>CM060247.1:110342817-110864724 GCA_030684275.1 Acipenser oxyrinchus oxyrinchus
CTCATCATGTACATGCCACTGCCGTGAAACACTAACGGCACTTTCCATGTCACATTCTCGTTGCTATGTAACTGTTGACATCATGTGAGCCACCAGAACTGAGTATACGTCATGTGACTAGGGCTGCAGAATGTTGAAAATGGCGTCAAAACCAATTCATTATTTTTTTAAAAGGAGCTCAAGTGACACAGAGAGTGAAAATGTACCGTCAATTCAACTGAATCCAAAAAAGCAATGCACTCAAGCTCCGACAATCTGAAAAATATAAAACCACTGGTTTCAAACTTATAGCTGGATAAAAAAAGAGAAATCATCCAATGGCTCTTTTCTCTTATGTAACCTGTGCATATCCGCTGGAGTAAAGTTCGCTGGTAAATCGAATATGCTTACCGTCTGCACTATGTTTAAAAAAGGTACTCTTGACAAATATTACAACAGCAATAAGCACAAAGTTGTGCATATTCCCACAGGGGTGAAGGGAACTAGGAGGGTGCCTCATGTCAGGTGAGCTCTGGACGTGATGTTGCACAGTAATTAGGGAAACATGATAACTGACGCAGGACAATTTGCTTCTATTAAAACACACATGGAGCACCTTGCATCACAACAAAGCAGAGATTACAGGAAGAGCAAAAAAGGTGAGTTTTAACTTCTTATATATAATAGTTAGAGTAATGAAGTAAACTTTTTTTTCAATCTATGTTATCTATACATTGTTGTATAGTGCCGAGTGTGAGCGAGCCTTCATCAGTGCTATGACTCAAATAAAAGCAGACGTGTTGTTTGAGCAGCAGTACTGCATCGAATCTGATTCGAATTGCAGCTGAAGGTACACTGGAGGCTTGTGACCCTGAACCAGCTGTAAAACTGTGGTGGAAAAACTCTGAAAGGGCAAGATGATGCAATTACATAAGTTGGCCCACATCTGAGGAATGGTTTATGTATGGGACTATGCTTGTAACCAGGAGGTCCCCGGTTCAAATCCTGGCTCATTCACTGTGTGACCTTGAGCAAGTCACTTAACCTCCTTGTGCACTGTCTTTTGGTTGAGACGTTGTTGTAAGTGACTCTGCAGCTGATGCATAGTTCACACACCCTAGTCTCTGTAAGTCGCCTTGGATAAAGGCGTCTGCTAAATAAACAAATAATAATAATGAGAGGGAGGGAGCACACAAGAAAACTGGTATGTTGAAAATGATAAAACCTTACGTACCTTAACTATATTTTCTTTTTTTTCAGCTGCCGAACAGTTTACAAAATGGCTGTAGGATAACATCACTAGCTTTCAAGACCTCAAAAGTCCCTTCTTCAGATGTAAGTGGAAATGTTAAAAGAAACAGGTGTTTTGTTATAGCACACAAAACATTCCATTCTAACGGTATCTGAATGGGATGCTGAAAAGGTTGTCTGAAGCTATGTTCTTTCATTCTTTCTTAATTTGGTTTTGATCAATTTAATAATGCTTGGTGTTTATGATGTCTTTATAGATGGTATTTTGAGAAGGGGTAGTTGGAGCTATATACAGTATGTGTGGCTGTAATGGTGAGGCAAGTGTGTGTTAGAAATCGGAGGTTATACATGGAGACAGCTGGGCGTATTTATACAGCAGCAATTAACAGGTGCTGTATAGCTGCTCAGTTTTCAAGGAGCTTTTAGAAACACAGCCAAGCTTTTAAAACAAGACAAACAGCAAGTCAAGTTCAGGTCACAGAGTTTAAAGTAAATTTAACATCAAGATCTTCACTTCCCCTCATATTTAATTTAGAATGCTTCTATTCCTTACTGTTCCCTCGGCAACATATAATGTAGGCCAGGTGTCTTTACATCATCAATGGCTAAAGATCTGGAACACATGTTAGTCTTGAGTAATTAAACTATAATTGGTTCAATGAAGTAACTGAGAGCTAGGTTGAAATGAAGACCAGAAGACCCTGTGCCTCTCTGAACCAGGGTTGGAGCCCCCTGATGTAGGCCCTTTGAGTGCTTTCAAAAAAGGCCCTCATTTTCATGCAGTAAATATAACTTATAAAAAGTTTTCTGAAAAGCAATTCTTATTTCAATAGTCATATTGCTTCACTTGTGCAGAGGGCCACATCCAATAAGCAGTAATAATGCAAACTACATTACATTTTACAGGTAGACTGTTAGCAGTCAGATGTGTGTAAAATAGTGTTTACATTAAACAAACTCTAAATGTTCTGTTTTACACAATCATATCCATGTTTTTCTTGTGTTTCAAAAACACTTGTAGTGCCATGTATATACTAGCAGTACTGGCCCTTGTTTTTGCCCTAGTCTTGGTGTAAGATTAGAATTTGATTGCCCTAGTCTTGGTGCAAGATGATAATTTGATTGCTCTAGTCTTGGTGTATGAATTTGATGGACATTTAGCACATATAGATATTTTTCTCTGTATTTATTTCTCCCTGGGCCCCTTCTTTGGCTGCCTGCTCCCTTTTATCCCCATTGCTGTTTACATTAAACACCATGAGGTTGCAATGCAGTACAAATCCACAAGTATAGTCTATTGTTTTCTGCAGGACCTTTACTTTTTTAAATGTGATTTGGAGCAGCACAACAAACAGCTTCAGTAATCTGCGAAGTCAGCAGTGCATTCTTAATCTTTAACAGACACAACATGTCACGCACTGTTTATTTCAATAAAGAAAGCAAAGTTTGGAAATCACTGTGTGCAGACTAATTCAGCAATATGCAAGTTAACATGCAAAGGCTATGGTATTTAAAACTGGAATACCATTGCACAGCACCCCTATTTAAACAACTAAAAGTAAAAATATATGCATTACAAACCCAGAATTACAAACCCAGAAAATGCTACGTTATATATATTAAATATGACATTTTAGACAAAAATACCCCTATGCTGGTAAAATGGTGCTTGTTTATTTACTATAGCATGAACGTTGTTCTAGAATAAATTTGATTGCCAGCTGCGCGGGGTGACAGAAGCGCTCCAAACTTTCAATGCATTATCACTTATAAAACTGAATAGACAATATATCAACTGCAGAGGATTGCAACATTTTCAAAAGTAGTCATCATATCACACAGAAACTCCAAACACTGAATGTAACATTGAGCGGAACAGTAGACTGGGTGTTACTCGTTAAACAGGTCCTCCAGTGGGTAGGGGTTAGGTAGTTCAAACACTGAATGTAACATTGAGCGGAACAGTAGACTGGGTGTTACTTGTTAAACAGGTCCTCCAGTGGGTAGGGGTTAGGTAGTTCAAACACTGAATGTAACATTGAGCAGAACAGTAGACTGGGTGTTACTTGTTAAACAGGTCCTCCAGTGGGTAGGGGTTAGGTAGTTCAAACACTGAATGTAACATTGAGCAGAACAGTAGACTGGGTGTTACTTGTTAAACAGGTCCTCCAGTGGGTAGAGGTTAGGTAGTTCAAACACTGAATGTAACATTGAGCGGAACAGTAGACTGGGTGTTACTTGTTAAACAGGTCCTCCAGTGGGTAGGGGTTAGGTAGTTCAAACACTGAATGTAACATTGAATGGAACAGTAGACTGGGTGTTACTTGTTAAACAGGTCCTCCAGTGGGTAGGGGTTAGGTAGTTCAAACACTGAATGTAACATTGAATGGAACAGTAGACTGGGTGTTACTTGTTAAACAGGTCCTCCAGTGGGTAGGGGTTAGGTAGTTCAAACACTGAATGTAACATTGAGCGGAACAGTAGACTGGGTGTTACTTGTTAAACAGGTCCTCCAGTGGGTAGGGGTTAGGTAGTTTCATATCTGCTTTAACTGCTGCACACATAGATAACAATCCGCTGAGTCTCCTATCTGCAATCAAGGTTGCCTAGTGTTGGAGCTCCACTCTGTGAAACTGCTGACAGGTAGTCAGTGTTCAGAATTCATTGTGCTCAGCTGATGAGCCATCATGCTCTTAAAACCCTGTTCCAGGGAAATGGCAGCACCAACACTTGCCCTTAGAATCCAGCGATGAAGAACTGCCAAGTAAAAGTTGTCCATCGTTTCTTTTTTTCTTAGAAAAAGCCGTCAGGAAGAACATCTTTTGAATTGAACTCGGAGGGGGGGAGGGGGGCGACACTGACAAAACACAAGAAGACCCATCCTTTAGAAATCCTGTCCATACAAAACTGCCAACAGAATCGTGTGACTGCAGAAACTGACAAGAAAAAAATGCAGTATCTCTGTTCTCACATGAATGCAAGCTGAGAATAAGAAAAAAAAGGTGGTTGAGAAAAAAAATCTTTCCCTACCAACTCCTGATTGCTCCATAACTATTAAACATTCAATGAATTTAGAAATACTAGAAGAAACTTAATAAATTCAATGACAAATGTAATTTATAGTATTTCCAGCTCCTGATTCCTACAGATTTTGACTCGATTGTAGTTAGAGTTACTCTGCAGTATATGCTGAATCGCGCATCCTGTAGGGTCTTAACTTGTGGCAATGCCATGCATGTGTGATTTAAAAATATATGCAGTATATTATTAGATCAATAAATGCTGGAGTTTACTATTGACAATAACAGAAAATGCATTTGTGGTTTGTTTTGGTTATAATCTAAAAAGTTAGTATTTCCTCCTTTTTTATTTTCATATATGCTGTATTTGTTACTGTATTCTGGATAACTTGTGTGATTTTTCTGGGTTTGTAATTGGAAAGTGAAGTATAAAAGTGTAAATACACTTTAACTTTGGCATGTTCCTTTCAGACAAGGTGGTGCTCAATCAATATGAATGATCAATACAAAAACAGTGAAGGCGTAGATTGCAAACACATTTTTTCATTTGTTTGAAAATGTATTTTCAAGAACATGAATGTTTTGGTATTTGGTCATCGGTTATTGTAAGGTGAACCTTTCTGAGTTTCTTAACTGTCAACAACAAGCTTACCTGTGTGTTAACAACCGTTACTCATTTTGTGTATATAAGAACAGAACAGAAGAAAATGTACCAATGAGAGGAGACCTTTCGGCCCATCTTAGCTCATCCGGTTCCTAGTAGCTGATTGATCTCAGAACCTTGTCCAGTTGGGTCTAAAAGTATCCAAGTGATTCTGCCTCAATAACATGACTAGGCAACCCGTTCCATACCCTCAACCACTCAGTGTGAAGAAGTGTCTCCTACCCTCTGTCCTCAGCCTATCTCCTCCTAATTTTCAACTATCCTCTGGTCTTGGGTTCTGTACAGAGTTTAAAGGTTGGGATTAATTATGTCAATTTCTTTTAGGATTTTAAAGACTTCAAGTCAGTTAGTTATAGTTACTGTAGTTAATATATTGTATTCATTGTATAAACAAATGCAAATGTATAATATTAAAATTTTAAAAAGCTTGTATTATTTGCAAAACATTACAACAGTAACATATTTAAAAGTGCCTTTAATCATATTCAACTTCCATTAACCCTAGCAGCAAAAACTGAAATGTAAACACATACACAGAGGAATGTAACGCTATCATTATGCAGACCTTTCACTGACTCTAGTTAAGTCTCTGGGTTACTAGTCTAAATTCAACATGATCTTGGATCACATCTGCTGTAAATATTTATCCTAAGCTAAGTGTCTCTGCTTTGAACAACTTTTGCATTCATAAAATGCAGCTCAAGCATTATGAGTACCGGGCCCTTGGTTTGCATAACATTTTTCAGTAGTTCTGTCTATGCACACGCGCACGCACACACTTCTCTTATGAGAACTGCACTTTCTTCTCTGAGATTCCTGAACGGCGTATCTAATGGAAGATGGAATGAACCCTCTCGATTCAGCTGCTGCCTTTCAAAAGCATGACTCGAGACACAAAAGAAAATTGGTATCGTGCATACACACAGTGACTGCAGTTCTGTTCAACCAATCCAGACATCTGTTCATGAGATATGGTCTGGAAGTAAAAGCAAAACAAAAACATGCTCCACTTCTTTGGAACAGACATTTGGCATTACTAGGGTGTCCTGGGACAGACAGGCATGCTGGAGTTTCTGTGGGAGTGGATGCCCCTGTAGTTTCCAGAGCCATTGCTAAACTCCTGCCCGGTTATCTACAAACACCAGACGAGAAGGTCTTGGAAAGTCTGAACACACACACACGCACACACACACGCACGCACGCATGCACGCACGCATGCACGCACGCACACACACACACACACACAGTGCCGATACAAACACAATAGGCAGAATGGGAAAGCTGAAGAATGGGAGCCGGGAGGTAGTGTGGCTGCAGATGCACACTGGGCACCCGGAAGCCTGCTCTTCAATCCTAGCACAGCCATTCTCTGGCTGTGTAACCCCGGGGCAAAGCAATTTAGTTCTATCCTAATCAGCTTGCTGCTTAAAAAACATCCCTTATAAAAGATACAGTGCACACACATTGAAATGCTGGAAAAGTGACGGGCTGAATTTGAAGCCGTATTGTATGCAATATTATTGATACACAGCAGATTTTTATTATGTTTTTTTACATGTGAATCCATGAAAAGAATGAGTACACTGTATTAAAACAGGCATGTTTGGTCAGCACAGAGAAATTAAACCGAGAAGGTTAGGTGTTAAGACATTAAAGAGAAAGTAGTTGCAAATTCCATATTTATTATATTGACTCCTTAACTTTTTATGATGTTTGCAATTATACTCAAATATCATGTTTTTTGTTGTTTTTTTTCAAGAGCTGCTCTTCAGTTCTAGAAACATAATTGCATGTAACTTAAGATAAATCAGCCAAAGTGACTTTATAGAGGTAAGAGACAGTGCTATCTAGCGATCTGCCACTTAGGCTCAAGTTTCCTAATGCTTTTTCTAGCAATACACAGCAGTGCCCCAGATGGTGCTGGTGCTTACTAATACAAGGACACTGGCTGCTGTAGCCTGTTGCATATGTCTAGGGCAGCCAACTAGAACAGAAGAGCAGTCCCAGAAGTCATTCAAAGCACCTTGACACAGACGTATCAAGAGCTGTAAAGAAAACGCAAAACCTGAGTAATTGCAATACGAAGTCGAACTGTAAGAGGATAGCAAGGAACTAGAAGAGCTTTTTACTCTTGAACAGGTTAGCGTGGTCACACGATTGAAAGCGTGCTTGAGGTGAACAGCAGACAGTGACACCGGCTACAATAAAAACATTGTAGTATCTGGAAACTAACCATGCTCTCACTTTGCATGCATTTGTTCCAGGTGGACTGCTATGCTTGCAATTTCTAAGTCATCTCAACTATGCAATGACAGTAAAGGGTTAAAAATAATGTCATTGTATGTAAAAAAAATAATGTGATATCTTGTAACAATTGTAAGTCGTCCTGGATAAGGGTGTCTGCTAATAAATAAATTATTATTATTATTATTATTATTATTATTATTATTATTATTATTATTATTATTATTATTATTATTATTATCATCATCACACAGCTGCAAGGTGGGAGGATGCTTTCCAACTCAACCAGCCAGGACACAGGAACATGGTGAAGTGGGGTACATTGGACCTGGTGTAGAAGAGATATATGCTGGGTGTCTGCAACAACATTGTAACTTACACCAAGAAACTGATAGTGTTTTGATATTGTTCAGAAAACAGAGTGTAAGCACAGTTCACAAAGTTCAGCTGCACACACACAGTTAGGCAAGATATTTAAGACAGACACTCATTTGTGCTTGTGAGAAAAGCTACCTGAATCCTCTCCTGATGACAGACCATCGCCATACCTGAGCTTTCTCCCAGAAATGTAGGTACAATACACCCTCGCTATAACGCCCTTCATTATAATGAACCTTCGGATATAACGAACCTGGACCCTGGACCCCAAATAAAAAAACCATCAAAAGATAATATTATAAAACGTATGGGAGGTGTGTGAATTGCAGGAACGCTGTGTATCACGTCTGTCAAACAGCCTATGGGCGACAGGCACGGAACACGGGAGCTGCTGGTGATTGGCCGTGGAGTGGGATGAGGCGGGACTAACTGGAGCTAGAGACCAGTGACAGTGGGAGTGTTTGTTGTTGTTGTTGCGAAACAGAGACAGAATTAAAAAAGAAGAAAAAAAGAACTTCAGGATCTGATTAACTTTTCATGTCTAAATTTTCATGTCGGGCTGGTTTGGAATAAAAGATCATTTGGGAATTCTTGCATGTTATATTAAGATTTGCTGCACTTTGAAACTATTCATGTCTGATTGATTTTGAATAAAAGGTCAGGTTCAATTTGGGATTTTTGCTTTTTGTACTGCGTTTTAATTCTTTAACGAATTGGATAAAGCAAAGGCAGAATATTGCATACATGAAACGAACAGGTACGTGTAATTCTGCATTTACAATCTCATCTCATTAACTTACTCCAACAGTTTATCGTTCATTTTGATTGTCCTTTCGCTATAACGAACCCCTCGATATAACGACAAAAGGCTTGGACCCCAACAGGTTCGTTATAGCGAGGGTGTGCTGTAATTGATCACTATCGGATTTCCGTTCATAGCTAGGTGCTACATTATTGTATCTAACGAAAATGTTCATCTATATGTGTGTAACTTTTGGATATTGGAATCAATAAATAGAAACATTGCAACTATTGTGCGCACCTATTTACAGGCATCAGATTAGTTTCCTTACAGTCTTTTGGGTCAAAGGATGTCACTGGCTGCATATCAGTGATTACTGGAAGCAGCTGGTTGGTTGATGAGGAGAGGAAAGAAGGCGTTGAAAGGGTTGGAGATAACTGCACAAATAACACAAGTCCTGAAAGTAAGGCATGCAAAGTCAGAGCTTTCTTTAAACCTGATATGGAACTTAAAAAAAAAAAAAAATTAAACATGTGCATTGTGTGTTTCAAAACTGCACATGTAATGACTAGAGGACACTAGAAGTGCACAACAGATAGGACTTATGGAATTATTTAATTATTATTTCATTAAAATCATTCAGCAGAATGATCTTACCCACAGTGTAAAAACCAAGCAGTGTGGAGTAGTGGTTAGGACTCTAAACTTCTGACCGGAAGGTCGTGGGTTCAATCCCAGGTGGGGGACACTGCTGCTGTACCCTTGAGCAAGGTACTTTACCTAGATTGCTCTAGTAAAAACCCAACTGTATAAATGGGTAATTGTATGTAAAAAATAATGTGATATTTGTATAATGTCCAATGTGATATCTTGTAAGAATTGTAAGTCACCCTGGATAAGGGAGTCTGCTAAGAAATAATAATAATAACACACAATATGCAATATCCTAGTTACCATACAACTCCCACACATTCCCATGACCCCTCTGTGATACTGTCAACTCAGACAGCAGGGTTCCTGTGGCCAGACTTATTCCAATTAGACAATGTTCCTCCGTCAGATATCCCTGTCACAGAAAACTGACTAATTGCCTGTCTTGGTCCCTTACTGACAAGAGCACTCACTGGAATAAAGTTTACAGGTCAAACTTTGAATGTCATTAAGAAATAACACAGATACATAAAGCTGAGCTTAAAGACCACTTCACAATTAAGGACTCTTTTTTACAGACACATTTGGTTCCTATTGATGGCAATGTAAGTCATCATTCTGTATTGAGACCAGTATTGTAGTTAAAATGAGATGGCTAAATCAGTAGTGGAGTGAGTTGTTTGTAGCCTCATGTGAAATATTGTGTCTGCAGCATCAGAACACAAAGGTTCAGCTGCTGCTGCTGCTTCATTGTATGGCGTTTGTCAGGGTATCTTGAATGAGGGACCTGAGTTGAGACTGACTGTGAAAAGTAAATTAGTTTGTTTAATCTATTCCACCTTTGACCTGCGGTTGTGATAAGGATGAGAACACCAACCTGCTGTCAAAGCAAGCAGTAACATGATATAGTCTATTACAGATGTAGTGATGCTAAACTTATTTTTATTGTTTCAACAAGTAATAAAGTCCACTGGAACACTGCAATAGTGAAACTTTCTAAAAGTTCACCCTTATAAAAAAAAATATTTTCTACCTCACTTGTGGGTTTTCTAAGGCGCATTTTATTCATATTTTTTTCATATTTCAATGGCCAGTTTGAAGCAGTGTGACGTCACAATAGCAGCTTTGCCAAGCTTCAAACTCAGAGCTTTCCATAGAAACACACCAATGTTTACCCAGTAAAACAAAAATTAATGACTTCATTAAATCTGTCACAAGGAGTAAATAGTTAATTACAAGAGGCATGAACAGAAAACACAATCGGTTCTTTGCAAATGCAAAAAATAATCAATTTGTGAGAACAGACATAAACAACTGGAGACTTTTGCGCTCGGTCGTTGATTATTATTTTGTTACCCACTTAGAAACTCTGTATAACGTGATGCAGATTAGACAGCTGTACAAGCCCCTTGAGTTCCGCATGCAGAAGCTGCTACTGTATATCCGTGAGTCTCAGAGGATTAGACACACAGGAACACCTACACAGTCCTCTGTACCTGAGCTGTGCTACACTTCAAACAGCCAGACCTGGAGTGCTTGGCAGCTGACAATGCACAGCTATTTAAAGACATTCAGTTTGTGTTTACTCTTGCATATTGATGGTGTGTAGAACACAACATTTATAGCACAGAGAACTCCCACATGATGGCCCTTTCAAACTACAAAAAGCACACATTAAAGTGAGTTTAATGTCCTGGTGAGAGAGAGAGGCCCTGGTGACAAGAGAGTGTTCAATTAATGTAAAGGAGGGTTACTTTGTTGTTTTACTACAGGGCCACCAGACAATGCTCTTTGTACATCACAATTTACAAATGGAAAGGTTGCTTCAGAGTGACGGTATGGTAGACTGAACTGATTTTTTAAAGTGTACTTCTTCTTCTTCTTCTTCTTCTTCTTCTTCTTCTTCTTCTTCTTCTTCTTCTTCTTCTTCTTCTTCTTCTTCACTCTAGGGACTATATTACAGTTGTGGTATTCTTCAAAAACCCTTTTTGAATTTGATTTTCTTCCATTATGTCATTGATGTTCCAGAATTACTTTTTATTGATTATCCATTGCAGTTTTTCTCCTTTACAAAATGTCAATAAAAATAATTACAACAGAAGAAATTCTGAATATTGCCCTGGCCTTCAATGAGAGCGCAGTGTTTGTGTAGGGTTACTCTACTAAGAGTCAATGGTTGCACAAAGGCAGCTACTATGGAACGACGCTGGCAGAATGGTACCACAGCAGTAACGTGCGTATTTTCAACATGCCAATGGTAAGAGAAATTCTATTGTGATGTCATAGCTCATTATGACATGGTCTGCTAAGTGTATCTAAATAGATACATTAACGACAAAAAAATTGAAATGATGACCACATTTTGAGACCCTTTGCTTGCTATATATCTTGGGTTCCCAAAACAGATCATTTCCTCTATAGATATGCAAAAGATCTGATTTTAATGAGCAAGCCGTATCATAAGTATATACTGAATATCCTTATAAGAATCTGTACCTTTACAACAAGAGAGAAACAGGTGAATTCATGCTTTAATTCATTATTTTGTTTTTCAGTTATTACATGGACATCTTTAGGGTCCACCCAATGTTAAATATCCCTCTGGCGATCTGGCCCTTAACTCTTTTTACTCAGGCGCTGTGAGAGACAGCCCTGCTTGTGCCATTGCTTGTGTGAAAAAGGAAGTTCAGAGCTTTAAAATGAGGTCCTATTTGTGTATTTCCGGTAGATGACCATATTAGGAGATAGCGTTGAAATCGAGTGTTTTGCAATGTTGCTGCTGCACTGTAAGACAGACCTACCTCGGTGCAGTAAACAAACATTTTCATGCAAAATCTTTATTAAATAAGAGAAATGGTGACATCGAAGGCACAAGGGCCTATTTTCCGAGAAATATATGTATTTGTTTTTCGTGTGCACAATCAGCCAAGACCAGAGCTGTTTAGGGTTATGTTGTCCTGGTCGCCACCTTGCTGGCCATTCAAGCCACAGTGAACAGCCCAATCTTGTGCCACATAATCAGGGTGCCTGGGACGAATAATCTGAATTAGTTTTTGTTTCTTTCTTTTTCTTTTTGTTTTCTTTTGCACATTTTCAGTGAATCCGTTTTTTTTGGTTGCTTTTGGTCCCTTTTGTATACATGGCCATAATTCCCTGATTTATTTTCTAATTTGTTCAAAAATGTTTTTTCCATGTTCCCTACATGTTGAAGTTTCATTGTGCACTGTCAGATTTGATCTGGCCATGTTAAAATATTGTTTTTTTTCTAAAAAGCATCTATCTTGTTCTGTGGTTTTTGTTATCTGTATTGAACAGGGTGGGTTTCAGACTATTTCACTTTTTTATGAAAGCCTAGTGTGTGCACATTAATTTCATGTATGACATGTACCTGTAACTTTATAGTTAAAGAGTTATAGCCACAAATCTAATAACATTGAAACACAGGTGAAAATAGCTGGGACCCTAAAGGGTGTGCTGCTAGTAACGAGCCTTGACTATGTCTCAGTGCACCCTGTAGTTGCTGTTTAATGAAACATTTCTAGTTCTGGCGCACTGACCTCAGAATTTGAATTCTTCCATTTGGAAAACTTTGGGCAAACACGGCCAATTATATAAAAAATGACAATAAAGGGGAGGGTAAACAGGAGATCCTAATTACAGTAATTCCCTGGGCATGCCCTAAATGTGTGTTTGTCTCCCTTCAAGCACATGCATTTCACATTAGTGTTCATGAGACAATCCAGACCCCTTTGTTATATATAGGATTCAGTTTCAGTCAAGTTCAGTTTTGTCAAACTTTTAACAAAAAAAAACATCAATTGAAACCCTGACTGTTTTGATTTTGAAGTTTGAGCGTTGGTCCCAAGTGGGCTGCTGCTCCCAATGTTAAATATAAACTGCTGTTCATTGGTTGCCGAGCAGCCTGTGCTCCATTGCACTAATACAGCCCACAAACGCTGATGTCATCATGATGTATCCCCAACACTGGTTAATCTGTGTTAACCACGGGCTAAGCCACGGGAGGAGGTGATATGATGTTATTATGCCAAAGATTCATTAAATGTTTCACAAACTGATCAGATAAATGTCAGATGGACTGTTCATTCCACTGTGATGTTTGCACATGCCTGCAGGCAATGTACTGTACAGTACAGTGGAAGTCTCTCACAAGTTATGCAGCTGCTACTAATAGTTTTAAAGGAGAACAATTATTTAAACTACAACTGTGTTTTCATACAATTCACGAAATCTGAGACAAGCAAAGGACATGGTGGTGCCTGCATCCTGAGTAATGCTCCAAATTCAAAAGATACAGCATCCGTGTAATTTCCCTGTTGAAACCTGGTCCATTTTTAGTATAATAAGCTATCCACATGCAAGGGATTGTATACTGTACGTGTGTTTTAAATAAAGGTCTTGTCAAGTATTTAACCAGGGTTTGAACTTAACTGCTGCACAGGTATGTTTGGGAGGGGTCTCTTTGTGTGGGCAGGAAGTTTGATTGTATCACTTAAAAAAACTAGAAAAATATTTCAGCTCACAAAGGGGCTTTGATTGAGTCTACCCTTAAGTAGATACAATGTGATTGGTCTGCAGGGAGTATTCATTTCTGTGTTTAATTAAAATGATTCATTGTGCTGTGGGTCAGACTTGACCCTGTATCCATCCTTCCTGAGAACGTGAGGGGATTGTCTTGTAACATGTTCAGAAGTGCAATTAAAGTCAACAGACATATGAACGTACTCCCAAAGCCAGAACATTATCAAGCACATAAATCAAATACAAGGACATGAGCAGAACAGAAGTCCTTGTTGGTTAAAAGCTGCCACAAATCAAAATAGGGAAAAAACAATCTTACAAGAGCGCCATACAGCTTAATACCTGGGGTGAGCTTAATTAATAGACAGTGAAAAGTCACTCTGGTGTGAGCTAGTGTTTTTGAAACTGTTCCAGGGTACAAAACCAACACTGAATCGTTTTTGTTTGTTTTTTCTCTGTAAGTGTACCTGTAAATGACATGCTATTGGTCACATGGTCACATGTAATGCAACATTATGCTTGTATTATTTGGTCTATGCAAGAAGGTAGCATCTGTACATTTCTGAGTTTGGCTAACAATTTTACTCAAAGAGGGGGATTCAAGCTTAAGGTTAAGATACTTTCGCTAATGCAGTGTTACAGTATGTTCAGGGGGTCCTCCTCCTATACCTGGCAGTTCAAACTGAATGCAGTCATAAAACAGGGTAATAGTAAAGGTCACAGAGGATTGCTATTTAGCAGCTACCCCAAAGTGTTTGCCTCTACTTTTCAAGTGCCTCTAGTTTCCATACCCTAAGTCCGTGTTTGCATTCTAATCTGCTGTCTAAAATTTGTAATGCTGCCTCTGTAGCCAGTGTCCAGCAGCAGGGGGCCAGCCAATAGCAGTTCAGGAATTGAGGAGGTCTGTAAAGAGGCCTTGGAAACAACCAAGGCAAGCAATACAAGATAATCCATAGTTTGCTGTTACAGCTGTGCAGCAATGGCCTGCATCAGCAATAAGTGTGTTTCAATATTACACACTTGATTACAAGAACCATTAACACATCCACTTTAACCCAAACAGTGATCCCTAATCCTTAAAGTAACCATGCTGCTAACATTACATGTAAAGAAACAAAGACAAAAATCCTGGGGGGAGGGTTTATTGTGTTGATGACATTTTCAAAGCAATATTTAACCTGAAAGAATGGTTATGAACATTCTTCTAGAGCAGTACCTGGAAAAGCATTCCTTCAAACAATCCTTTACGTTTCCATAAATAGGACCCACTGTGAATAAAAGAAGTGTAAAGCAGGATTTTAATAATTGTATGTCATGTAAGTTGTGAAGAGGAAACAATGTACCCTAAGCACTACATGCAATGTCCACATGTCTGTCCCACAAGACATGTAGATTTTAGAACCCTTGCTACATATATACAACAAAAACATGGGATGGCTGATTGCTTCATGTAGATCAGTGTGTACATGCCCCTGCTGGTAGTCACTTATTAAAAGCTTAGACTGAGATGCTTGCTCTCTCTTTTGATCCCCCCCCCCCCCCCCCTTGTGTTTTAAACTTCAAGGAAAACTCATCTGGCTGTTGCCGAGGCAATGCCTGTTGCAACCCTATCTTCCACCTCCCCAACAAAATGCTTAAAAATGAGACAGAGTTAAAAGGGGCTTTTTAATTGTCTAAATATAATATATGGATAAGTACTTTGATTTAAATCTCAGCACATTCGAAAAAAAAGTCATAATTAATCGATGTCATGACACATCATCTATTTAGGACTTTTAAACTGTGAATGTTGGTATTTTTTTTTTAAATCCCAGCTCTGAAATGTGGGCCCGTTTGAAACCCCCACACTAGAAACCAGAGAATCCTTCATTGATGGGAGACCAAGAAAACAAAAACACAACAAAGAAAATGTCCTTCGATGTCTTGTAAAAAAACATACTTATAACATGTAGGAGAGAGATTTGTATGAAATCGCCATGGCGAGCTCGATGTTCTTTTAGCTAACTTTGCATTCTGTATACTGGAAAGGAGAATGAACTTCAGCCTCCCGGAAAATACATGCAAAGCTTGTTTGGAGCGCATTGGCAAGGGTGTCACAGTCTACATGTTTAACCAGGAAAACATCCAAACACTTCAAATAGATACTGACTCTGACAGCGGTTCATGTGTGACGTTTTACTATGTTTTAAAATTAAAAGCCTACTTATTTGAACACGTCCAAAACTGGTTTAATTAAAAAGGCCTGAACTGTGTGTGGAATCTGAGGCACCTCCATTCACATTGCGGATGGTAAAGGTTGATGAAAACTGGCCTCAATGTGGGTCATGATTACTGCTTTCTTTTGAGCTGGGTCGGCGCTGCCAGGTTCCCCCCAGATGTATTTTGTTTAACTGGTTGTACAACATCCTTTTACGGGTGACCTTTCTTTGCAACGGCCCTTGTCTCGCTCTTAGTCCAGCACCACGGACAGCGCAAGGCACCGCACACAACACATAGCACGCAGCCTGCATCCAGCACACACACAGCACCCCGACAAAACACTCGAAGCTTTAATCGCTAGATTTTAAAAGGATTACCGTACACTGTAGACAGTGGCTATGTTTTACAATGTGTATGTTATTGTTTTGATATTATGGAGCTGATTCTCAAGGATTTTTACTGCAAAAAAGGCATAGACCATTTAAAAAAATACGAGCAAATAAGAAATAACTTAAGACTACTTACAAGTCCCTAAAATAAACTGTGTTGCTTATCTCTGGTTTGGTAACCTTATTGGGATTTTTTTAATAAAATAGGGGGGTATTCTCATAAGCGTGGCCGATTTAAGAAGGTAAACTGCGCGAGAAACGTGGACAAGGGGGGAACAGCACATTTCTATTAGGATAAACTTTTTTTTTTTAATAATAATTGTAAAGCGCCTTGGTCAAATGCGCTATATAAATATAAATAAATAAATAAATAAATAAATAATAAAATATAGAGAATATGTATCATCTCGTCAAAATAAAATAAAGCATGAAGGCTGGAGAAAGCTTGCTTGCTGTTTAAATATAAATGCAGGGTCCCCGAGCGGCTCACCTGGTAAAAGCACGCCCGCCTGGTGGCGCAGGGTGTCATACAGTCAGGGGAGCTCAGGCTCCAGTCTTGGCTGTGCGAAGTCGCCGAACTTCGCCGGGGATTCCTGAGAGCGCGTCGCATTGGTTCTGGCGCTCCCGCGGGTTGCTAAGGCAAAATTGGCAGCGACTGTTTTTCCTCATCGCTCTATCTTTGTATTGTTCACTGTTGTGTAATCATAAATAACATCAACTCATAACACAGTATTGTTCAGACGCTCTGGGCCTAATTCTAATGTGATTCCCCAGTCTGGAGTCTGGTCACTGACGAAGGCACACCGAGAGTCAACTGAAGGACCCAATAGGTAGACAGAGATTTAATCCAGGCAGTATGCATCGGGTTAAATCTAAAACTGTGTCCTACAAGTACTAAGTAAGTATTGCGCAAGCATGCATTTCATTAACTTCGAGGATATGTACTGTATAAATGCATAGCTATTTGATATAAATCGATTGTACGGTTGAGATTAAGAAAGCTTTTAACACTGAAGCATGTGATCAAATAAACATTATAAGCAGTGGTAATATATAGTAAAGCCAAGTTGTTAAATACATAAAGTAATTCTGAAGGGTATTGTAGTTGGAACTATTGTTTTGCAGGTAAGCACCCCATTGCAATGTATCAGGCGCATTGCTCGATCTACATACATTAATCAGTAATTGCTTCAGCACGACAAATAAACAGATGACCCTGTTTAGCTTTTTACTTGATCCTATTGCATCCAGCTTAGTTCTTCGTTTTCATGTTGCATATGAACATGAATAGGTTCATATGCAACATGAGTGATATCTATTCGAAGAAGGGTACATCCCTCCAATAATACACTCTCGCTTACAATAGCGGTGATGCCGTCTATAATGAAATACAAGAAGGCACGAGAGAGTGCATTGTGATCTTTAACTTGCATAGATGGGAGCTCGGGTGCCCGTCCTAACCAACAGCGCCTCATACACACCCTGCTAGCGTGGAGATGGATAACGGTGATTATCCTATCTCCAGGGAGTATTCTGAACGGTCAACTCGCACAAGCCAGAGTGCTCTTCCTCATCCATGCATGCCTATGGATGTCATTGACTAACCATTAGGTAAAATGCACCCCACAGGTTATTAATACCAAGGTTAAGCTTACATTGCATGAAGTATTTTATAAGCCATGGGGAAACACATTCTGCCCGAGTTCATGTAATCAATTAAAGCGTCCTATGTTAAACGGCATGTTCTGTTTAGCTCGGTGAAAAACGTGGTGCTTAGACATTACACACTAAAGAGTCCTGTTACCGCTGAAATACGTCCAGTGATTACACTGACAAATTACTTTGTGTAAAAAAAATACCGCTCCCTTTCCCACCCTCCCATATTGATCCCTTACCCTCAAAGAGGACACTGCGTCTGATTAAGCAGAAAGTAAATCCAACGCATTAAGAAAGCCCTTAACTGTGGCTGAAACGTAACACCGGTATAGTCACATTACAACAGAGCGCTCCAGGTGAAAACGAAACGCTTCTGGCTCTCTAGAAAAGAGGCTTCCCGTTGCGTTCTGTCTTGAACCTTCTCTGGAACCCTTGCTAATTTGGGATTCAGAAACTTTGTCAGGGTTCACAATGGAAAGTATCTGACCCTGTTTGTATTCAGGACTGTAATACACAAACAACATTTGTGTAATATTTATTGAACCAGTTACAGAAGGTTGTGTACATTGGGCTAAAAGTAGAACACTTTAGGTTCATAATTAGAAGAGTGAAGGATCTGAAACTGCTATAAATGCTTCTGACGGTTCTACGTAATTTCTAACGTCCTTGGGAACACTCTTTTAGTGGTAGCCATGTGCACGAGGTCAAACTCTCCACAAGACACACACACACACACACACAGAGTCATGCACTCACGCACGCTGGCACACAAGCACACACACACACAGACACACACACACTCACCCACGCACGCACGCACACACACAGACACATGCACGCAGGCACGCACACACGCACACACACACGCAGCAAGCACAGCAGGCGCGCGAGCACACACACACACACACACACACACATCCATATGACGTGGTGCATTGATTCTGCACGAATCAGTGATCCACGGTTTATATAATGGTATAGTTTCAAAGGCAGGCCATTATTTATGGACAGTTTTCTGTCGAGGTCATAAGGTGTCATGCGCAAGATCCATTGAAGTGATCGCCTGCTTGTTGAACTGCTCTCTCAGCTTGTTCATGGATTGGATGGCTTAGGCGCATTTCATATGCCAAAGGTCAATGTTGCTCCTGCAGCAGCACACGAGCTGTACCTATGGCACTGTGGGTCTGAGTACCGGTACTAGGGAATGGCATTATACTTACAAACAGCAAACCACCTTCCCGGCCAGCTTTCTAATGACACTGTAGACATCATTTCAACACCATGGAGAAGGTACTTTATCTGTTAAGTGGATCCAAAACTATCGGCAGTGTCTTGTATTCAATTACAAACATAACATTACTGATCAGGTCTGAAAGATGATTGTCAATATCATTCCATTAGTTGTGTATCAACAAACAAACAGACAAACAAACAAACAAACAAACAAACAAACAAACAAACAAACATGTTCACAGCCTACCTCTGTAGAACGCTTTGTGATGGTGGTCCACTATGAAAGGCGCTATATAAAAAATAAAGACTACAGGACTGGAGTGTACCTTAATCAATGCTGTTACATTGGAGAACTGTTTTTTTTTAAACAAGCAAGTATTTTACGGTCATTTTGCTGCAGTGTAATAGATTACCACGAACATGCATGTCTGCGTCCCTTTCCCATTCTGTGCGCCCCATGAACGCAAGACAAAAAATGTTCCCTTCAAATTGATTTATTTTGCATTAACGCGACCTCTGTATAACGCGACATCTGTGTGTGTGTGTGTGTGTGTGTGTGTGTGTGTGTGTGTCTCTATATATGTCCGTGTTTCTTTTCAGCTGCGTATTAAAGTATTCAAGCACAGACGCTCTGAAAGACGAAGCAATCCGTGTATGCTATTTATAGCCAGGGTTTACGGTTTACCGGGAATTCAAAGGGAATTTAACATGGCATGGCCCTCACATTAGCAATATGGCTGGTTCCGTCAAGCAGACTCTGCTCATATTTTCAGATGCATCTGCTGGTTTCCAGCGGAACTGTAAGGGTCGTTATCAAGCCACGGCGTATTCTTCTGTTCCCCGATGCAGCGTATGTTCCTCCTCTGCTGCAAATCAAATTGTCTGCCTGAACAAAGAGCCGCTTGTACAGTCCGAGCAGTTATTTGACAGAGCGGCCGCCCTTATACCAAATCAAACGTTTTTTTGTTTTATTTTTTGTTTGTTTTTTGTCTGAAATGGGATCGGCAATCGTTACACATTAACGGAATAATAATAATAATAATAATAATAATAATAATAATAATAATAATAATAATAATAATAATAACATCGATGTCAAAATATGAACTTTCTAGAATTAAATGTGTAAAAGAAAGAAAGGGGGTGCCTCGTGCCTTTTTAAATGACGATCTCAAGCCCCCGCAAACACATTTTAAACGCATTATAGTGGCATTTCAATATTTATGTAATGTACATTATAATTAGTGTTTATTTTGTTAATTCTCAAACAAATACAATAAATACTAAAATGCGTTTTGTCACCGGAAGAGTTATGTTTCATTTTTAAGTATTGTCTTTTACAGTAGGTATATGTAAAACATATATTGTATTTTGAGTAAGATCTTACATTGTCAAGCGCAAGACCCTCACATGCATGGACACACAAAAACACATTTACAAACACATACACACAAAGCAGATACATGACAAACTATTTAGAAACACATTGTATTTATTTATGTGTGCATTTAATTATTTGTGTATGTATGTATTTATTATTATTATTATTATTATTATTATTATTATTATTATTATTATTATTGCGAGCGTTGTAAGCCTTCGTGTCACTCAATGTATTGACACAATTATGGATTTATCAAGATCCTCCCCGGATCGGAAGCACAGCACCGGAGCTGAAATCATCCAAACTCTTTCTTTGGGCGAGTGGTATTGGGGTGCCTACATTTCCAGTAACCACATGTGTACAATTGAATAGACGACATAAAATATACTTCATGTTCCCTGATTCTTATTTTTATTGTATGTATTCTTTCTTTCTTTTTTTCTTTTTTTAACCTAGAAACTGAAAAGAGGAGCGCTTGGAACCAATCACATTCCTGGCCATTGTTTTCCCTGGCACGGGGATTCAGTTCGATTCGCCTACATGCTGCCTGCGCATATTAAGGAGATCATATTTAATACACATTTAAATGTTCACCCATCAAGCTACAGCAATACAACATTATCTCAGCGCTCTCGGAAAAGGCTCCAGACTATATGTTAACTGTGGAAAATAGCCACGAGAGTGTGTGTGTTCAATGTTTTAAACAAGAACGCTTGCAGACTATTTTAAACCAATAAGAAATGTGGTAATAATAATAATAATAATAATAATAATAATAATAATAATAATAATAATAATAATAATAATAATAATAATAATAATAATAATAATAATAATACTTCGTGTACAATACTGTCGTTTAAAAAACAAATCCCTATTGATTAAACTGGATTATTTATAATGTATTACAATCGTCCACTAACGTTACTACATAACACAGATCCAAAGCACAAAGGAACGACTTTCTGTGCCTTTTTTATAGTCCCAGTACTGAGTGGAACGTACCATTCTAAGACTCGCCGGCAGAGGGGGAGAAAGATCTCTCTCTCTCTCTTTCCCAGTCATCTCCCCGCTGCCTCCCCCAGTCTGTGTGCGATGTGAACCGCCCCAGCCTGTTTAAACCGAAAGGACACCCTTCCAGCCTCTTCAATGCAAAACATACCCAGATAGGAGCGAAGGGAACCGTAGTGTAAATAGCGACATATTCAAACCTCTCGCGCTCTCCTTTTCTCTGACTCCTTACATACTAACACGCGCCTATCTCTCTTTTCTCTCTGTCTCTCACACATACTCTTTATAAACAGTATATATTTATATATTTGTACATATACTACAGTTATAAATATAAATATACACGCAACTGCTATACCATATTTCCATCTAGAACAACTTCTACTCTTGGGTAAGATGGCAACGTTGACGAACGGACAGGCTGATAACCCGAGCCTTAGCAGCAGCCACAGCAGTGCTAACACCAACGGGCACATGAATGGATTAAGCCACAGTCCCGGGAATCCCTCCACCATCCCGATGAAGGACCACGATGCCATCAAGCTTTTCATCGGACAGATCCCCCGCAACCTGGACGAGAAGGACCTCAAGCCTCTGTTCGAGGAATTCGGCAAGATCTACGAACTGACCGTACTAAAGGACAGGTTCACCGGCATGCATAAAGGTAGGTGACCGCAGGGAGCTCAACAACGCATCCCTGCCTGCAGCTGAGAGAGAACCGTGTGTGTGTGTGCTGTAGCTGTCGGATTGTTATTATTATTATTATTATTATTATTATTATTATTATTATTATTATTATTATTATACTTGTTTTAGCTACATCTACTAATATTTTATGAGACGAGTGAGGGATCAAGTTGTGCTTTATGACTTTGGTAGACTATCTATGGCTATGAGATTATATATATATATATATATATATATATATATATATATATATATATATATATATATATATATATATATATATATATATAGTGTGTGTTGCTATAGTAGACTTTATGAAGTGTTATTTACATTTAAGTATACGGATATAGTAGGCTACACAAAGCTGTTTATATAGTGTATTCAAATTTAAAGTATATGGATATAGCAAGCTACAGTGTACAATGCACTTTATATAGGGTATCAGATTTAGCCCATAGATTGCAGCTTGTCTGGAGGGGTTGCATCAGAACCCCCTGGACGCACTTTAATGTTGAGGTGCCGATGATTGCTGCACTTTGTAGAGATTCAGACTGAAGAATACCTTCCTGTGTGTGTGTGTGTGTGTGTGTGTGTGTGTGTGTGTGTGTGTGTGTGTGTGTGTGTGTGTGTGTGTGTGTGTGTGTAACCAGTCTGCCTTTGAGCACTACCTGTGAGTTGTCATCCAAGAGAGGTTTTCAAGGAATTAGGGACATCTGGATAGATAGATTTGAATGTGCCGAAGGTGAAGTTATACTGCTGTATAATACATGTACATGCTGTATCTTTTACATACTGAGTTCTTAGGCATCAGCTATCCATTTGGCAGCCAGGATTGTGGTTAAGGACCCTATCCTGCTGTATTATAAAGGTCTGAGTCATACAATTTTATCAGGGACCTAAATGTAACCACAGGATAATAAAAAAATACCCATTTTCTTTCCCAGATCTTATAATAAAAGATGCAGGTACCACAGAATGGGTTGATTCTTATCAGCTGTGTTTCTCAGAGTTGTGTGTTGTATCAGCATTGAGAGAGAGATACAGAGATACAGAGAGTGGGATTCGAGCAGTGGTTTAGGAACACAAGACCAGCTTCTGTCCTTTACATTATAAATACAGCAGGCATGCTGCACACAGGCATGCTATACAAGACGTCTTTATCAGGCTGGCAGTGCAATGTTATTTACAATCATTTCATATTTCATGGGAGTTTTCATGGACCCTGCCTGCAACACATTAGACACCCTCTTTAAACAACCCAACACTAAAACATAGTGCACAGGGGTTATGTTTTATTAATACCAGATCCACATTATCAAAAGACTGGGTCCCGTGCACAGTACAAAGGTCATCTGTATGTTTTATGGTTAATCGCATTTCATATGAAATATAGCCCCTGTAGTCGAACGCAGCCAGCTGGAGCTAACATACAAAGAGACTCAGGAGCTTTGAAACGCCGCTCCAGATATCTACTATGAAAGTCTTTTTAATTAGCCAGTAATAGGACTTGCATTATTGAAAAGCAGGTTGGGAGGCTTGCAGAGAAAATACTGCTTTGTATCAGAAATCGTTCTCACTCACTCCTGTACAATATGCAAACATGAATACACTATAGCATACCATTCCGTTGAAGTGATTCAACTGTACATTATGGATACATGCATCTGCCTACAGTATATATACGCATAGATAGGGTAGTCCTCTGAAAAGTGTGCATCTATAGAAAATGCATGTCACCGTACCCTACTGTAACACAAACAGTTATCTCTTATTGTGCCTCTGATATAATTTAGAATATAAAAAAACAGCAACAAAAAAACAAAACATGTTTTTTTTATTCTTTAGGTTCAGTATAGTGGATTGCCAGTCATTTTGTAGACGTGTTCCATTCAATTCGCAATAAGCCGTTTTTCCATTTTTCCATTTTTCCATGTGTTGGTTGTAGTGGCAGGGCAGACAAAGGAGTTCAGGTGCCCTGGTATGAAAACACCTACCCCAGCTGGTACTAATGCAATGCCAATCAGCACCTTGGTGCCAAACAGTGGATGGGCATGGATTACGGGTTACGGGGTAAATGGTGAGACTGGCACTGCTGCTGAATGTATTACACCCACTATGTGGGCAAGTGGAGAGCTGGTCTCCAAGCTTGAATTTGTTTGTCTCTCCTGTTAGATAATCTGAGTCGAAGAAACAAATACATGCAGTGTGCTTTTTAAGAAAATCCAGGTATGCATAAAATAAAACAGTAACACTCTACAAGTTCATAGAGATGTTGATATTTGTAGGTCTTGTAATTCTGGGACACTGTCAAGGTGCAGGATATAAAAAAATATGCTCTGTAGAAAATTAGATAATATCAGAAACCACTGTATCCTTCTGAGGGCTAAAACAAGACAGCCCAAAAAATGATTGGCATGTCTTGGCGTGCATATTGAATAGTGTTGTGAAGCACAACCTGTTTACAGTAGATCACGTTCAGTGTGCTAAACATGTCGAATGCGCATTATATCAGACTGCATGCTAGTTATTTATTCACTCACTCGTTGTTACTTTTTCTATGGAGACCTTCCAGCACAGTACGTAGTAACAAACATTGCATTCAGAAAAATCCAAATTATAGACGTTCAGAATGTATGCTATTTATTTGTTTGCTTGTTTGCTTGTTTGTTTGTTTGTTTGTTTGTTGTTTGTTTGTTTATGCGTTGCTTGGTTCTTTTTCAATGGAGACATTTTCAACACTACATAACAGACATTGCATTCATAAAATAAACCAATCTTAATACAGTAATTGCTGACTTTGGTGATTGCTAGATTAGCTGAAACTTGCCTTCGTCAGTAACCAAAGTGTTTGTCTATGTTTCCTTTTCATGGTTTCCCTTCTAACTAATGAGTCCATGTCTTTGACATTATGGATGTTTACTGATTAAGCTGAAGTTGTATATTGTGATGGACCTAAAATCCCATGCCTAAAAATGTCTATCTGCTAAAGAAATCAAGCTACATGTCTGGCTGTACAAAATGGTGCAACACATGTTACTGTAATTTAAGAGTGTTAGATACACTTCAACAGGATGTCTAGATTTGACATGCACAGCACTGACAACGGTTAAGGCAAAATGATAAAACACTTGGCTTAAGTTTACACTCTAAGGGGTGGTTTCACAGATCCCGATGAGCTCAAGGTAACATCAGGGAGTCCAATATTAGTGCCAACCGGGGTCTCTCTGTGAAAGCATAGGTTAAACTATGAGCAGCCCTAACGACCGCAACCCCTTTGTGTGCATCTGTTCAGAATTCAGATCCTGGAGTAAGTAATTGCAGTGCATGTGTGTACGATGTCAAGCTGTGTCATTGCATGCTTTGTAATGAATGTTCTCAATTGGCATAGCTGTTTTTTTTTATTCCATTGACTTTGCTTAGGCAGCAGGTCACAAATTAATGGTTTTATGGCATGAAACTTAAGTTGCACGTCAAAACGTTTGTCTAAGCTTATTACTTAGCTTATTTTTTGTATGGCTATAAATCATGTGATCTAGTGCTTAAAGTTATGGATGTGATGCATTTAAAATATTTACAAATCTCCTCGTTGGAGGACAGGCATGAATATTTAATCAAATATTTCTTTCACGTATGGAAATATTGCAAAAATCAATGTGTGGTAAAAGGTGAGGCCATAACTGGAGGCATTCAGAATTCTGCATCATGAGTTGACATTAGATCAGATGCAATCGGATACAGTGTGCCATGCATAGACAATAGCAGAAGCAGCGTCTGCAATTACACATAGCATCCTTTAAAATGACAGCTTTTGGCAGGAGCCATGGCACCCAATGACAATGCTATTGGTGGAATTTCCTGGAAAACAAGTAAAACGTTTCTTATAATTTATTTTGTTAGTAATTCTAATGCAGTACAATTTAATTGAGGCCTTAGTCTCATTTAGCCTTCTGTGCACCGCTGTGCTACTTTATCATGAAACAGATGCGACAGAACAGTCACTGCATTCAGTTTCAGCTTCCACCTGCCTTTGAACCTGCTTGTTATATATGTAGAGAGAGAGGAGGACTAGTGAGGAGGGCCATAGTGGAAAATTATTGCTCCAAGGGAAGACTATTGTTACCAACAAGGGGCTATAATGCCCGAAGCCTGTCGTTAACAATAGTCTTCCCGAGGGGCATTTAATTTTACACAGTGAGCTGAGTCTGCAGGATATATTTAATATATGAGTCAGTCAAAACAATAAGTGAGGCGAGGTTGGATAGCAAATATGACTTCATATACTATAAAGCCATAAATATTTGCAAGCCTTTTATTGCTATGAATATCTTAGTGCTGTACATATAATGAAGTAATATACTACTACCAGTGCAACAGGTAGCCAACATTTCTGGAGCAAAATGGGTTTTATGGATGTGATTCGCCAAATATTTTGGTCGCAAATATTTATGGCTTTACAGTACATCATTTAAATATAGCTGACACAGCATAAGTAAAAAACTAAATAACATAAATAAATAACAGAACTTGTTTTTGACGTTCATAGTTATCAAAGTGTTTTTCTGTCTTTTGTAGTATGTTTTGTAATTCATTTTCTGTTAAGGCACAGCAGGGGTGAAATTCTGCCGGTACTCACCGGTACTCTGTACCGGGACTTATTTTAATGCCGGTACTGGGTACCGGGACTTATTCAATCTGCATTTCATCCAACGCAGATGCATTCCATCCACTCACACAGTCCACCAGCACAACGTTTCTCAAATGCACTTTCATTCAGCACAGTTTGCGCTGCTTGCATGCTGTTTCCTCACACTGCTTCTGTTTCTGGTAGCTGCTATTGGCCACACCATTAATGTCAGTATAATCACTGCATGTTGATTGGCCGAGCTTTCATTCTGATCAGATTCATTTTGGCATGCTTCACAAATCTCTGCCCATTTCACTTTGTGTCAGCGCTCGTTCATGGATCAATGAGAGATGACCTTAGCAGTGCAACATGAAAACAGCGGTGTGGAGTAATTATCATTATTATGAAGTAATAATTATTTTCTTTAGTGTGGCGGAGAAACTATCTGAATATTCGAACCACCATTGCTGCACATGAATTTGAAGGCAAAAATCCACATCAGTGTTTGCCATAGAATACATAGTTGATAAATATTTGAAATAATTATCATAACGTGTTTTGCCAGCACCGATTTACCACATTGCCAGAATTTGCATGAAAGTTTCTAAAATGGCAAGTGATGTGTGGGACAGCAGGGACTAACATTAAAAAAAACAGACTCAACAAAGTGCAGCTTCAGATTTGGTAAGCGAGTCAGAATCGGGATACAGACGCTTTTCAAACACTGGCCCAACTTGCAAGGTACATGTTAAGCATAGCGATCAATGTTTTGTTTTGTTGTGATCCTAGTATTTTCTGTTATGAGGACTGTAATAAATGAAACCCAAAATGTTGAGGTGTTTATTCTTATTTTTCTTTTCTGGAATAGATCATGGTAATTAATCTACACAGAAACACAACAGAGAAGCACACAGAACATATTATTGTAAGAAAAGTAAAACGTACAAAACAAATAAAAGAAACAGGGATTTATGTTCTAATCCAAGGCTATTATTGTAGCAAGGCCAGGTCCTGTTGTAGGTGAGTATCCAGGGTCTGGAAAGTATGGGGATGATTTCAGAGAATACTATGGAGATTAAAATGACCAGGACATCATTAGTAGTAGCAGTGTCTGTTACATGATAAATTTGAGAGGTATTTTAGACGATATTGTGCATTGTTTGACTTAGACCTTTTTGTATCATTTTTTCATAGCACCGTTTTTATTTTATACCATTTTTTTATAACATCATCCCTTTTTTAGGATATCTTGAAACACATCCCTCTCTATAGCAGTTACTGCACAGTGCAATTATTCTTAATGCTTGTCGTTTAAGGTATTTTCAGCTTCCTTGTTTATGGTGAATTAGTTATAATGGATCAGTTATTGAAGGCTTGTTTTGTATTTATAAATGTATCGATATGTTCACATTTTAAAAGTATTTATTCATTAGCACTCAAATTGTCTCAGTTGTTAAATGTGTACACCCGGCTGTGCATGCGAGTACCTGCACTTTTTTGTTGAGAATTTCACCCCTGAGTCACAGAATCACTGTTTAGCAGTTTTTTCATTCAGCCATTTTCTCTTGTTGTCAGGAGTGTAGGTGGAGGACGTTCCTTTGAAAAGGGGCGGGACTGAAAGTGATGTGAACCAATCACATGTCAGAGGCAGACTATTGCCCTGTAATGTAAGGATGTTAGTTCAATCTATTTTTGCTCCTATGATGAGCTTTTAACCAATCAGAGGGCAGAATTTCCAAGCACTGAGTCATATTTTGGTTGTGCTAGCTTTTCTGTTCATGTGTTCCTGAAACGCACATGCCCAAAAATTTGCGTCCCATCCATCAAATACTAAACTATTGTTAACACAAAGGCTAATAAACTCCAGGGATGTACATTTTGTTACATTTTTATGAATGTTTAAACTCTATGCCAGATCATAGTTCAAACAATCTGTGTCTGTGTATAGATCTGCATATAAACACAGACATACTCTTTTCTCTGTTATATACTAACAGTAGACCGTTCGCATGACAACGAGACGGGATTCTAAGCAGTGTTTGTTGCCTTCATATACGTGTGTTTAGTACTCATAGTCAGATGATTGCGATGCAGGAGGTGGTCTTCATGAGAATCCCGTGACTGCTTCGCAAAAAAACTTCTGATTGACAATTGACTTGCTGTCACTGTACACTCTGTACTAAGTATTAATTTTTATGCTTAAAAAAACCTGTCAGGACATCCCTGTTAAACTAGTGGCAAAGAAGCCAAAGGTTGGCTTTCTTTAAGAGTGAGATTTACAGCCCCAGAAAGTGAGATTAATGGTCAGAGAGTGAGACTTTCCAGGTGTGGTGTTAGTCATTGCTTAAGACAGGGGTTCTCATCTTTGGTCCTTGGCGACATCCAGTAGTCCAGGTTTTTATTCCAACCAGCACTTAATAGTTTGTTTTAAAATGTACTCCTCCCTCCTCTTGCACGTGTATAGAACGTGGGCCTGTAGTCTCCATGGTTACCAAAGTACACAAGTTTGGAAAGTGGCTTTTAATATGGGCCATAACACATTATTTTAAAATAAAATCCAGTGTGTGGTGGGATACAGTATTATATGTGTGTGTGTGTGTGTGTGTGTGTGTGTGTGTGTGTGTGTGTGTGTGTGTGTGTGTGTGTGTGTGTGTGTGTATATATGTTATATTACTGCCATGTACAAAAATAACAACAAATTATTATTTATTTTTTTTTGCATGTACACAAAATGTTTAAATGATTGAAAAGTATTTATTTCAGGACGTTTCAGACAAAAGCCCCCCTTCAGCTGTGTAGAAAGAAAAGTAAGCAGGCTATATAGAAGCATTGGTGCGACACCTTTAACACTATTGACATCACGTCAGGTGTACTTGAATCCAGATAGCAGGGTTGTACCATGTTATGTCCTCTGCATGGCAAGTCCACTAGGTGGAGTCCCTGCAGTGATGCTGCGGTCCAGGCTGGCTTGGGGGTCCTCTCCCTCTGTCAGGAGTGTGGCGGTATGGTTTAGGGGCGGGGCAGGTGGTCCACAGTGCTGAGTCAGAGTGGAGCTGTGAAAGGGCGTGTGCTTCTGTCCTTGACTCAGTGTCGAGGGCCGATACAACCTTCAGTTGTCTGAACATCTGTATGCAGGGACGCAGCAGAGACGCAGAGTGAGTTTGATTTACAGGGATGGCTGGTCCTCATTTTGAAAGCTGGTGGGTTTAAGACTTTTTAAATTAATCGGCTTTATATACTACGGCTAAAAAACTGTTGACCTTCATTGGTAATTAACCCTGAAAACGATTAGTTGAAAATAAAGTTGAATGTTTACCCCTTTAGATCGCACCACGCCTGGGGGCGCTCAACTCATAGAACGCCCCTCTGGCAAATAGCACCCATTCTTTACTACAAGATGTAGAAATGATTCCATTCTAGGAATCTGGCTACAGTATCCATTATAAAAGTTTACCATAGCAAAAGCATAGTGAAAGCATGGTAAAGCACAGGGAAGCATTGTATAGAATATCAAGGTATAGTAAAGGAAGCCTTTACTGCATAGATCACTAAAAAAAGGATGCTTCATTCTAGTCACCTGCTGTCACTGTTTTACACTTAATACAGTATTGTGTTTAATGGCATACCAACACCCCTCCAATGAGCCAGTCTGTTTCCAGGGCAACTCCCTCTGCTTATTTTGCAAATAAATGGTGTTCATAAGTTTACAAAGGGGTAACTAAATATTTGAATATTTCAAATAAGTAATGCAGTGAAGGGTTTTAATAAACATGGCAAACCAGAGTAAACTGTGGTAAATGCATATCACAACTATGTGAAAAGTGTGGTAAAACTGTGAAAATACAGTGCAAAAATACCATGGTCATCTTTTCTAAGGGATCTAATGGGTTAATATCCACAAAGACTTATATTTCCACTTCAGCAGTGTCTTCAGAGTGGAAGCAGGTTACGCACTGTAAAGCATGTCATTTAAGAGTAGAAGCATCTGGTCGGTTAATTACAGGAAAGAAGGCGTTGAAGAGGTGGAGAGAATGACCTAGGAAGTTAAGTTTGAAATTGAGATTAATGTTTGCTGCGACATGTGCATTTCACAACTGCACATGTGAGAGCTCAGTATATTACAGAGCGGATTGCAAGATTTCTTTCACTGTTTCATCAGCTACACTATTACCCTTTTATGGTGCAGAAGACCTGGTGAACACAGTTTCTTCGTAGTGTTCCCATAGTTCAGCTATGTGTGCTTTGGCCCAGGACTGAATGGCAAGGAGATGGAGGTCCATTGGCTGTGTTTGTTTTTGAGATGATAACTGGGACCAGTACTATTAGCCCTCTCCTTTATAAAACACATAAATAAATACATTTATATCTAAATAAAGGCAAGTTGATTTTTTTCGGAGGGACGTGGCTGGTGATACACTGGAGGCAGTGCAGACAGGTGTGTAGTCATCTCCATTTTTATTTGGGGAGCTTGTCACGGAGACAGGCTTGCTCAGCACTGGCTTGTAGCTTCCTGAGAGCTCCACAGCCGCGAATGGTATTCGGGAGGGCTGTAAAACAAAGCAGATAGGCCTGTACTCTGATAAGGGGCTGCTGTGATTACCATGCTAACCGTATTCACCGATCCTGATAAGGCCAGTACTGACTGTACTGTCACAAAAGGTCTGAGGCACTTGTTAACCTTTACTGGGCTGTGAATGCATTTGAGGTATTTCTGCAGCAAAAGCACCGCACAGGGCTGAGATATGCAGTTTGATTATTTCAACAGGCTTTATGTGACGTGATACATAACTGTGGTCTGCTTGTGCTGTGGGGATCACAAGCCTTTGGAGTCAGGTACATTTTTCAAAATTTCAATGCTTTCTTGGCAATAAGCAGGCATCAATAAGGATCTGGATCACCCATAACTCTTGGAAATTGTTATTTTAATCACATTTACTGAATGGTTACCCCAAGATAACGGCATATTTTCAGTGTCTTGTACTGAACAGTGCATTTCAATGGGCATACATAAGAGTTATCCTTGCTTTGCTGCAGTAGTGGTCTGCAGTTAGGAGGCAGGGGATTGTCTTCCTTTTAGCTCTTCTTTTTAGCACGTTTGCTGCTCTCAAGAGAGTTTATTCGTTTTGCTTGCTTTTTATCTGTACACTTTGTTTTGCTGAGTATAATAAAAATGAAAATTAAACTCTAGAATGCAAATTTTGCAGAAGTGCTTTGATATTCCTCTGTCAGACATTTATAATACCTTCCTTTCCCAACTTTTGGGTTGAAACAGGAAAGTCATTCTTTTAGTCAGTATGGTTTCATTGTGTTTCTTAAAGGTTGCAAATAGTTTGTTTTTTTCCGTACGGTACAGGTGAATTTCAGGTGATGAACTGTATTTATATATAAATATGGACTGGAGCGGAGGCTAACAGTGGGAAGAACTATAGTTCTTCTTGAGGTGCCTTTAGTTTCCCACTATGAGCCAAGGTCTGCAGTCCATATTTGTTTTATGAAGTAAGTCAAGAAAGCAATGTTTTTGAAGTCCGTAGCGCATAGTTATTAAAGTTTTTTTGCCATAGAACTGTCTGTCTGACTTTCTCACTGCGGCATAGAATTCTTGGAGGAGTCCGTTGAGTTTGTGAATGTCGTATTTATTTACATCGTCCAGCTGGATTTGTTTGGACTTTAGGAAGTCAGAAAACACTGAAAGCAAAGCTCTTATGATGATTTTAGTGTTTGGAATATTTCGTAGTATGTTTTGCAATTCATTATCTGTTGTCCGGCATTTTGCTTTGTTGTGTAAAGAGAGGAAGGACGTTCAGCATGATGTCGTAATTTGCCTATCAAATCCACAATGCACACTGACCATAAGCAGAGTCACGGGGGCAACAAATCCACAATGCACAATGACCATAAGCAGAGTCACGGGGGCAACAAATCCACAATGCACAATGACCATAAGCAGAGTCACGGGGGCAACAAATCCACAATGCACAATGACCATAAGCAGAGTCACGGGGGCAACAAATCCACAATGCACAATGACCATAAGCAGAGTCACGGGGGCAACAAATCCACAATGCACACTGACCATAAGCAGAGTCACGGGGGCAACAAATCCACAATGCACAATGACCATAAGCAGAGTCACGGGGGCAATAGCTGGATCTATTTTTGGAAATGTGATGAGGATTTAATCAATCATATGCCAGAATTTCTATGGACTGATTCATATTATTTTTATATATATATATATATATATATATATATATATATATATATATATATATATATATATATATATATATATACAGTACTGTGCAAAAGTTTTAGGCAGGTGTGAAAAAATGCTATAAAGTAAGAATGCTTTCAAAAATAGACATGTTAATAGATTTATATTTATCAATTAACTAAATGCAAAGTGAGTGAACAGAAGAAAAATCTAAATCAAATCCATATTTGGTGTGACCACCCTTTGCCTTCAAAACAGCATCAATTCTTCTAGGTACACTTGCACAAAGTCAGGGATTTTGTAGGCATATAGTCAGGTGTATGATTAAACAATTATACCAAACAGGTGCTAATGATCATCAATTCAATATGTAGGTTGAAACACAATCATTAACTGAAACAGAAACAGCTGTGTAGGAGGAATAAAACTGGGTGAGGAACAGCCAAACTCAGCTAACAAGGTGAGGTTGCTGAAGACAGTTTACTGTCAAAAGTCATACACCATGGCAAGACTGAGCACAGCAACAAGACACAAGGTAGTTATACTGCATCAGCAAGGTCTCTCCCAGGCAGAAATTTCAAGGCAGACAGGGTTTCCAGATGTGCTGTCCAAGCTCTTTTGAAGAAGCACAAAGAAACGGGCAACTTTGAGGACCGTGAGACGCAGTGGTCGGCCAAGGAAACTTACTGCAGCAGATGAAAGACACATCATGCTTACTTCCTTCGCGAATCGGAAGATGTCCAGCAGTGCCATCAGCTCAGAACTGGCAGAAAACAGTGGGACCCTGGTACACCCATCTACTGTCCGGAGAAGTCTGGTCAGAAGTGGCCTTCATGGAAGACTTGCGGCCAAAAGCCATACCTCCGACGTGGAAACAAGGCCAAGCGACTCAACTATGCACGAAAACACAGGAACTGGGGTGCAGAAAAATGGCAGCAGGTGCTCTGGACTGATGAGTCAAAATTTGAAATATTTGGCTGTAGCAGAAGGCAGTTTGTTCACCGAAGGGCTGGAGAGCGCATACGAATGAGTGTCTGCAGGCAACAGTGAAGCATGGTGGAGGTTCCTTGCAAGTCTGAGGCTGCATTTCTGCAAATGGAGTTGGGGATTTGGTCAGAATTAATGGTCTCCTCAATGCTGAGAAGTACAGGCAGATACTTATCCATCATGCAACACAATCAGGGAGGCATCTGATTGGCCCCAAATTTATTCTGCAGCATGACAACGACCCCAAACATACAGCGAAAGTCATTAAGAACTATCTTCAGCGTAAAGAAGAACAAGGAGTCCTGGAAGTGATGGTATGGCCCCCACAGAGCCCTGATCTCAACATCATCGAGTCTGTCTGGGATTACATGAAGAGAGAGAAGCAACTGAGGCTGCCTAAATCCACAGAAGAACTGTGGTTAGTTCTCCAAGATGTTTGGGCCAACCTACCTGCCGAGTTCCTTCAAAACTGTGTGCAAGTGTACCTAGAAGAATTGATGCTTGATGCTGTTTTGAAGGCAAGGGTGGTCACACCAAATATTGATTTGATGTAGATTTTTCTTCTGTTCACCCACTTTGCATTTAGTTAATTGATAAATATAATCTATTAACATGTCTATTTTTGAAAGCATTCTTACTTTACAGCATTTTTCACACCTGCCTAAAACTTTTGCACAGTACTGTATATATATATATATATATATATATATATATATATATATATATATATATATATATATATATATATATTTTAGCTCAAAGGTAGTGGACAAAAAAATGGAAACACCTGGGTAAGTGAGGGAAATTATTAGCAAATAACATCCCAGCATATTTAGGGTCATGTATAAAAAAATACTGGACAGGCCTGGTTGCCTATAATTATGGCTAGCATGGCTGCAAGAGGAGACCTCAGTGACTTTGAAAGAGGGGTGATTGTTGGGGCGCGTTTGGCAGGAGCTTCAGTGACCAAGACAGCTCAACTTGCTGATGTTTCACGAGCAACGGTGTCTATGGTGATGTCGGCATGGAACTCCAAGGGAAATACATCATCAACAAAGGGCAACAGTGGACAGAAGCGCATACTCCAGGATCGTGATATCCGTGCATCAATTCGAAGTGCAAGGCAAAACAGGGGAGCAACTGCAGATCAATTGACTGCAAATTTCAACCTGGGGCGCAAGCAGCCAGTTTCATCAAAAACGGTCCACCGAGAACTCCACAGAGCAGGATACCATAGTGGCCCAACGCCCTATTAAGTGACTTTACATTGGTGTTTCCATTTTTTTGTTCACTATTTTTTTTAAATAATCAATCAGTTTATTTTCTGATGATCCAGTAGAGCGACAATTTCCCTTACATTACCTAGGCTACTTGTAGTTTGTTTTCCTAGCAACTGGGACATGAAACACATGCAACGTGTTTTAATGTTTAAAACATTAAACTATTGACATCCTTTGTTTATAACAGTCCAAATCCGCCCCTCACGTTCCTTAGCCACCGCTTGGTGATAACATGTCTGTCCCGGACACGAGAGGAGACATCGAGTCATGCTTTCATCATTAAGGGATGGCAGCAAGCCCAGTGTATAATTATGTCTGACCCAGGGGAGGTTGTTATTGTTGTTGTTGTTGCTGCTGCTGCTGATGCTGCTGCCCCCTTCTCCCCTATAGCTCTCTTTTCATGCCTGTGTCTCTCGTTTTGAGAGAAGTGGAGTTTCTATCTGGACTATAAGCCACCAGAACCACCTCAATTGGGTTACTCAGACTGCGGCACTAAGGAATCCTCAGATACAGCACTACCTCGCTAAATATTCTCTGGCCTAACTAGTTTCCCCTAGTGGGGACTGGACATCCCTGTATGAGATGCTGCAGTGTCACCAAGATCATAAACAAGCTGTCATTGAAGTTACCGGTCTTGTCTGTCCACTGGAGTCAGTGTCTTTGCTGTGCTGCTTCTGACGAAAGCACCTCAACACTCACAAGCTCACACGCTGATCATCAGACATGCAGACAAGCACACCGAGGCACACCATCGCACTGCACAGTCACACAGACACACAGGCACAGGACTACAGGAACGCACACACACTCAAGCACAGACAGAAAGGCACACGCACTCAGGCACAGACACACCAACACAGGCACAGGCACAGACACACACCCATACAAACAGACACAGACACAAACACACACAAGTACAGACATGGGCAAACTCAAAGGCCCACACACATAGGCACAGACACGAATAGGCACTGAGACACACACACACACACACATTATTTTCAGCAGTCAAATGGGATTCCAGTGACAGCGAGCTGTCCAGTATGACATCGGGTCTAATATGAGTAATGTGCTGAAATACACATCTGCTGAAATACACTAATTTTTTTTTCCCCCCAAACTGCTTGCCTATTGTATTAGTATTGTAAAACTTGCAGTTGTACAGCAGCTGTTGTAACACATTACCTAGAAAGGTATGTTAATAATCCAGAGCATATTGAAACTGGAAGTGGGCTGTTCTGAGCATTTAATAATAATAATAATAATAATAATAATAATAATAATAATAATAATAATAATAATAATAATAATTTATTTGTATTATTAGCCTTTTCATGTTTCATCAGAATTCAATTAAAAGATCCACACATTTTCTGTCAAAAGATAACCCTTTTTTAGTTATCAATTCAGTAATAATAATAATAATAATAATAATAATAATAATAATAATAATAATAATAATAATAATAATAATAACAGATAACATGTTGACTTTGTTCTTATCTTTATTAATTGGGATTTGTGGATTCACACATTTGGGATCTGTATAAAATCCCTTCAGGTTTCCATTAGGCTGATGAGCACAGACTGCCAGTGCCGATTCCACTGACAAGGACAGAGAAAAGAGCAGCTAATCAGATCAATTCTCTACGCTGCTGTTATGTAAGATCCATGAGCTACCATCACCCCAGGCTAGGGACGTCTGACACCACTTCAAACCTCTCCTTGTATTAAACACGTGGCCCTCCCTGTCCGCAGTCTGTGGTGTGAACACTGGAACGGACAAGGTGATGAAGCCTCGGGAGTCTCCCTGGGTTAGTGCTAATGAAGAGGAAAACACGCATGCTTTTAATGAGCATTACAAATGAAATGCTAGCCCCAATACCGTGTCCTTATTCAGACTAGGTAAAATATCTATGGGGATGTGTTTACAGCAGAGGCGTCCGTGCTGTTTGTCTGTACAGTGCAGTACAGTGTCATGTGTTACAGTGTTCTGCTGGGCAAGCCCTCTACAAAATGAGTTTTACTTTTCTACAACACATGTGGCAGGGTGGAAAACCCTCACTTGTAAAAAGTGTTTCTTCTTGTGATTTGTGTTTTAGAGGTTTTTTTGTAGCGGTACTTGTTTCCCCTGCTGTATTCTACAGTATAAATGTGCAGAACTATTCCCCCAACTACATTAATAACAGTATATATTAACTGGATGCAGGACAGTGTTCATGTTGAGCCTCGTTGAAAATACTTCATTTCCATGTGAGTGTGGCTGGAACAGAGTGAAATGTGGGTCTTGATGGGTGGGCCAATCAATTATTCAATGTGGTTTAACCGAGGCAGGTGTGTATAAAAGGCTGCAATTAGCCTGCATGTTCAGCAGCAAAAAAGTTGACTGTATAGTGTTTTTATTTATGAAAAATATGTTTGTTTCATTTTTGTTAAATGAAAGTCCTCAGTAGCTCACTATTTTTAAGCAGCTGGTAGTCATTCTGTTTATAAACTGAACTGCATGTGACGGGATCTACAGTGCTTTTTTTAATGTATTTATTTTTTACATTGCCAGGAAAGATAACCAGGCTTCTATGGTTTTATTTTATTTTTTAAATCAAGAATCTACAGAAGCAGCCTTCATATCCAATCTGCCTCATTGTTCATCTGCTACCTAGTTTGAGTTCCAGTGTACTGCAGCTCTGCGGAGAAGGACCAGGCAGAGACGGGCTCAGTTACTCTGATACTTACTCTGTTTAGAAACTGAACTGTGTGTGACGGGGTCTGGACTAGAACGGAGCGTCCTACACAAACAACACTACTTTTTATTTATTTTTTACATTTCCAGGAAAGATAACCAAGCTGCTATTTTATTTTATTTCATTTTATTTTGTTTTTTAAATTAATAATCTGTGTTAGAGCTTCAGTGTACTATAACAACACATTCTCGTATATTTTTTTGTCAAACATAAATGAATGAAAATATGCTATTTGTTTATGTTTTCAATTGAATTAATTGTCAGTCGAATGCTGTTGGAATCATTACATGAAGGATGACAAGGGGGTGTGCTAGCACCGAGATGATTAGATAGGAATTAACTTGGTGTTAGTTATAACTTAAATTTTATACAGTTGTATTTGAAATGACCTCATATACCGAAAGCAGGTATAATACAAATGCAATCGAAATGAGAACAAAGAGCACAACCAATAAAAAAAGAAATGGTTCGAAGTTACTCCTGCTGCTCTTGCACAAGGTCAGTAACCTTCTATGGTTTCTCCAGACATGCCTGTAATACAATCGCTGCTTCACAAATGAATAGTGAGTAGTAAATGACTCCAGATATGAGTAGGGCTGCAGTGAAAGCCAGCCTCCCACACCTCCGTATTAATAATCAATGCAGAGCCACGCAGGGTCGTGATTGGCCTGTCAGAAGCCATACTGATGATGCTGAGCTGAAGTGTGGGTCCTGCCACCGCTGCCTGTGGCAGGGCGCTAGCTTTGGGGGTTACACAATGCTACATTTCTAAGATTCTTTTTCTGGCCACGGGATTCTACTGACAGAATTTAGAACGTCACCCAGGAGAACTGGGAACTGGAACACATATTTATTGTGGAGCCTTACTGGTTAATACTGTACTCTGTTCACAGTGTCTTTACTGTAGCAGAGTCAAAATACTGTACTGGCATTACAAGGTCTATTTTAATATACTGTTATATACTGTTCAATATTTCTTTACAGTTACTATATTAACTTTGCAATACTTGTATGACTTCTCATGCCAATGCATTTAAATTTGAATTTGAAATACTCATAACTTCCAGGCATTACTGATACACTGGGCCATGTTTTCAAAGTGGAAAGAAAGAAGAAAAAATGCTCATAACCGCTTTAAATAAACAGAAGATTAAAGACTGGAGTAAACACTTTGAAAATATGGCACATTAGTGCTTAACAATAGAGAGAGAGCATCTAATGAACAAAGAAAAATCTTGTAAACTTGATTCTTCCAGGAGGCTGCGGGGAGAAATTCCATAACATCTTGTCCCTCATATAAACTCTTTTTCATTCTCATCAAAAGAACACATCGCTGGCGTCTTTGTGCCCTGCCGCATTGTTTAGAGCATCCGGTGCACCGATATATTAGTGGGTGCAGGGGACGGATGCTGCCTATTGCTGTCTTCAGTGTAAGCAGGTCTGTTGATAGCAGGTTTCCAGTTTAGTGAGAGATTTACTGGTGTGCACTGGGGTCAAGGCTTCAGTACACATTATATCTATTTGAATTAGTTTTTATATGATACTCTGCACAGTAAGTGCCTCATTTCAATAAGCTTATTAATTACATTGTCGCTGCATGGTCTGGGCAGGAATGCATGGCTACAGGCCTGCACCGGTGAGCAGCGCTCATTTAAAACATGCTTTTGGGATGGGAACGACCAGTGCCAGCCAGATCTTAGGTGTACACGTTTGTGGGCCTATGCATGTTGGGCCTGGTTAGACAGAAGCATGTGTATTTCTGTGCATAAGGCTACTGTCTGATCTGCTTGCTGGTCTGTGCTTGTTGAAGTCCCACGTCAGCAACATCTTACTTTCATAAAGGAAGCATTAAACAAATAGGGTGTACAGAAGTTACATATCATTCGTGCTATTTGGATTCAATTATTATTTAGTTTCTGTTTTTTCAAACTTATTCTTAAAGTTTCAGTTCATAGCAATATTTTATCTACTAAAGATCTTTATTAGATACTTCTAGTTAGTTCCCCACAAAGGCTTTTTACGTCATCAGTGAGAGACTAAAGTTAAGAGAGGGAGACTAATTAGATCATTCGTCTCACCTTTGTTGGAACAATACATCAGACTCCTTGCATCTTGTTACTAGCCCATCAAAATACAATTGTCCGAAGTGAAGACTGCACAAGTGTAGAAGGTGAGACAAACAGATATGGGGTTTAGCTATACTGTGCAACAACAAGCCACAGCTTTGACTTTCACAGTGGGGTACAGGTTTATTAACCACTTTGTCTATTCAATCACTTACAAAAAAATTACTTAAATACTGTTGTGCATTTTGGACAATACTTCTTGTGGCAGGCTGGCTCGCAGTGGTGACGTCACGGACCAGGAAGTAACTGAATCACAAACAGTGGATGGGCGGGTGAAGCTGAATGCTATGGCATTCAGCGTATTTATTAACAAACCAAAAACAAAAGATTTAAACAAAACACAAAACAAAAAGGCACAAGGGCCAAACGAATAAACAAAGACTGTTTAGCAGTCGTTTTTAAATGTTGTTTCCTCGCTCTCGCTCTCGCTCTCGCTCTCGCTCTCTTCCCGTACTCTCCTCTGTACAGTCAACCAACGCAGAACAGACAGCTGCAGGTTCTTATACTCTGGCCGAGGGGTTAACTATCTGTTAATTATCTTATTACCCCTCGGCCACAGTCTGCACGCGTTTGGTAAGGATGCATGACTGTCAGCTAGTTAAATAATCAGTAGCTGATCAGTCATGCATCCTCACGAGGTTTTTAAATATAAATAATAATAAATACGCGGCGCTGTTATCCGCGCCGCAAACAATAATACAAATAATAATAATGGGGCGGGACACTCCGCCACACTTCTACACACACCACTCGCACGGACACACGCGTACTAACTACTCAAAACCCTCACCAAATCTGGCTCACTTACTTATGGTTTTAAAGATGATAAATAGCTTTAACTGGGGCAGAGGGAGAGCCAGCCTCTTAAATATAACCATCCATTTACCTTATATATATATATATATATATATATATATATAAATAAAAACTGCTGAACCGCTTAACAGCAGGACTGGGAGACATAAAGATGAGTAGAGTTGGATGTATAATGACTGGAGATTCTCCAGCCATGAATCTCTGAGCAAGAAATCCATTTATATATCAACATAATGCTTTAAATACCCATTCCTCTGCTACCCACATTCCTGCATGACTTTGAGTAAACGTTTGTGTGCTGTGTTTACATACGTGTGTAAAACAGAGCATTTCTATGCATGTCTGTTTGTGCATGCATATGTATTAATGTATTCATAATAAATCTATACATATATATTTATGACTATGCATCTGCATTTTTAAAGTAGCACACAGTAACAACAAGGCATTCGTTATATGTTGTAATTGCCCCACTGAGTCCCCAATTTGTATACCCTGGAGGTATGCAATTACTAGAGACATTTCTATGCGATTGCTCCACCGAGGGATGTCCTGTTTCCTCTTGGGAGGGTGGGGGGAACAGAGGGTTTTTCGAGAGAAGGGACAGGGGGATAGCCAGACCATCAATTCTGAGTAGTGTTGGAAGACACAAGAGTTAACGTTACCAGTGTGCTACTGTATCAGGACTGCTGTCTTTTCTTTCTTTGGCTGATGCTGAGAAACTACTTCATGCTATCGTTTCAATAAGACTTGATTATTGCAATACTTTATTTGCTGGACTTCCACATCATGTCTTATCACGTTTACAGCTTGTTCAAAATGCAGCAGCGAGGGTTCTGACTAGAACGAACAAATGGGCTCTTATAACTCCTGTACTGGCCTCATTGCACTGGCTTCCACTACATTTTAGAATTGATTTTAAAATCTTACTATTAGCATATAAAGCACTAAATGGCTCAGAGTACCTGAGAGAGATTCTGTCCCGATATAAACCTCTGTGCACTTTAAGGTCGGCTCACGCTGGTCTCTTGTGCCTCCGAATGGTAAAATTGAAAAGGAGAGGAGAAAGTGTGTTTTGTTTTAATGCTCCTAAGCAGTTGTTAGAGATGCTGCTTCGGTCAGCATTTTTAAATCAAGATTAAAGACTCATTTTTATAGATCAGCTTTTTTAACCTAATCTAGATAGAGTTTCTGTTATCTATTTTTATCTGCTAACTTTGTATTTTGTTTGTTATTCTTATTTGTTTTATTTTTTATTTTTACTTATTTCCTGTGTTTGTTTTTAATGGTCCTATCTAGATATTTGCTATTTATTCTTATTATTAATTTCATTGTATTTTGTTTAATTGTGTGATTTATACTGTGCTGTCTTGTTTCTTGATCATGGCATGAAAGGTGCTATATAAATAAAATTAATATATAAATAAATAAATAAATACAATTATTTACAAACAAGTTTAACAAATGACAAAAAAAAGAGCATCGGCCAAAATAAAAGCATGCATCTGTACAAAGAATTTTTGGTTTCAGTTTTTTTAGAGACATTAAATCTCAGGGAAGCCCAAGGCTGTAGGATGGAATGAAGCTAAACAAAGTTGCAAGAACAGAAACCTTGACATGTTCCATCTGCACTAGGGGTGCTAGACTCCGTTTTAATTTAGTAAAAGTTTAAACTTTTAAAAATATATAGTTTAAATGTTAAAATAAAAACATTTTGAAAAGACGCTGTGTAAGGGGGGTAGTATGCATCCCACTCGATGTACGGTCTCAACAGCAGAAGAACCGGAAGTCGGCCATCTTGGGGGAAGTGGGTTAGTTGCAAGGACTCTGAGCATTTTAAAATAAATAGTTTTATATAAATTACTGCATGTATGTCTATAAATAGGTCTTTTAAATCGGCTTTTCTACTCTCCTTAAATGCAACTGATACCTGTTAATCCATTTGTGTATCTCAATCACAACTGAGAAACGCGTTAATAGTAAAATTGGTTTAATTTATGTTTTTTTTTCTTCTGTGAATCCACTAAATGGGCTTTTAAATTGTAAGTCTTCATTTTTCATTTAAATGCTGAAGCGACTCCTCATCTTTATTAATTTAAATGCAGTTACTCATCGTAACAATTGTAATAGTGTGTCCAGCAAAACTCTTTATTTTTCATTATAGCTTTAATAAAGATTAGTCGCTTATTAACATGTTGCGATCTCGTATGTACATGAAAACTGAAGACTTGGCCTATTTAAAACTAAATTAAATAAATTATTAAATTCAGCTATATATATACATTTATAAGAACAGTGAAGCAATATTAAAAAATAATAGCATCGGCAGTACGATGGTCTGTTTTGATTAGAGGGTGTGCAGTGCTAAAAAAAAAAAATCAACACAGCCTTCTGTAATCTGGCTCAACAAAAGACGTTAAAGTTGGATCCGGTACCCTCCACAATTGAAATTGGTTGCATGCCATTTGCGATAATGAACCGCGTTATGTTTTCAGCCCGAATTGTATCACATTTCCTCACATTTCGCTTGCATGTCTGGGCCCCACCTCCTCCACCCTAGGGAGGTGAATATCCAATGACAATGATGCCACGTGACAAAGGTAGGAAGTAATAAAATAACAAATAAAAACTGAGTAGCTGTTATTTGCAGTCAGTCACTTCTTAATATTTGACTTGTACATTTTTGACAGAGTATAAACGATTAAGCAAAATTAAAAACGTTTGACACTTTGCTAACGTTTAAACGTTTCCACTCTAAACGATTTCCACCCCTGATGTGCACTATTACACCAGTCTGAGGAACTAGATCCCATTCCTTTCCAATATAAAACTGTGTCTGCCTGCCTACCACTGGTTCCATCTCCATTTATATATACAGTACACCCTCGCTATAACGAACCTTCGGCTATAACGAACCTGACCCCTGGACCCCAAATAAAAAAAACAACAAAAGATAATACAAACACAGACTGTCAACATCGCGGTTTGTACGCACAGGATGCCACCTTTGCAGCGAAGGCAGCTCTTAATAAAAAGTGCGCACTGTGTAATGCCTCCCAGACGAAAATAATGTTATGTTGCAAACTATATTGCAAACTATAGCAATTGTTTGAAAAAAGCAGTAACGCAGGCATATCTCTGTCGTGAATATAGGTTATCAAAAAGCACTCTGTTTTTTGGCTTGTTCAACAACCATGCAGCAAAGCAAAACTGATTAAAGGAAAAACAACAACAAACCTTTCCTATCAAGCGTTTCATGTCGGGTTGATTTGGAATGAAAGATCAGTTTGGGATTCTTGCATGTTGGATTAAGATTTGCTGCACTTTGAAACACTTTGTGTCAGATTGATTTTGCATAAAACTTCATCTTCAATTCGGTATTTTTAACAAACCCCTCGATATAATGAACAACAGGCTTGGACCCCAACAGGTTCGTTATAGCGAGGGTGTACTATTAATTGTTTATTTAGCAGACGCCTTTATCCAAGGCGACTTACAGAGGCTAGGGTGTGTGAACTATGCATCAGCTGCAGAGTCACTTACAATTACGTCTCACCCGAAAGACGGAGCACAAGGAGGTTAAGTGACTTGCTCAGGGTCACACAATGCGTCAATAGCTGAGGTGGGATTTGAACCGGGGACCTCCTGGTTACAAGCCCTTTTCTTTAACCACTGGACCACACAGCCTCCACTATATAAAATGAATCAGTGATCCTGGCCTGTGATTGGTTAAAACCTTATCATAAGAGGAAAAATACATTGAACTATTGCCCTAACATCCTTACACCACTGAGCAATAGTCTCCATCTGTCATGTGATTGGTTCACATCACTGTCAGTCCGACCCCCTTTCAAAGGAACACCTTTCTCCCCTGCACTCTTCACAAGAAAAAAATGGCTGAACACAGATTCTCTGAATTAACAAAAGTGTATTACAAAACATACTTCAAAATAAAGATGCTCCAAACAGTAAAACTGTAATTGAAACATCATTGTCACTGTTTTCGGACTTTCTGAAATTCAAACAAATTCAACTTGAGGAAAACAAATGACGGGCGGGATATAAACTGGATTATGCAGCAGTCAGCAAACCAGATGGAGACAGAGAAAAACTTTGCTAACTATACGGTATGAACTTCAAAAACATTTTCTGTTATTTATTTATTTACTTATGCTGTATGGGCTATATTTAAACAAAATATATAAGTCAATATTTATTTACATATGCTGTATCAGCTATATTTGAACAAATTATATAAAGTTGTATTTGCTATCCAACCTTGCCTCACTTATTTTCTTGGCTGATTCATATATTAAATATATACTGCAGACTCAGCCGTAGTGGAAAATTTATACATTTATCCACCTACTGTACCTCCAATATTTTCCTCACAATAAAATAAGTTTACAGCCTTTGGTTTTGCCAACATTTTATTATTTGTATTTATTTATTTATTTATTTATTTATTTTGCTGCAGTTTACAACCCAATCATAGCGCCCTGCACTTTGGACACTCATTACTAGGTAACTTAGTTCCTCGGAGTCCAGTTTCCCACAGTGATCCATAATGCCAGCTGGTAAGTGAAGTGATTTCAATGCATATAGAAAGAAGGAATTAATTTGGTTGGAAAATGTTCTTACCTGCAATCACAGACTTGTGCTTATAGAGTGGTGTCATGCTCCTTTACCACCATGCTAAACACACGGGCAGGTGCAATAGCATGAGCCATTGATGACATGGTACTACACTATAGTGACATACCAATAGTTTAACAGTGGTATGAACAAAGAGACACCAGTCTTTCCTTGTGGAGTCATGGAACCAAGGGGGAAAGAGATGGTTTGCCTTGACGATGCATTCATTAGAAACTGAATGTCAGTGATTGTTCTAATTCTGAATTGTATAATCTGCTGTTTACATTGATTGTTGTTTTTAATTGGTGATGATGTAGTGATTTCAATCACCTATGTAATGTAGGTAGGGTTAAACACTCGATACACGCTGAGGATGGGCGGTAGGACCGAAACATGTTCCTGTTTGTTTTAAATTAAATAAAAATAAAGACATTTTGAGTGCAGGGGTTTCACTGTTTTGTTTCGTTACAAAGCTAGAAGTGGACATCAGTTTAAGGATCCCCACCTGGCACATCCATTTACTATAGAAAATGTTTCTTTTCATTATAAAACATCATACCTGGTTCTACACAACGACACAAGGGTAAATAAATCTCTGTTTGCATGCCTTCCTTTGAGAGAGTCTTGCACTTCATTGCACCTGTAGAGTACAGTTGTCCCCACCCTATCAGGATCTTCTATCCTGTCAGTAAGCAATCCAGTACCAACCCAAATGACTGACATGCTTGAAAAGGGAAATAAAGCTGTAAAAAAGTTCCCAGAAGGCACGGGAAGCAAACTGAGGACTTTATTTAATCGAGTGTAGTTCCAGACATCATGTTTTAAAATGAAAATACAGGTTTGCTATAACATGTGTTTCAATCAAAACTGCACATTCGAGACCTATCAAGTGCAGGAGAGGTAAGAGTCGTATATATATATATATATATATATATATATATATATATATATATTATATATATATATATATATATATATATATATATATATATAAAAGCTGTTTCATCTCATTCCACTGCCCAGCACTGCCCTGTCATGCTACAGTTCACTCAAACAGACAAACGCTGAGTTAAACCATTTACAGTACCATATAAAATATTAAAATACAATTTCGTTTTTCTTTTGCAAATGACTACAAATGTGCAATTTTAATAACTTCTTTCTGAACCTTTTTTCTAATCCCCTAACTGCCAAGACCCATTAGTTAAGGTTTTTAATCTTTCAACAAAAGACAATTTGCAATAAACGAATTGCAAACTCCCCCACCCCCCCCCCCACAAAAAAAAATATGATTTTGAAGTTTTGTTAGAAAACCCTGTATTTATTGGAACACAGGGTCTGTTGAAGTGCACACGTTTTGAAAACACAAGCCTCAGTACAGGAACTACCCACTCTCTCTCTATATGAATAGCTTCAGGTAAATAACAGAGGACTTAAACAGAAGAGCTTGATTAAGCTAGATACAATACATCAAGCAATGTCAAAACTGGATCTCCAGATTGAATAGGGGCAGCAGATGTCAAAGACAGATTGTCTTTTATAACAGAAAAATCCATGACAATGATCAATCACCTGAATACATGGAAATCTCTCTTTTAAAATACAGTTTCTAATAATGCACAATGAGGGCTGAGTTCCCTCACACGTGTCACATGCCAGGTCTGATCTATGCATTTCATCACGGGGGCCTGAAGGACAGCCCATGGATGGGGTTTATCGAAGATTAATAGCCTCTGTTTTTGTGGGAATCTATCAATACCTGTCTCTAGTGCACCTCTGAGCAGGGTTAGAACAAGAGATGGGAGGATCAAAGTGACAAGATAGTGTTCCCCAGAGATCAGCTGCCATCTCATCTGCTGTCCTCTGGGATTTTGTTTGTGTGTGTTTTTTACCAGTTGAAAAGCATGAGCATTTCTAAAGGTATCCAATATATCCTTTTTTAATTTTTGCTGTGCTTTTACTCTTAGCTCTAACTGCTAGACCACACTTCCTCCTGGCTCCAGCCTCTAGAAATAACTGCTTTTTATAAATGGAATAAGAGCAGGAGAATAAACCCCAGTATTGTTTCTAAATTCACAATCACACCCCAGCAAGAGGACAGGAGCTCCTCAGAAACCCACGGGAGCCTCCTCCATGCTGTAATGAAAGCCCCCCCCATGTGCAGATCTTTCCAGTCTCTGTTCAGGTTTCTTGGCTGCTATGGAGAATGACCCTCGTTTGGGATCGATGTCTTTCAAGAAAAAAGATAATGTGAACTTCTCAAGGCCACATTCAGTATACAGAATCTTATCAACAGCTTGATCCAGTGCTGCTGGCAGTACTTAATGTGACCTGGAATGCAGCAGGACAGTTAACTCTCAGGTGCCTGTGGGAGCCTGTCGGTAGGAACAGAGCGCAGAGAAGTTCCAGCAGGCATTCTTAGAACTCGTGATGGAGTGCACGGGCGTTCTAGAACTGAACGGGTTAAGAAACACCGCTGCTATTGATACCGCCTAACTAAAAGCTCTCTTACATCTTCAACAGTATTATTGCATTTTTTTCTTTAAATACAGTACATTATAAAATACATTTTAAAAGTGTCTTTTATCATGAAAAGCAATTCAAGAGAGTGTATTTATTGTAGGCTATCAGAACTGCCCGTCCTACAGATTTCAATTAATGAAAGGAGTTCTTTGCATAACAGTTGGTTATTACAAATTGGGGTTTATTTATGGCAGTTCAATCTAAATACAGTCAGTGTTGTATGTACTTTAATGATTTTAAACAGCAGCAGTATTCAGATCCTCAATATGTGCACATTCTTATTGTTCCTGAATCTGCAGCCTCTTGCCAGTAGAGCCTCAGTATGTAGACCCAGGTTGATATATGTAGTGGCGATGGCGCTCAGCTGTGTTAATTGCTGTTCTTCTCATCATGTTGATCTGTGTTTGTTCTGTGTATCGGTGGTGTTATTCTGTCTGCTCACAGCTTGCACTGTCTTCCCTGGCACTTTGCGAATGAAATGCTTGATTCCAGAGATTGAATTGGTTGACAACGGTAAATAAACAAATCAATACCGTCCATAACCTAGACTGTTTTATAATTAAAGCAAAGCTACTACGACTACTATTACTACTACTTCTTCTTCTTCTTCTTCTTCTTCTTCTTCTTCTTCTTCTTCTTCTTCTTCTTATACGTCTGTATGTAAATATTCACACTCCAAAGGCTTGATAGATCAAGTGGGCCTTCAGCCAGTACTTAAACTGTGTTTGTATTCTTTTAAAGAATTGTTAATATTTAATTGTTGTGTTAAAAATGGAAATGGTAACCTGGTTTTGTCTGGACTTCAGTGCTGTAAGTGCACAATGAACCCACACCAAGCACAGTAAGCTGGCCCCTCCCGTTGGGAGGAGAAGCTCCTCAGCTGCCCCCAGTGTGATCTGGCTGACCCCCACATTCTCTATCGATCGTCACAGACCCCCAATGTGGAGGGCAGTGTGTGGTGGATCAGCTTCCTTGGCCTGGCCCTGGTGAGATTTGTGAGTCTAATGGAGATGGATCGCCACCTCTTCCATTGAGATTTTTCTTGGTATGATGATCCATAGTTTTATGAATCTATATCTCTGTAATAAACATCAAAGACTCACAGCAGTTAATTATGAATGCACGCCACTAAACATCAACGCTACAATATAGTGGCACTGGCACTGACACTGTCAGGGTCTGATGTGAGCATCCATTACGCTCCCATAAAGCAACTTCCAGCAAGCTGTTCAGCTTTTGATGAGATTCTTGATTTAAGTCATTTAAGCTCAAGTGGACCCCTTACTTCAGTGACTTGGGTCAAATACATCAGAAGAATATTTAATTTTTGTTTTTTGTTGTTGTGTAAACATGAACATGAAGAATGAAGCAAAAAGTGTTATATTTCAGTGTTTTTAATGTGACAGTGTTTAAAAGCTGTGTCTGCTCTATATAAAAAGAGTTGCTGTGTTTGTTGTTTTGTAGTCATTAATTTTAGTGGGTCTGCTCATGATGCTGTCATTTCGTGACCTCTCCCAGGGCTCCCAACTCAGTCTAGGTCACAGAGAAAACTGAGGCCACGATGGATATTATTCCCACCTTCACACATGTATGAGTTACACTGATACACACAACACTTATCATATGTGATTTGATGAGTCCCAATGATGCTATCTTACCAAACATAGTGAACAAAAAAAGTCAAAATAAACAGGTTATAAAAAATAAAATGTTTTGAGGAGATAAAACAAATAGTTTAGATGTAGTGTAATACACAGAGGACCCACATCTGTTCGGAGTTGGACAGGCAGAAGAGATTATGAGTAAAGCAGAGTAATTCACAGGGAATATGGTTTGGAATTATGTCTGTCCCACATGCATTTCAATTTGTATATTGATGCTCCAAAAAATGTCAAATAAGTTACAGTAAGTTTCAGTTCTATATACAGTATTAGTCAGTCCCATGCAAATCATAGGATACTGTGACCACTCAACGCTGCATACCCCACCTATATCTACATACAGTTGGTGGGGCTGGTAGAGTTGAAGGGTCATGTTGTCACATGATTTGAATGGAATTAGGAAGGCTATTCAGTCTCGGCCATTCGGATTCTCCAGATGAGGTCAATGCAAGTTCAAAGCCAGGTAAAGCCAGATATACAGAGAAACAATGTACATTTTAGTATATACTCAATAAAAATGTAATTTGAAGCTGCTTTAGTATGGAAGTGAGTATGACTAAATAATTTTTTTGTGCGTTTTTTTTACCTATACATTGACTTTGCTTTGTCTTTATTTACCTTGATTGTATCTGGTTTGTACGCAGCTGTGTTCTATCAGACTCTCATTATATACAGCAATACTACACCTTCTTGTGCTTGTGCAGGAGTACATTGCAATAAGATTTTATATGTGAATTGATGGATGAACAGACAGTCAGACAGACAGCTGTTCCTGGACTGTGGCTGAAGCGACAGATCTATCCATGGATGGGCAGCTTGTCCTACCTGGCACAATGAGTGAGTGAGTGTGTGTGTGTGTGTGTGTGTGTGTTTGTGTATCTATGTATAAGTCACTCTCTCTCTCTTTCTCTTCCTTTGTCTCTCTCTCGCTGCCTCACTCAGTTCCAATGCCCTTCTCCTTTTTACATTTGCAGGCTGCGCCTTCCTCACATACTGCGCCAGAGAGTCGGCCCTGAAAGCTCAGAGCGCCCTGCACGAGCAGAAGACTTTGCCAGGGGTAGGTCACGCAAACCCTTTGCCTGTCTGTGGGAGCTGTGTGGGGCTCAGTGCTGCTGGAACAAGCAGGAGCAGGAGCAGGGGCATGGCACTGCCCTTAGAAAGGGTTACCATAGAAAATGGAGAGAACATTTTAATAAAGCACAGTGAAAGCATTGTAAAGAATAGCGAGGTGTGGTAAAGCATATTAATAAACATGGCAAGCCAGGGTAAATTATGGTAAATGCATAGTGTAACCATGGGAACAGCATTGTAAAACTGCAAAAATACAGTGGCAAGCTTCTGGAAGGGTGCACTAGTGCTTCTTGTTTCATATATACTTATACTGTACATGGTGTGGGCCGGCAGGGATAGTTTTCAGACTTGATAGAGAGTCCAAGACTTGTTAAACGTTTCTCACATGGGCCCACAAGATCCGAGGGACGTGAACGCTGACTTTAATATTTATGCTGTTCCATTGTTGCTGCTGAATGCAATTCAATGGTGGCTTTTTAAATGTTGCACTCTCTGATTTTAAAAGTTGTGTTTTAATGGTGCCTCGGGGGACCGTTTGGCTTGTCGTCATGGAAACAGAAGGAGAAATCCCTGGGTTTGTGCTGAAGCTTTTGACAGTTGAAGTTTGATGATGACATCACGATTGTTTGTACCTTTGCAACGTTGTAAAGGTCAGCATCTCTAATGGCACGTGTGTGTGTGTGTGTGTGTGTGTGTGTCAGTGTGTGTGTGTGTGTGTGTGTGTGTGTGTGTGTCAGTGTGTGTGTGTGTGTGTGTGTGTGTGTGTGTGTGTGTGTGTGTGTGTGTGTGTGTGTGTGTATCTTTTGGCCTTTGTTAAAACAACATTATTAATCACAGTCAGATAAGCAAAACATTTTGGCTAATGCCTTATTTGACTTCTTGGGTTTATCTCAGGATGTATGATCAGGCGTTTGAAGTATGTCTTTTTTGTTATTAATGATTGAAATCATTTAGGGAAGCACACCCTCAGTTTTTCTTGTTTGCCCTTTAATCATCCATAACAAAGACATTGAAATGTTAGGGAAACAACCCTGATGAAGGCATTGGCCAAAACATTTTCCTGCTTGACATAAAGTTTACATTTTCATTTTAATATTTATTGAAATATTGAATGTGTAATAAGCACAGGATAAGAATGGTATTTGACTTGCATTGAAGGCCCTTTTATATCCAGTTCTTACCTATTGTTACCGAGCAGTCCTCTAGTTTTCACACAGCACTTCTCAAATGTTGCTATGAACTCCAAACACTTCTGCCTATCTGTTTTGGCAATAACCTGGAGAAGAACCCAGTGTTACTTTCTGCTGTACCCCATTACAAGTGATTCTAACAGGGATCCAAAGCAGGGCTAGGAGTAATAATGACTGGGGCTTTAATAAGTTGCTATTAAGCAGATGATAAGTAAGAGAAACCTTTATTAGCCACTGGAGATGCTGGATACAGGTCAGTAATAACTCCCTAGCACAGACTTGGCTGCAGCATGGGATAGCACATGATCTCATTAAAGAAGGGGAGACAGTTAATGATGAGAATACTTTGCAATTTTTATATTACCTTGTCTTTGTTAAGTAAGTCAGGTTTCTTAATAGAAAAAAAATAATAAAGTGAACATCTTTGCAACTGATAATGCTGAGCTAGCAGCTGTGTACGTTGAGGATACAACAGCTATTCCATGAATGATGATGGCCAGCCTCATGAAGGAAATCATTTGCAGGATTTGATTAGAAAATAACAGTAAAAAAACAAAAAAAGGGGGTTTGGTAGTGTGGGTTATGCGCCTACTGTATGCTGGTTTTAAAGAAAACTAAATCTTTGACTATTTGACAGTCAGCCAATTATAATGTAAAGACAAATCAGTTTCCTGACACATGTTGCCACTGTCAGCGGTGTTTCTCTGGCAGAGGATTATGGGACACAGCCCCCTGGCATGTTTCGGATTGTTGGCGAAGGCGCTTGGCAGTGTGGGAGGCTTTGATAAGCCGACTTTTCTGTTTGCTTGAGCTGATTCACACAGGAACTGTGTGCAGGCGTTTTCTTAGAGAGGAGGAGGAGGAGGGAGAGGGGGGGCAGAGGGGAGAAGTTTCCCCTGTAGCAAAATGCTAATTGAAGTTTCACATTCTTCTTTTGCTTCCCTGTGCTTGATCTGCGTGCTGCTGTGCCTGTGAACAATCGGTCCTCTTATCTTCAATTGCAAACTGATGATAACAGCAAATATAAACCCACAGGTGAGCCCAGCCAGCGTCCAGAGTCTTGAAGCATGTAGAGTGCAGTCCGTTGGCTCTTGGGGAGGAACGGTACAGTCTGGGGTATTGCCTTGTTCTGATTTCTCTGCTGTTCCACTCAACCAGGCAGACAGGTCAGAAGTGAAGACTGCATTAGAGTCAGAATCCTTTCAAGAGAGAACAAGAGAAAGAAGAAAAGACACAAAGAACAACAGCATGACAGTACCTTTCAATACAATACAACGCACTCGAGATTTATAAAGAGCCTGCCAAGATTGCTCACTCTGCTTGCTGTTTTCCAAACCAAGTTCAGTGTAGGCCCCTAAAGGGGTCTGCTGTACACGTACCTTAAATTTCCATGTAAAATGTACATAGAAGTACCATGGAAATGCTGCAGAAATTATCAGGTTTTTATTTTACAGCTATTTAAACCAAATGGATTTCTGTAGAGAATCATATGTGTGTGCACAGAGATCTATGAAAATGCTGTAATATGGAGGTTTAGTGGAACAATATTTAAGTAAAAAATAATAATTAAAAAAAAAAAAATATATATATATATATATATATATATATATAGAATGTTAAAAGTTTAGCTATCCCTTTTCTGCCCTGTGCTGGCAGTCTGTGCCTCCACAGTCACCGATTTGATGGAATTTGCTGAATCATGCAGTGCAGATGAGCAAGATATAAACTCATTTCCACGGATTTCTATGCAGTTTATATACCAGAACAGAATACAGAGTGTGTTTCATGTAGTCTTGTGGAATATGTGGACAGGGAAAAGTAAAAATCATAGAATTTAGCAGCGCCAGAGTATGTTGAACTGTATTGGGGACAGAGAGAGGGAGGAAACTGAATATCTATCTATCTATCTATCTATCTATCTATCTATCTATCTATCTATCTATCTATCTATCTCTATCTAGGGCAGCTGGCTCTATATATATGATGCATATATATATATATATATATATATATATATATATATATATAAGAAAGGGTTTTTAAAAAATGTTCAAAAGATTAAAAAATCTCTTATTTTGAGGACGTTTCAGGCAAAAGCCCTTCTTCAGCTGTTAAAGAAAAGTAAACCCAGTAAACTTGTTGTTATTCAAGAATTGTAATTATACAAAAATTCTGTGGATGGTGTCATGATTATTGGAATAGAATGTTCATTCCCAGAGGTTCCAAAGTTCCCAGTTTGACGATAAACTCTCCTTCCTTTTGTTTCCGAGCAGCAAGGTAAGTAAGGAACAGAGGGATTCTGTCATCTGTGTGTTGTATATTGTTGTTATATAAATATTTTTTCTATTTAGATTTGAAATGCGTGATTTAGTTTTAGTGATGATCTTGTCTGGAAAGCCACAATTTCCAAAAAACACACACATTTCCTCGCTTTTGGCGAAGAAATCTTGATCTTCGCTGCAATTACATCCAAGTCTTAACAGTTGTGAATAGGGAATCGAGTCACGGCAATCCTTAGGGTGTGAGGAGTCATATTGCAGATATGAATGAGAATCAGTTGGTTTGTAGTAGACAGTGGTGTTAATGGTGTTAATTTATAGATAGATAGATGGATAGATAGATAGATAGATAGATAGATAGATAGATAGATAGATAGATAGATAGATCCAAGAACAAAGAAGAATTAGAGGGCACTTGATTGAAGCTGTTGTGCTGCCACGGTCTACCCCTGCTTCTCAGTAGTCATTTCTCTTCTTCTTCTTCTTCTTCTTGGCCAAAAGTAGCATGGCTATTGTTCCTTTGAGATCCTCCATCCGAGCTCTGCCTAAAGCAAATCAAGGGGGAATATAACTGCACTATGCAGCATCATTTATGAAAGCAATAACATGTTTACAAGTAGCCATTATTGTGAGTTAATGACCACCAGGATGTAATGAAACCTTCAGAGACTAGGCTGAGCACTCCCGATGGACCCAATAAATGTGTTGACTATTCATGGAACAATGTTGGAATGAGATGTTAATCTGACTGCTTTTATACTGTGTGGACATGTGGGATGGCATCACAATTGAAGTAAACAGGCTCTTTTTTACTGTAAGAACAATGGATAAGGCTTGGTAGTGGCTGAGTTTGTTTTATATTTGCATTCAGTTGTGGCACTTAGCATGACAAGTCCTGTTTCCTTCACTGTTTGGGATTGTCGGAAGATAATGCATTTCTGGGAATCAGTGCGATTGAGTGATTCTGTCCCCTAGATTTATGCCACTCTTTTATATCATTCTGTTTGGACGACTAATAACTGAAGAACAGAAACTGCAGAACTTACTATTATATAATGGGGAGTGGGGTGGGTATTGTACAGTTCTATGACAAATGAATATACTTTGTCTTTGAGGCATCAAGCATTGCAAATTTGATCTCTGAACCCTCAGACTTTATTGGCTGAGTTACACAGAGATGAGTTTAACTGTGCAGTGGGGGTGCCTAATTAAGAATGCTGAGCTATCCAATGTACCCAGTCATCTTGACATGCTGTTACTGTTGCACAATAATTCAAATGTGGTTTTATCTGATTAGTCTCCTCTGTTTCCTTGCCACAAGGCTCTTAGGATACACACACACACACACACACAAACACACACACACACATGAGTGTTAGAGCACGTTATTTGTTACCCTGTTTATCATAATAAACTGACCTCTTTAAAACAACAATAAGATCTTCTGAACTTGCTTAGCTAGCCCCACATTTATCGACTCCTTATCATAGATTAAATATCTCAAAGACATTCTGCATGTTGATTAATCACATTTTATGGACATACAGCCTCAGAAAGTTGCTTGAAGAAGCACATCTCTGACTGAACTAAGACAAGCCAGGGCTGCAGTAGAATTGCATTGGTGATTATTAGTCACTGTATATAAGAACATAACAAAGTTTACAGACGAGAGGAGGCCATTCGGCCCATCTTGCTCGTTTGGTTGTTAGTAGCTTATTGATCCCAGAATCTCATCAAGCATCTTCTTGAAGGATCCCAGGGTGTCTGCTTCAACAACATTACTGGGGGAGTTGGTTCCAGACCCTTACAATTCTCTGTGTAAAAAAGTGCCTCCTATTTTCTGTTTTGAATGCCCCTTTATCTAATCACCATTTGTGACCCCTGGTTCTTGTTTCTTTTTTCAGGTTGAAAAAGGCCCCTGGGTCGACATTGTCAATACGTTTCAGAATTCTGAATGCTTGAATCAGATCACCGTCTTCTTTATATGACATGTCTTAAGTGTGGAGCCCAATAAACATGCCCTACCATCACATCTCACATTAAAAAGGACAGAAAGAAAATGTCATTTATTGATGATTTTTGTCTCTGTATAAATTATGCAGATATACCTATTTAGTTTGTATTTGATTTCTCCCAAAACCTTTCTTTCTTTCTTTCTTTAATAATAATAATAATAATAATAATAATAATAATAATAATAATAATAAAATAAAAGAAAGCAATATGGTTTGGTATAATTTACATAGTGAATTATATTTTCTTTCTGTATTTAATGACAAGTATTACTACTGTAGTTACTATATTTACTATATTTTACTACTACTACTATAGTTCATTTTAACTCTCAATATATAAGATACATTTAACACAAAACTTTGGATAACATTTTAATTATGGCGTTATTCTTGTACCGTCTTTCTAAAGCACCAAGTAAATGAAATGTTCTTTAGCATATACTTGAAGAACTGACACCTACAATGAAACCTATTCAAGTTATTGCTGTTAGTTGTAGTTGTTGCTGTTGTAATATTATTGCTATTTGTATAATGTATTATTACTATTAGAGTGGATGAGCCTGTGTAAATGATGAAGCAGCAATAAAGAGAGCTGAGATGCCTCTGGCCCTGGTGATAGTTTCACAGCAGCTGACAGGTTTCCAGGAATTCTCTGTAATGAGGATGGGGTCCTGCGCCAGCTTCCTTTAATAGGCTTCTGAATTCTCCCACCCCTTGAATCTGTGTATGACAGGTAGCTGAGATAACTGAGCACGGGAGTGCTTTTTAATAATTTATAGACAAGCCCAGATTGGGCAGTAATTGTATTACAGGTCACTTCTCAATAGCAATTTGGGAGAGTAGTGGTGATGTGTTCTCCGAGGCAATCGATAAGCGCTGTCCAGGGTGCTGATTTCTGAGCTGCAGCTGCAAGCTCTGACTCGTTACTGTTACACTACACTACAAGTGCTTACTTTTAATATTCTAGCCTTCGGGTATTAATGTGATCCCTTTAAGCAACAGGCGTCCAAGTGGCAATCGGGTGCAGTGGTTTGAGCTGAGGAATGGGTGCAGGGAAGCAGTGTGGTCTCGTGGTTAGAGCTGAGGAATGGGTGCAGGGAAGCAGTGTGGTCTCGTGGTTTGAGCTGAGGAATGGGTGCAGGGAAGCAGTGTGGTCTCGTGGTTTGAGCTGAGGAATGGGTGCAGGGAAGCAGTGTGGTCTCGTGGTTAGAGCTGAGGAATGGGTGCAGGGAAGCAGTGTGGTCTCATGGCTAGAGCTGAGGAATGGGTGCAGGGAAGCAGTGTGGTCTCGTGGTTAGAGCTGAGGAATGGGTGCAGGGAAGCAGTGTGGTCTCGTGGTTAGAGCTGAGGAATGGGTGCAGGGAAGCAGTGTGGTCTCGTGGTTAGAGCTGAGGAATGGGTGCAGGGAAGCAGTGTGGTCTCGTGGTTAGAGCTGAGGAATGGGTGCAGGGAAGCAGTGTGGTCTCGTGGTTAGAGCTGAGGAATGGGTGCAGGGAAGCAGTGTGGTCTCGTGGTTAGAGCTGAGGAATGGGTGCAGGGAAGCAGTGTGGTCTCGTGGTTAGAGCTGAGGAATGGGTGCAGGGAAGCAGTGTGGTCTCGTGGTTAGAGCTGAGGAATGGGTGCAGGGAAGCAGTGTGGTCTCGTGGTTAGAGCTGAGGAATGGGTGCAGGGAAGCAGTGTGGTCTCGTGGTTAGAGCTGAGGAATGGGTGCAGGGAAGCAGTGTGGTCTCGTGGTTAGAGCTGAGGAATGGGTGCAGGGAAGCAGTGTGGTCTCGTGGTTTGAGCTGAGGAATGGGTGCAGGGAAGCAGTGTGGTCTCGTGGTTAGAGCTGAGGAATGGGTGCAGGGAAGCAGTGTGGTCTCGTGGTTAGAGCTGAGGAATGGGTGCAGGGAAGCAGTGTGGTCTCGTGGTTAGAGCTGAGGAATGGGTGCAGGGAAGCAGTGTGGTCTCATGGTTAGAGCTGAGGAATGGGTGCAGGGAAGCAGTGTGGTCTCGTGGTTAGAGCTGAGGAATGGGTGCAGGGAAGCAGTGTGGTCTCGTGGTTAGAGCTGAGGAATGGGTGCAGGGAAGCAGTGTGGTCTCGTGGTTAGAGCTGAGGAATGGGTGCAGGGAAGCAGTGTGGTCTCGTGGTTAGAGCTGAGGAATGGGTGCAGGGAAGCAGTGTGGTCTCGTGGTTAGAGCTGAGGAATGGGTGCAGGGAAGCAGTGTGGTCTCGTGGTTAGAGCTGAGGAATGGGTGCAGGGAAGCAGTGTGGTCTCGTGGTTTGAGCTGAGGAATGGGTGCAGGGAAGCAGTGTGGTCTCGTGGTTTGAGCTGAGGAATGGGTGCAGGGAAGCAGTGTGGTCTCGTGGTTAGAGCTGAGGAATGGGTGCAGGGAAGCAGTGTGGTCTCGTGGTTAGAGCTGATGACTAGTAGATAGTAGGCAGGTTACTACTGTATTTATTTTTAAATGAATAATTTGAAAGTTTGGACCAGGTTGGTGGTCTCCATAAAACTTTGTGTTTAATTCATAGTGAGGGGGGATTGTAGGAACAAAGGGATGTAATAAGAAGATTGGAGTGGAGAAAAGAGTTAAACATTAAGAAAGAATCAATTGCCAGTTATCAACTAATTGGAAGATCTGCTGTAAAGGAGTGCCTCCAGGCACAGTGCTAATGCAGCATGGTCTCAGGCCATTCCTCACTTACAACTTAAATAAACCAGTATATTTTCTGAAATCTGGAAATAGCTGTGCAGTCTGCCATTAGAGCATGATGCCAAAAGAGTTTTAATGGGATGCCTGACTCAGCAGAATCTGAAAGGAAACACTCCTCCGAGCCTCGCTCATCACATGAGTGCTTCAGAGACACAGAGACATTTATTTTAGCTCGAGGTATTTATAAAGTGAAGCCCAGAGGAGCAGACACATTGCTCGTAGCGGGTGCAGGTTATCCCTGAACTAGATACAGCACTGTGCACTTACACCAGACCTAATTACTAGCATCGATTAAAAATGAGTGCTTGGATAGACGGACAGACAAACAGACAATGAATTATTCTGTGATGGAATTCCTAGAAGACAGGCAGTCAAGTTGTTTAAGCTGAGCTCATGAATAGCCCAGTGATTGAGGGCAGGTAATGTCTGTGTAATTGGTGCAATCCGGTGTCATCCCCTGAGGAGATCCTAGTCTGTGAGAGTATGCCATGCTTCCACCTACCCCCCTCCTCCAGCTCTCCCATTCATCTCCACACAGACTGGTATTAATCCACACGTGACCAGCGCTGTCATCCAGGGTCACAAGCCATTCACACTGGTAACACCATGATAGTCACTTTATTTAAAACACTTCATATCCATTGCCTAACAAAAAAAGTAAAAAAGCAGAAAATATATATGTTCCGCCTAACATTAATTAGACGCTATAAAATGTAGCAATGATAGATAAAACAGTACAACTGCTGTGTAGTGGAATTTCAAAGCTACAAACACCAAACTGTATATTAGTCATGTTTTACACGGCTGTGTAAAACTTGCAAATCACTTTGAGGACTTAATTCAAATGCAGCCCCTGGCATGTGAGCGACAGGAACCAAGCTGGAAAAAAACAGACAGAGTGGGGGAGAGATCGAGGGAGAGCTGGGGAGGAGAGGTGAGAAGTCAGGGAGGATAGCTCCTGGTGCAAGCAGAGGGGTTTGGGAACACACAGGATTTCATTCAAATGCAGCCCCTGGCATGTGAGCGACAGGAACCAAGCTGGAAAGAAACAGACAGAGTGGGGGAGAGATTGAGGGAGAGCTGGGGAGGAGAGGTGAGAAGTCAGGGAGGATAGCTCCTGGTGCAAGCAGAGGGGTTTGGTACGGTAGCCCTGAAGTGCAAAACACAAATACAAATCAAAATACAAATAAAAATTGAAAAACACAAATGTAAATTAAACAGAAATACAAATACAAAAACAGAAATACAGAAAAACTGACATTTACAGAGTCCAGGAGGGAACATGGGAGAGAAAAAATTATATATCTTGTGTGCATGGCTTACTGTTTCATGTGCACTGCTTACAATTTGTATTTCTGTTTTTTGATTTGTATTTATTTTTCAATTTGCATTTGTTTTGAAATTTGTACTTGTGTTTTTCGATTTGTATTTCTGTTTTTCGATTTTTCAGTTTGCATTTGTTTGTTTGTTTTATTTGAATTTGTGTTTTTTTATTTGAATTTGTGTTTGTTTTATTTGAATTTGTGTTTTTCGATTTAAATTTTTCCTTTTTGATTTGTGTTTGTGTTTTTTTATTTTATTTGTATTTGTGTTTTTCAATTTGAATTTGTTTTTTGATTTGTATTTGTATCAGGGCCACCATAGTTTGGTGTGTGATTGCCCCCGGGAGTGTTGAGCATAACGTGGGCCTGGCGCTGTGTGTCCAAGGAGTGTGTGTGTGTGTGTGGGTGTGTGTGTGTGTGGGGTGCGTGTGCGTGCGTGTGTGCGTGTGTGTGTGTGTGTGCGTGTGCGTGTGTGTGTGGTGTGTGGGGTGCGTGTGTGTGCGTGTGCGTGTGTGTGTGTGTGCGTGTGTGCGTGTGCGTGTGCGTGTGTGTGCGCAGGGAGGGAGAGGCTGCTTTTCTGTGGTGATCAACTGGCTTCAGATAATTACTCATATTCTGAGAGGAGACAGATCTACTGCCAGCCATTTAATACAGAGGTTTTAAAGAAGTGGTCTAAAAAAAGCAAACAAATTACCTATCATTCATTTCCATTCACTGCTTCGGTCTCAAGTGTACATTTCAGAAAGAAGCATGCAATAGCAAGAATATGTTTTCATTTAAGTAAGGCAAGGAGACGCTCTTTCTTAGTGTCATACAAGTGTAGTAAATGTGCTTCTTTCAAACACGGCATGTTTCAGACCTACAGTGTATAGAAATGGAACTTACATCATGAGTAAGATTTACAGAATCAGTTTGTTTTCTACAACCAGTTTAATGATTACATGATTACAGTAATTATGGTAAAAGCATGGTGGCAGTGAGCGTGCCCTTTCTTCTGTTCTGAACTGAGCAGCCGCCTGCTCTTACCAGCCAGTCAATCCCAGAGGGAGGTGCTTCATGTTTCCTGTTGCAGTGAATGAGAGGCACCTTTTCAATAAGCTTTTGGTGACTGGCAGTTGATTCAGGATCTGCTGTAATAATGCTCAATGATTAGTCAGTAATAATACGTACCACAGCAGATGGCATGGAGTCAGGGGCATCAAACACAATTCCAGACCGAAGCGTGCCGTTAAGAGCAATGTCTTTTTCTGATGTTTGCAATCACTCCTCCAGTATTGAGTTGTCTTTTTTTTTCTCTTTAACCGTCTTTACCTGGCTTTGAACTTCTCTTTGAGCTTGCCTGAAGAATCCTAACTGCCTAGCATTGAACAGACTTCCTTATTCCATTCAAACCATGTGACAGTGTGACTTTTCAACTCTGCTAGCCCAGCACACTGTGCATATAGACAGGGTGTGTAGGTGGGACCAGCCAAGTTAAAAGGACATTTTATCACATGCTTTGAATGCAATTCTTCTCAGTCCTGTCCCACTAAAAGGAGGTGAAGTTGTGTGGGGTCACACTGAGTGTATTAGTGGGGGTCTAGTCTAGTGTTTAAATGGCTCCTCCAGTCTATTGCAGCCAGTTATTGGAGCATGGCTTGAGAGCCTTCAGGGTAACTGATGAAGCCTTTGAAACTGCAGCCCACAAATGAGCAACCTGCCTAATCGCTGCTTTCTCACTGTTAATGGTTCTGCAATTATGGCACATTACATTGATTTTTGTTCTTTCTTAGAAAGTGAATAACAATATTAATCTTGACTAAACCCATACAGTAGGTGTGATGGTTCTCAGACCCTCAGCACTGAACTCTGTACTATACTGTATTGAATTAGGTGGATTACACATCCCCAGCACTGAACTCTGTACTATACTGTATTGAATTAGGTGGATTACACATCCCCAGCACTGAACTCTGTACTATACTGTATTGAATTAGGTGGATTACACATCCCCAGCACTGAACTCTGTACTATACTGTATTGAATTAGGTGGATTACACATCCCCAGCACTGAACTCTGTACTATACTGTATTGAATTAGGTGGATTACACATCCCCAGCACTGAACTCTGTACTATACTGTATTGAATTAGGTGGATTACACATCCCCAGCACTGAACTCTGTACTATACTGTATTGAATTAGGTGGATTACACATCCCCAGCACTGAACTCTGTACTATACTGTATTGAATTAGGTGGATTACACATCCCCAGCACTGAACTCTGTACTATACTGTATTGAATTAGGTGGATTACACATCCCCAGCACTGAACTCTGTACTATACTGTATTGAATTAGGTGGATTACACATCCCCAGCACTGAACTCTGTACTATACTGTATTGAATTAGGTGGATTACACATCCCCAGCACTGAACTCTGTACTATACTGTATTGAATTAGGTGGATTACACATCCCCAGCACTGAACTCTGTACTATACTGTATTGAATTAGGTGGATTACACATCCCCAGCACTGAACTCTGTACTATACTGTATTGAATTAGGTGGATTACACATCCCCAGCACTGAACTCTGTACTATACTGTATTGAATTAGGTGGATTACACATCCCCAGCACTGAACTCTGTACTATACTGTATTGAATTAGGTGGATTACACATCCCCAGCACTGAACTCTGTACTATACTGTATTGAATTAGGTGGATTACACATCCCCAGCACTGAACTCTGTACTATACTGTATTGAATTAGGTGGATTACACATCCCCAGCACTGAACTCTGTACTATACTGTATTGAATTAGGTGGATTACACATCCCCAGCACTGAACTCTGTACTATACTGTATTGAATTAGGTGGATTACACATCCCCAGCACTGAACTCTGTACTATACTGTATTGAATTAGGTGGATTACACATCCCCAGCACTGAACTCTGTACTATACTGTATTGAATTAGGTGGATTACACATCCCCAGCACTGAACTCTGTACTATACTGTATTGAATTAGGTGGATTACACATCCCCAGCACTGAACTCTGTACTATACTGTATTGAATTAGGTGGATTACACATCCCCAGCACTGAACTCTGTACTATACTGTATTGAATTAGGTGGATTACACATCCCCAGCACTGAACTCTGTACTATACTGTATTGAATTAGGTGGATTACACATCCCCAGCACTGAACTCTGTACTATACTGTATTGAATTAGGTGGATTACACATCCCCAGCACTGAACTCTGTACTATACTGTATTGAATTAGGTGGATTACACATCCCCAGCACTGAACTCTGTACTATACTGTATTGAATTAGGTGGATTACACATCCCCAGCACTGAACTCTGTACTATACTGTATTGAATTAGGTGGATTACACATCCCCAGCACTGAACTCTGTACTATACTGTATTGAATTAGGTGGATTACACATCCCCAGCACTGAACTCTGTACTATACTGTATTGAATTAGGTGGATTACACATCCCCAGCACTGAACTCTGTACTATACTGTATTGAATTAGCTGATTCTCAAAAATACAAATAAACCAGGTAGCTCCCCATTACATGTACTTGTTGAAAAACACGTATTTATGTTATTTATTTCAATTCTGATGTGGTTTCCTTTGTATCTTTTCAGTACAGACATTTAAACATTCTGTTGTTCAAACATGGTCTTTTGTACCACAGAATTAATTTCAAGCAGTTTCTTTATGAATGTTCAAATACCAGTATTTCTTTCCCAGCACTACATATCCACAGGGCTAAATTATCTGCACTGTGTTGAATGTCTTCTGCTTTGTGGTTTTTTTATATAACCAGCACTGAATTTTCTGTATCGCATTAGTCGGCTGTAAGACGGAAACGCCTCTGACAGTCTTCTACTACAGTGCAATTGTATTGAATGTGTTGTACTGTGTTTTTTCCTGAGACTCCAGCACTGACTGGCTGGCTCACAGTACTTCTTGAAGCAGAGGAGAGCTGAAGAGACCGTTCATTTTGCATGCCCTAAATACAGCTGGGTGCACATGCTGAAATTACAGCAACAGACCCCTAGTGGTAAGACTTTGGGAGTCTTTTCAGAAGCAGACCTAGGTATAGAAAAAAAGTCCACTTTTGCTGTAATTGTTAGTAATTCCTAGCTAATAAGCAGAAAGCCTGGCGAATAATGGTCTTAGCAGAAACAATAGAGAACGACAGAGAACACACAGGATTTCATTCAAATGCAGCCCTGGCATGTGAGCGACAGGGACCAAGCTGGAAAGAAACAGACAGAGTGGGGGAGAGATCGAGGAAGAGCTGGGGAGGAGAGGTGAGAAGTCAGGGAGGATAGCTCCTGGTGCAAGCAGAGGGGTTTGGGAACACACAGGATTTCATTCAAATGCAGCCCTGGCATGTGAGCGACAGGAACCAAGCTGGAAAGAAACAGACGGAGTGGGGGAGAGATTGAGGGAGAGCTGGGGAGGAGAGGTGAGAAGTCAGGGAGGATAGCTCCTGGTGCAAGCAGAGGGGTTTGGTACGGTAGCCCTGAAGTGCAAAACACAAATATGATTGGATATTAAACGGTTAAGAAATGATCAGTATGTAGTTAATATAATAAATATATTTTAGGTATGTTGTACTTACTTATTTTTAAGTGCATGACAGGTAAGATTAGTGGAGTTATGTCATTAGCTAGAACTACTTTAATGTGATGTGCTGGGTGTGTGTGTACTGCTAAAAAAATAATGGTTTTAATATCACAAAAAAATAAAAACATGAAGCTACTATATTTTTTAATCCCCCCTCTTAAATATTCTGCCATTGTTAGACTGCAGTTCTGCTACTGTAAAGGAAAGGCACATAAACTGAGAATCTATACTGGCTGCACAGAGCGCGGCTGATTCGGGAAGGGGTGGGGGGCATTAGCTAGCCTTTTTTTATATTGGCTTCCCAGCTGGTGTTCTGCAGTGGCATGAAAAGAATTTAAAAAAAATAAAAATGAAAAACTAAAATTGGCCATAAATGTTCAGTTTTAATAACGATAATGCACACTGTGCATATGGCAGGTGTGATTAATCGCTGCCAGCGATTTAATCCATGCCATCGCCTTCAGAGAAATGTTTGCAGATAACTTTTTTTTCTATTATTATTATTATTATTATTATTATTATTATTATTATTATTATTATTATTATTTTGCAAGCATGCATATTTTAATTTGGTGTGCAATCTGCCTCATGTACTGTTTGTGCCTGGCAGCCTCCCCATACATCAGGTGCGTCTAATGAAATGATTACCCCAACAGAAGTCTATCACATTCATTTGAAAGCAGGATTTTGTAGGACTTTCACAGTGAGTCATTTTTATCCAGGCTTGATGTAGACGCTCCGCATGCTGGAGACTAATGGGTAAAGATTAAGTGATGTGAACCAAATGTGTCCTCTAAAGGGGAAAAAAAAAGTTTCCTGCTTTCGTATGAAAAGGCATCTTCAGAGAGGAATGCTGCTCGGAGGAAGCTTGAAGTGGAAACGCGAGGGGGAGAGAGAGCCAGTAGCGTACAGGTTTATTGGGCCAATTTCTCACCAGTTGCACCCCAAGGATGTTTTTACATCAGCCAATCGCTCTGTTGTATCAGTGCTACGAAAATAATAGCCCAGTAGCCTGATAGCTCACTATAATATCAACCTTAACTTGGAATTCTCAATCATAAACTCCAGGCATAATAACTATGAGAAGTCATGAGGAGAAATGGTTTGCCATTAGCCAAACTTTTGATTGAGTGTTGAAATTAAAGGACAACACTACCAAAAGAAGAAGAAACCTGTATCTTTCACTGTATTGCATTGTGACAGGGTGACTGAAAGGTGACGTCACGGCAGAAGCAGGGACGGACAAACATTGACACCAGGGCAAGTACTGCAGTTAAAAGGCGCTTGTGCCGCTTTATTTTCAAATAACAAAAAATAAATAAAAGGTTTTAACAAAAAGAAACTTGCTCACAGAGCGAAAATAAAACAGGTAAACAAAACAAAATCATGAACACAAAAATACGAACAAAGGTCAGGCTGGGCAGATTGCCTTCACTGTTCCTATGTTCTTTCACGTCGCTTCGCTCTCGCTCTCACAACACCCACCACCTCGAGCTAGAGAGCTGCAGCCTTTTATATTGTGGCCGAGGGGTTTAACTAACTTGCAATTAATTATTCTATTACCCTCGGCCACAATCTGCACGAAGTTTATTATTACTACGTGGATGGGGCTTCCCATCCACGTAACTAAACAAAACATAAACAAACAAACGGCAACGCCGTCACTAAACAAATTATACTGGCGCCGTCATCTAAAATAATACAATAAAAATAAATAAACAATACAAAATAAACACAGGGGCGGAGGAGGAGACCCGATCTAAAATAAATAAACAAAACAATGTACAGGGCACCTCGCCCTGTTACATATCCCCTTGTGCAACGCACACATGGCCCCAACGGCCACCTCCCCCTCAGTCTCAAAGTCCCGGAAGAGGGGAAGCAAGTTGTTTCTGGGGGTGGCCATGGTGGAATCTCTGGCACCCCCAACTCTTTGTGGCGGCAGCTCCCTCTTCCGGGCTCCTGCCACACCCTATCCTGCCGCGAAAGTGCGGCTGGGGAGCTGGTCTCCTGACCTCCCCCTTGAAAGCCATCCACCCTCCCTCAAGTCCCCTATTGTCCTTCCTCTCCCATCCTTGAGGGAGGGTTAGTCCATAGTCCGGCGCCTTCCCGGCGGGACCGAGACCCGCGACAGGGGACCCAGGCGTAGTGGATGGGGCATCAGGAGCGCAGGCAGGCGAGCAGTCGGCTGCAGCCCCAGGCAGAGGTGCGAGCCCAGGCAACTGTGGAGCGACGCCTGGGCAACCAGGGGAGCGGAGCAGGAGACCAGGCGACCTCCTGTGCCTGGTGGTGCTGCGACCTGGGAGTCAGGCCCAGCGACCAGAGGTCCAGACATGCAGCCTGGGTGTCTGGGAGCCCAGGTTGAGGGAACCAACCTCCAGGCGCCGGGCTATGGCACAGGGGTGGTGGTCGGGCTGTGGTGGAGGTGGTCTCCTCACCTCCCCCTTTCTTCATGTCCGGCAGCTCCCCTTCATGGAGCTCCGCCACAGTGTAGCGACCCCAAGCAAAGCGAAGCCTGCAGTGACCCCAGGCAACGGTGGCAGCGGACCCTCGGGAGGCGGCGGCGGCAGCAGCGGACCCTCGGGAGGCGACGGCGGCAGCAGCGACCCTCAGGAGGCGAACTCGGGAGGGGAGCCCCTGGCCATAGAGGCGGCAGCGGGAGCTCCACTTCTCCCTCGCACCCTGTATCCTGTATGGAGCAAAAGGCAGCCCCAGGCGACGCGGAGCAACAGGCAGCCCCAGGCGACGCGGAGCAGCAGGCAGCCCCAGGCGTGCGGTGCAGCAGGCAGCCCCAGGCGATCGCGGAGCCACAGGCAGCCCCAGGCTGATCCAGGCGTGGCATCCCTGAGTGGAGCGGGCGTAGCATCCCTGGGCGGTGTGAGGCTGGCATCCTTGGGCGGTGCGAGGCTGGCATCCTTGGGCGGTGCGAGGCTGGCATCCTTGGCGGTGCGAGGCTGGCATCCTTGGGCGTGCGAGGCTGGCATCCTTGGGCGGTGGTGGAGGCAGAGGCAGCTCCTGCTCCTCTCCCAGGTGGTGGAGGTGGTGGTGGCAGAGGCAGCTCCTCCCCTTCTGGCGGCCAAGGCGGCAGGGGCTCCTCCCCTTCTGGCGGCCAAGGCGGCATGCAAAAGGGTTTCGGTTTAAAACAAACGGCCACAGCAACCATTGCGCAGGGACCGAAAAGCTCTAGTGAAATAAGGAATCAGACTTGGAAAGGTTCATTACGTTTCAATGAAACCACAGAGAGGTGATGCTAGGGAAATGTTGTTATGCCATTATACATTTAACATCAATCTAACAGCAAACCCAGGGAGGGGTTCTTGGATTTTGAGATAACACTGGAGTAGGATTTAAAACCAGCAAACCACATGCTTGTGTCGATAGTTAATTTAGTAAGAAAACAGTATTCTCCCCTGACTTCTGCAATTACTGTAGAGCTACTTCAGAGCGGAATTCTGTTGCTCGTAAATGGTGCTAATGACAATTTGGACTGAATGGCTTTGAGAATGTAGCACTCTGACCTCAGTATTTCATTGTTCAACTACACCAGTGAGTAAACGACTCCGTTGTCTACAAACGTTGCTGATCATGTTTTGTTCTTTTGCGGTAGGGCTCCACTCTCTTTGCACTTGAAGAATTTCTGTATTACTTCCAGCAATGCATCACATGAAAGCTATTTAAATGAAGTAAAGCGTCCTGGAAGAAAATGGTAATGTGCAGCTTTTGACAATTTTATATTTTCTTAGATAAATAATTTAAAGATCTTAATCTGTTCTGGTTGATGAAGGAATGCTAACTATGCTGCTTTCCCTAATCTTCTCAAAACAAAATACCGGTCGCCAGCCCCACACACGAATACATAAAGGAATGATGACCAGAACACAAGCCAATTATAATGAATTGACAAGTGAAATAACAATGAAACGATACATTATAAATATATAAAAACAGGGAGAGATGATGCTTCTGTACTCTGTGTTGACTGTATTCATTTATTAAAAAGACCATTTAATATTGTGATTCTAGGCTTAAACCTCCAGTGGGAATGAACTGGACTCAAACAGACATCAATAAAATATATTTAGTGCACAGTTCAATTCAATTGTGAGATATAGCGTGTTTGACATAACTATTGTTTTGGAAAGTGGTGGTGCTTGTGTGTGTGGTGTTTTACCCTTCTCTTACATTCTCAGTGGGTCTAGGTTACGTTGCAACAGACATCAATAAAATATATTTAGTGCACAGTTCAATTCAGTTGTGAGATATAGCGTGTTTGACATAACTATTGTTTTGGAAAGTGGTGGTGCTTGTGTGTGTGGTGTTTTACCCTTCTCTTACATTCTCAGTGGGTCTAGGTTACGTTGCTGTCTTTACATTGATCTGGCTAAACAACAAGCCGCTGTTGCAATACTGTAATGCAGCCGCTGAGCTCAGGGTCACTCTGAATGATTGCAAGCATCACACAAAGGAAGGTTTGAAAAAAGATGATTGAAATCAGGGTTGTCCAATCACGGTCCTGAAAGGTTTAACAGGTACAATGAGATCATGAACTACTTCAGGGTCTGGATGAAGGTTTAATGGGTTCAATTAAATAATGCAGAACAGGGTTGGAACAAAGACTACGACTGGAAAGGCCCACTTTGGCCACCCCTGATTTAAATGGCCTTTGACGTTATATCATATCCCTTTTATATAAAAAATAAAATAAAAATAATAATAATGACAATAAAAATGCCTAATATGGAGTATATCTCAATACCAATATGCGTACAAGCATGTAAATTGTTAAAATGAAGAACATAAGGAGGGCTGCATTTGCAAGTACTGTATATTTAAAGCATTTCAGTGTAAAACCGCGTCCTACTGCGTGGTTGTTATTATTGGAAAATTGATTCTGCTTTGCAATATTCTGATGTCCAATCTGATTCTCCTTTTCCAGTTACAGCTACCTGATTTGAAGTGTCTTTTTATTAGCAGGTTTTCATTGGATTTCTCTCCTAACAGCTCTCTCTCTCTCTCTCTCTCTCTCTCTCTCTCTCTCTCTCTCTCTCTCTCTCACTTTGTATCTAGCTGTCAATCTATACATCCCTTGGAGGGCTGTCTAATTAACATGGTTTCTGTCTCGTCTGAACTGGGTTTCTCGTAACCAGCGTGCATCCACTGATAGATCTCTGAGACATAATTAGCTTCATCATTACCAAAATAAAAATGATAAAAAAATACTTTAGAGCAATCTGAAATAAGCCTGACTATGACCAGATCAGATGTTTGCCCTCTTACAAGCCTGCCTACATATTGTGAACGCAGCTGAAGACATTGTCTATTTTAGTGATCTTGCAGAGCCCTAGGTGCTATCTCTAGGCACACGTGCTGTGATGTCTAATTTGGCAGCTGTTTGACTGTGTCACGATTCAGTGACTTTTCTTATATGAAAGTGTGTAAAAGTGTGTAATAAAGTACAGTAATTCTTGTACCACCCCGGAGCATCCCCATCAGTTTTGTATTCTTATATTCATTCTATTCTGACATCATCCGAACATCATCCTCAGAATTTTTGAAAATCAATAAGTTTACGGTACTTCGTTTACTTTTCTTTCTACACAGCTGAAGAAGGGTTTTTCACCCGAGAGTAGAGTGGGGAACAGTAATCAGGTGACATCATTCACCTTTTAACACCGTGGTTCTCTGTGTTTTTTTACAGCCTAAAAAAATGATGTTGATTTTAAAGGAACTAGTACTTGTAACCCAGTACAATTTCAAACAGTATTTCTGCACTAGACACACAATATGAATTGGTTATCATTAGTAGTGTAAACTTCCTTTATTTTCTGTGATTCGATTTGGAGGTCCTTATTTTTGACAATGCTAAAAGGGATTAACGCTCAGTGGATGCATGGTATTTATTCAGTGTCGGGATCACTATTACTTGTTTTAAGTATGGGGGATGTTAGTGATTCTTGATTGTTTGGCCGCTGGTCCCGCCTCTCCAGGTCTACAGCATGGACCATGACAAAGCCACGCACTCCCCCCCCCCCCAAGGCAATGCCAGGTCTACAGCGTGGACCATGACAAAGCCACGCACTCCCCCTCTCAAGGCAATGCCAGGTCTACAGCGTGGACCATGACAAAGCCACGCACTCCCCCTCTCAAGGCAATGCCAGGTCTACAGCGTGGACCATGACAAAGCCACGCACTCCCCTCTCAAGGCAATGCCAGGTCTACAGCGTGGACCATGACAAAGCCACGCTCCCCCTCAAGGCAATGCCAGGTCTACAGCGTGGACCATGACAAAGCCACGCCTCCCCTCTCAAGGCAATGCCAGGTCTACAGCGTGGACCATGACAAAGCCACGCCTCCCCTCTCAAGGCAATGCCAGGTCTACAGCGTGGACCATGACAAAGCCACGCACTCCCCCCCTCTCAAGGCAATGCCAGGTCTACAGCGTGGACCATGACAAAGCCACGCACTCCCCCTCTCAAGGCAATGCCAGGTCTACAGCATGGACCATGACAAAGCCACGCACTCCCCCTCTCAAGGCAATGCCAGGTCTACAGCATGGACCATGACAAAGCCACGCACTCCCCCCTCTCAAGGCAATGCCAGGTCTACAGCATGGACCATGACAAAACCACGCAGTCCTCCTCCCCTCCCCCCTCAAGGGAACGGCCGGCAATAAAGTGGAGGATAGGGTTGCAACTGGGATTGCATCAGTAACAGCCAGGTGAGTTTACCTGAGGTTTAAATAGCACATGGGGGAGTGATTGAAGGAGGGAGCAAGTATCTCATAATCCCTCCACTGAATCTCAGCCTAAGCTTCTAATTATCGCCACAGTGTATCCACTGCAGCCTCTTTAAATATGCGCGTTTCTTCTGCATGGTGTTTCTTATTGCTGTTTCTCTTACACCCACTAGGGGCAGAGTATTGCGGGCCAAGTTAATGGCTATGCTTAGGGAAGCCATGTTTAGGATCCCTTTAAGCTGTTAAATACTCACCAGGAGGACTATGTTAAATACTCAGGTGTGAGGATTGAAACAGAAAATAATATACAAAGTGATTCTAAAAAACAACAACAAATAAGTTTGTTAAGATTACAGACCCAAGGTCTGGTCCGAATGGACCCCTGTGGTTGCTAAAGTAGTTGTTTATCTTTTTTTTTTTTTGCTCTGAGTAGATTTCACATGGTTTTCCCTTTCGCTCCATCCAATCCTCCCTGCAGTCTGCACAGTCCAATACAGGCTTTTAACTTTAACAAGTCAATACATTTGAGGGACTGCCTTACGTGTGGTACTTTCCTTCAAGCCTGTATTGGGCTTGACTTCACACACGTCTTTGCTGAGGCCCCATCTCTGATCCCCCTGGCTACCCCAGCACTCAGAACTCCACTGTGTTCTTATCTCAAAGGCTCAGCCTCTCTCCTAACATCGTGCCAAACTTCCCACCTAAAGATAGCTGTTTCAGACTCCATGGCTTTGAAGAACACACTCCGAGCAGCTGTGTGTATCTCAGTGGTGGCGCTTTGTCACAGTCGATTCACTCCCGGTGATGTATTATCAGATTTGTTTTTTTTTAGCTGTGAGGTTTTTCTTTGTAAAGTTATTGCTGTGCCTATACATCAGTCAGGGGTAGGTGGTATTGAAAGATAGAAAGGTATCTGGATTCGAATATGTAATGCAGTCTTGCTTTTCTGCTTCTCCCATCTGTGTTTTCCATTTTCTGATCTATTTTGGAAAGGAGAAAAAAAAGCATGTTGATTGATACGAAATGAAACAAACAAAACACCTTGAGAGCACTTAAGAGGACTTGAAATATATAACTTAGTTGTTTGATTCTAGTTTTGTAAAATGAACAGGTGTTTTACCCCTATGACTCTTGAGCAGTGTTGCGACCCTCCTGACTTTTGAATCTGGCGGGGCAGGGGGAGCTGCAGCCACAGCTTCTGTTTGCTCTGTGCTGCACGGCTTCAGCTGCTTGGCTTCATATAACTGCCATTTCTCACAAGGTGGAGTCTCTGGCAGCAGGCTGGGAGCTGTTAAGGGTAAAACACACACTTTTGGCTGTCCTTGCCAAATGCCTTCCGCAGTATTAATGTCTTCACTGAATCTGTTTTGCAGCACCGGGCCCAGCTGTTATTAATATCCTCGCACTGAATGCATTTCACAGTATTAATAACATCTTTAATGAATGCATTTCAGAGGAAACAGAACGTTTGTATTAATGCCCGTACTGGATGCAAACCCTCCCTTGTTTACTTTTCTTGTCCTTGGCCATCTTTACTCCTTCTGCATGTAGTTTTCTGTGATTAATATAGAGGTTGTGTGGTCCAGTGGTTTAAGAAAAGGGCTTGTAACCAGAAGGTCAAATCCCACCTCAGCCACTGACTCATTGTGTGACCCTGAGCAAGTCACTTAACCTCCTTGTGCTCCGTCTTTCGGGTGAGACGTAGTTGTAAGTGACTCTACAGCTGATCCATAGTTCACACACCCTAGTCTCTGTAAGTCGCCTTGGATAAAGGTGTCTGCTAAATAAACAAATAATATAAAGGGCAGTTTGGAAGTTCTGTATTTGTTATAATGAGGAGCTTTTGGGAAAAACTCTATGAGCAAGCTAAGTTTGATTTCAGTAATCCCTACAGCCAAAAAGAGATTCACCTAATATGCTGGCAACCAATCAGAGTACATATGCTGGCAACCAATCAGACTACATTATGTAAAAAACACAGGCAGGTAAGATTAGAATGCAGTGTGAAAGGTAGTGGTTTTGAGTAGCTCAGTGGTTAGAATGCTGGGCTGCACTGTGAAAGGTAGTGGTTTTGAGTAGCTCAGTGGTTAGAATGCTGGACTGCAGCATGGAAGGTAGTGGGTTTGAGTAGCGCCGTGGTAGAGAGGTGGTCTGCAGTGTGGAAGGCAGTGGGTGCAGATTCTTTTCCTGACTGTATCCAAATACAAACTTGAATACAGTGCAGTGGAATTATGCTATTCCGAGTAGAATGGTTCTTATCGAAGCGACCTGCAGTCGTGTTATCAGAACTCCACTGGACTGCATCTCAGAGTTACAGTAAGGTGTCCAAAAACATCATGCATTGCTCCCTTATGGCATCCATTTGCCCCATTATGTCATCACACTAGCACATGTTATAAGACGGAACACAAATTGCAGTCTTTTGCATAGGGCTCCCAAATACAGCGTTCTAGAGGAGGAGCTGTTTATTGAATTGTGTTGTGTCAGCACTGCACAAACACTACAGTGCATTCTTGTAAGGGATTTGTAGAGCTACCCTGCTGTTGTCTGAATGCCGCTTCCATGCACTATTTCCCTGCAGTTGTCACACGCACTGGATTACCTGCCTTGGTTGATGGGAGACTGACCCGCTTGCCTGTCTGCCCGGGCAGGTTGCCATAGGAACGAGTTTGAGGTAAAGAAGTAGAAAAGTGAACCATATGCTTGCTTCGCCCAAGTGTTTACTCTGTGAGTGAGCACCTGGAACAGCAACTAAGAGCTTGTATTGGAATGGTACCTTCTCCTCACCCGAGTCAGAGGAGCAGATGTCCAGTGACGCTCCAACTTGAAAGATCTTGACAGACAGGTTTGGATCCAGTCCCAGAGCAGCCTCCAGGTGACAGTTCAGTAACCTTGTAACATTGTGGACATTGAGTTGTGAATTAAGGTGTGTTTTAGAAGACATTTCGACATCCATGGCTGTAAAGCACTCAGTCGTAATGTATGTAGAAATAATAAGGAAGCTGTTACCTAGCCATACTGCTGATGCTGAATCACAGGTTTCCTGATCAGCTACTAAGAACCAACAATGATGGGCCAAATGGCCTTCTTTGGTTCATAAGAATCGTAAGGATTTTTAAAATCTTAAAAGGAGTTGACATAGTTAACCCAAACCACCACTTTAAGTGCAGTACAGAAACCAGGACCAGAGGACACAGTTGGAAATTAAGTGGAAATAGACTTAGGACAGAGGAAAAGGGGCATTTCTTCACACAGAGAGTGGTGAGGGGATGGAATGGGCTGCCTAGTCATGTTGTTGAGGCAGAATCACTTGGATCCTTTAAGACCTAAGATCAATCGGCGGCTAGGAACCGGACGAAGCTGAGATGGGCCGCATGTTCTTATGATCAGTAAGTGTTCATGGTTTCTTGAGAATTTCTACACATTTCAGCATATAAAGAAAAAAAATGATTAAAATCTGTAAAAAAAATAAATAAATAATAAAATCTTCTTTCCATCCCCTGATTTCTTTTCTTGGTGATATAAAACACCAAGATCCCCAAGATTGTCATTGTTTGAGGTGCAGTAGCAAAATCCTTATTGACTAGTTCTACAGCATGTGATTGTGTGTTCAGCCAATCAGGCTCCTGTGCTTAACTTCTTCAGCCAATAGGGGATTTTCACTAAACCGAGGCACTATGTGATGGTGGCGGCTGCCGGGTAGAAATAAGTATGTGATTTTATTGTTTTCAGACTTTATTGAATGTTTGGAACTCTCTGAGTTTATTTCAGATCAGTTCAGAGAAATGGGAATGACTTGCAAACCTGTACTCGTGGCCGTAACCAGCTATGAGGACACCAAGGTCGTGCCAAGCAGTCATAAATACTGCAGCTATAGCTTGAAACCTATGTTTGACCTCGGTAGAATGGCAGCTGTGCTTACAACGCTGCCTGAACTCCATTTTTAAATTGTAAGTTCTGTCGAATAATTCGTTTAGTATTACTGCACAGCATGACACTACATTTTCATACACTGAAGTCTGAAGTGAGGTAAAGAATATGGGGATTGCAACCATTTCTAAGGAGTTTTTCCAATACTGCAGGCACTTTGGAGTCAGTCTGAGGTAACTTTACTCTCCTGGCTAAGGTCAGTCAGCACTCCCTGTCAACACCCAGCTATGTGTTTTTTTGTCTGTCATTAGATTAGATGTTTTTGTATCTCTTTTTAATTGTATTTGCCTGTTGTTGTGCGGTTAAGAACAGATATAGCCTTGGATAAGAGTCTCAGCCTTAGCAACCCCTTGGAGCATGCAGCGAGTTCACCATGGTAACCGCAGTGTAATTAAGGCCTAGCACTCGCAGCTGTGTGCTCTTTATCAGAGCCTCTGAGTTCAGAATATGGGCGTAGAGAGGCAGACAGAGGGAGAGAGGAAGAGGAGCAGGGATACATAGCAAGGCAAGAGACCTTGTACTGTGCACACTTTACTTTGAGAAGGAAAGTATGACCAGACCACCAGCAATCATTTAGAAAACCAAGATTCACTGTGAATAAGCTGAAAGATCTGTTTGAGCTTGGAACAAACTAAAATCCAATTAAATTCCAGCAACATTTTGCTGAAACTTGCTGCCCTTAAAAATCTGCTGCACAATGACATGGAATATAAACTGCACTGCCATAGCTGCGTCATGTAGAAGTCACTCCCACCTGTCTCCAGGACTCCCAGAAAAACTCATAGAAAGTCAATTTCTACATCATTTTGCAGTCAGTGTCCCAGTCTGAATTAAACCCAGATCAGAGGTAAAAATATTGTGTTTTGTTATTTATTTATTTCTTAGCAGACGCCCTTATCCAGGGTGACTTACAATTGTTACAAGATATCACATTATTTTTACATACAATTACCCATTTATACAGTTGGGTTTTTACTGGAGCAATCTAGGTAAAGTACCTTGCTCAAGGGTACAGCAGCAGTGTCCCCAACCTGAGACTGAACCCACGACCCTCCAGTCAAGAGTCCAGAGCCCTAACCACTACTCCACATTTTTACCACTGTATCACACATCACACAATTCAATATTGTATGCATTCAAATCTGGACAAGTGTAGTGCATCCTGCATTGAGACCATGCATTGTAGATTTACAAATCTGAGGGTTGGAGTGAGTCAAAGGAATTGATTGTTTGAACTGTGGCCTGTAGGAGCCAGGCGGTACAGTACAGTGTTGGTCAGAGGACATCAGTGGCATTTGTGATAGTGACCCCAGCTATGCACCGCAATCAATCACTGATCACAGTCATTACATTCTTACCTGGTTACTGAAAGACACTTAAATAAAGCTTGTTTGATAAATGTAGTAAATGTCACTGTGGCGCTATAAAACCTTTTAGGTCAGAAATAACAAGGGTTTACAAGAAGAAAATGTGACACTGACCTGATGGGGGAGGTGCCGGATCGCTGTTCTGCCAGTACAGTGTGCCTGTAAAGACAGAAAGTTTAGTGCAGAGTTTTGAGCCGCAGTAACTGTTTGTGTGTATTGTAAGAAATAGGTGCACATACTCCTTACAATGGCATGAAGACATTGTCGGCATGTTCGTTAAAGTAAGCCCTCCGAAATTGTTTGCTAAGCCATTCTAATAAAATGCTTGTAATATTTAACTTCCCTTTCTCACTGCGGTGACGCTGCGAGCCGGTGGGACCGTGGGGGACAGTCATGTGGGGAGGCGCGCGCTGAGGTAATGCGCTGTTATAGCCGGGGGCACACCTAATGTTAGTCTATGGGGAAACCCGGTTTTATTGTTGTTTGATTTTATTGTTGATATTTATACTTGCAGTGTGTATTTACATGTGGGTAAACCTATTTATGTATTTGAGCATTTTTATGTGTTAAGGCCAAATAGGGTGCTATGTCTATTTAAATGTAATTAAATAACCGTTTATGGTGTATTGGTTCAGTCCAGGGAAGGGGCTAATGAAAACAGGTTATGAGTGCCTGGGTTTATGAGTGCCTGGGTTTATGAGTGGCTGGGTTTATGAGTGCCTGGGTTTATGAGTGGCTGGGTTTATGAGTACCTGGGTTTTGGGCCATTTGAAGGAGAGTGAGGTGTGCTCTGACTATATGGACTTGATGAGCAGATAAATGCTCTGTGTTGGGAGATCTGTGTGAAACCGCCCGGTATTTTTGTTTAAAAGTTTTCTTTTTTTTTTACTGTTTTGATTTGTTATTCCACTGGAGGCCTCTAATAAAAAACACTTTTTGGCATTTCAAAACTCCACTTCCGAGTGTCTCGTGTACTCTGCATAACCACTTGACCACGATATGTGTCTGGTGCAGGGTTTAAAAAGCCATTGAATTCAAATAATCATGGAAAGTGAGGAAAACAATGGGATTGCTTGGAAAAGGAGATCATTATCCACAGGGATTCTGAGATGTTTAGTAAGTCTTCTAGTGTTCGTTTGTTGATGATATAGATCCTGATGACACCCTTTTTAGCATGTATGTGTGGAAATGTGGCAATTAAAACTTTTTTTAAAATACTTATTTGAGCACTATTTACTTTAAACAAACAAAATAAACCTCGAAATAATCCGGTCATTCTGCATTAAATTATCTGTTTCAGTGCTTGTTGGAGGGGAGTGTATAGTTACAGTCTTGAAAAACAAGGTTTAATAATAAAATAAAATCAATCAATACATTCTCTGGTACTGTACATTGGCAAGTGGCAACGATCACAGTTAAAGGATTTTTTTCCCCCTTCACTTCCCTGTTACCGGTTTTGGATCATTAAAGAATTGATTTTTATAAATAAATTGTTTGAAATGTCCTTTGGGATGGGATGCTGTGCTGAGAAATCACCAGAGGCTTCATACAAGTTTGTTTGTATTCTCCTTTCTTTCTTTTTTTTGTACAGTTGCCAATGTCATTGAGAAGTACAGTAATATTCACCTCACTGCAACATAACCATTAGCTACTGACAAGCAATTCTCCCATAATGTTCCGAGTCACTGTTCTATAGAATCTTAAGCAAGCAGACTCAGATACGTTTGTTAAAGGCATTCTGATGCCTATACATACAGCTAATGAGGTAAACTAAAGAGAACTCCTGCTGAGCTCTGTCTCGAGGACTAACGCTAATAAATCCCCAAAGAGATTGCGATGTCCGTGGTTCAATTGCAAGGGCAATTTCATTAATATCTCAAGTATTTTTAATTTAACCTTCACACCTAAACTTTACCTTTCATTTGACAGTCGTGCATTTATTAATTTTATCCGAGCGCTTCAGGATGACCTCTGCAGAAATGTAAGGGGGAATCGGAGGATTACACTCAGGCCCTCTGGGCTGTGGAAAGCTGTCATTGTGACAAATGCAGTTACTGTTGGTGCAATCAGGGTGATACATCAGGGTGTCTATAGAGAGAGGGGTGGTCGGGTCCAGCCTTATAAAAGTGTACAATTGGAAAAGCACAGCAAAGTGTAATAAAGCATAGGTAAGCATTGTGAAACCCAGAGAGGTATGGTAATGCTTAAAAAAAAAAACACGTAAACCATGATGAACTATGGAAAATGCAAATTCTAACCACAGGGAAAGCTGCAAAAGTACAGTGCAAATTTACAGTGGTAAACTTTTTCATTGGAAATCATGCCCCCTGAATGAAATGGGCATTGAGGTATGAACTGGTACAATGGTGACTGGGTTTAGTACCTTAATACAAAGTGCAATGAGCATACAGCAGGTGGCTGATACTGTATATAATCATGGCCATTTTATTTATGTACAGTATTTTTTTTTAATTATTATTTTTAAATCTCAGGTTTTATAAATGGATTTTCTGTAGCAATACATATTACCTTCATTGTAAGGAACCTATAGAATCTCCTCATGTAACTTGTTCATTTGAGTGACTTGAATCATTCTGTACTCTTCTACACAGATGTCATCTTCTCTTGTGTCTGCAACCCATCCCAGGACACATTAGCAAGAAGCACAGTAGAATATGAAAACCTGTTACTCCAAATTGTTATTGCCACTGTTTTAGCAGAAGGATAAAATGCACCCACAATAACAGTTTGCTGGTAATAGTTTGGAGTAGAAAGCTTCTCAACTACAATTTCCACCAGTGTTGTAGAACATTTTCCTCTCTCCCTTAGTGCTAAGGGCATAAACATCTATGCTGTCATGAGAAAGTGTAAAATAAACTTCTGCTGGCACCACATCAGTGCATTTTCCAATGAGGGACCTGGTGTCTGCTCATAGAAATGCCAAACAAAGGTAGAACGGACGGTGCAGCGCAGTGCAGCCCTGGAGAAACCCCAGCACTGAGGACCCCATACTGCGGCATGTGTGTGCCAGGTGATTCACACAGCCCCTCTGAAGACCTCTGCTCACTGACACCGGAGATACGACATGTTTCTCTGGAATATGAAGGTATTTCTAAAGGATGAATCCAAAGGAACTCTTACTTCCTTTCTAATCACACGCTGGGGACGAATGCTGCTAAAAAGGATTGCAGTAATTCAGTCTCAACAACATGGTTAGGTAACCCATCCCATACCCTCACCACCAAAGAAGTACCTCCTACCCTCTGTCCTAAGTCTCTGACTCCAGATTTCCAACTGTGTGTCCTCTGGTCTTGGTTTCTGTTCTGCACTTAAAGTATTGCTTAGTGTTTAACTTTGTCGACTCCTTTTAAGATTTTGAAGACTTCAATCAAGTCCCCACCTAATTCCTCTTTGTTCTTGGCTAAATAAATGAAGTTCCTGGGATTAATCTGGTTGCACTTCATTGTGTCTATTGTGTATTGTTGTGATTCAAACTAAACGCATTATCATAAGTGCGGTCCCACCAGTGGGTGTATGTGGGTTTGGGTAGTATGTTGAACACAGGTTAAACTTTACACCAGACAGGTCAAACACTGCCTGGATAGCCTGAGCCCACTCCAGCTACAGGACCTGCCTCCTAACTGCTGTTTTGAATGGTGCTATTTTTGTGTGTGTGTGTGTCTAAAGAACAAAGCCTTCCTCAATGGTTAAAGAAGATCTCCCTTATTATGCTCCTAAATCCTCTAAGGAAAGAGCTGTCTATAAATATCTCCCACTCTCTTCATCTCCCCTCCCCCTCGCAATAATAATGTGTTTGTTTGTTTGATTCTAAACGGTTTAATTTATCTTCAAAGGGAAGGCCGTCGCTCGTCGCCCAGCATTCACTGCACACTCTGGGGGATCGCAGGCGTCTAGCGAGGCTTTGAAGTGAGCGCTGAAACTCCGGGCCTCTCTCACACACGTGCACACACACACACGCACCCACACACACGCACACGCACACACACCCACACGCACACACACCCACACATGTGCACCCACACACATGCACACACATACACGCACCCACACACACGCACACGCACACACACCCACACACGTGCACCCACACACATGCACACACATACACGTGCACACACACATACACGTGCACACACACACACAAACACACATACACGTGCACACACACACCCACACACACACACACACACATGCACCCACACACGTGCACACACCTACACGTGCACACACACGCACACATATTTGCATTCCTATATTTGTGGGGACTTCTCATTGACTAACTATATTTTTATTTACTATTTCTAACTTCAATCAGACAAAACTCCACACAGGGTGAAAGTCGACAACAAACTAAATATTTTGGCACTTTTAATTATTTTTTTAAGGCATATTTAGTTCTTAAAAAGGTGTTTTACAAAGTGGGGATGTTCCCACAACATCGTTTTTTTCAAGAGTTACTATCTTTGTGGGGACATTTCTCAAATTTTGTCTGCACATTGATAGTAATACCTGCCCACACACAAACACACACACACAGCAAGGTACCCACAAAGTTGGTGAGTAATTCCTACCTTCAAGTGTCTACAAAGCGAAATATCCCTTATAAACGTTTCCCATGGTAAAAGCTCAGCAAAGTATTATAAAGCATGTGTGACAGGGTGGCTGTGCGGTGTCGTCGGGACAGAAGCAGGAACTGAAAAACACTGACACCAGGGAAGTACTGCAGTTCAAAATAAAGAGACGCTGCGCGTGCCGTTTATTCAAATAATACAAAAATAAATAAAAAGTTCAAGCAGAAAAAGACTGTGCTCGCAGAGCAAAATAAAAGTTTAAACCAAGCAAAATCACAAACACAAAATAATACAAAACAACACAGGTCAGGCTGGGCAACTGCTGTCACTGTTCCTGTGTTACTATTTAAGTTTTCTCTCTCTCTCTCTCTCTCTCTCTCTCTCTCTCTCTCTCTCTCTCCCCTAACACTCCCACCTGGAGTGCAGAGAGCTGCAGGTTTATATATCGTGGCCGAGGGGGTTAACTGGCTAGTAATTATTCTATTACCCCTCGGCCACAATCTGTTTATTAATTATTCCTGGCAGAGGACTAGCACCATATCTCGCTTCTGCCACAACACGTTTTAAATTAAACAAAAACACACAGTGCATCGTCGTCATATAAATAGAATAATAAATCAAAAAAACACAAATACAAAATAACACAGTGCACAGGGGCAGAGGGGGAGACCCCGTTCTAAAAATAAACAAACAATAACGGTACAGGGCCCCTCGCCCTGTTACAGCATGGTAAAACACAGGTGAGCATTGTGAAGAAAATCAAAGTATGGGAATGCATATTAATAAACATGGCAACCCAGGATAAAGTGTGGGAAATGCACAGTATAACCATGGGAAATGCAAAATACCGTGATAAACTTTTACAAGGGATGTACACACCCACACAAACACTAATCCAAATACAGTACAGTATACACAGACACACTCTTAGGTGAGTGTCACATATTTTTTGCAAACAACTCATATTTAAAGCACATTAACACAGACATCAAAAATGTTAAATAAAAACACAGAATTCGAGTAATTTAAAAATGGTTACAATCATACAAGGGTACAGGGACTGAGAACCAAGTTGAGAACAGTTGGGCTGACCTTGACAAAGGGATGCCCCTTATAAAAGTTTCCCATGTAGTCAAATCACAGTAGAGTATAATAAAGCATAGTGAAAACCAAAGTCATTGTATTTATCTTGCTCTTAATTGTATTATTACTTGTACTGTGATTCTTGAAATGTATTTTTGTTTAAGTCGCTCTGGATAAGGGCGTCTGCTAAGAAATAAAATAAAAACATGGTAAAGTATAGGTAAGCATCTTAAAGCCCAGAGAGGTATGGTAAAACATATAAATAATAATAATAATAATGTAAAAGAAAGCATGTGAAAACTGCTTACCTTGCAATTTTACCATGGTAAACTTTCATAAGGAGCTACCTGAGTTTTTTGGTGGGTAAAAATGAAACACAATTAAGATTCAGTACTCCAAGCAAAATGTGTGCCATTAAAGTGTATAATGGGCCCTGCCCAGCTTCACACTTGTACAGTATTTGAAAATCAAAGTGATTAAAAAAAGATCTTAAAATATTCAGTGATTTGTGACTCATGGCATGTATTATTCCATCAGATGCTGCTGTTTTTAATGCAAGGCAAAACAGGGATGCAGTGACACAGTTTTTCTATGTGTTTGATGTGCTTTAAAGCATGGCAACGGGACCCCTGCAGTTTGAATGTCAAGGGCTTACAGAAACGCACAGATTCTTCTGAAGTTTTGCACTGTTTGCAGTCACTATTTCTCATGAACTCCTGATCACTATGGGCAAGTAGCATGCAAATGCACCCCTCCATAGTAAAGCTATTGCATGGGAAATTTACACAAATAGTTCAATTAAGTCACCAGCAAGTGTCTATGCATCGCACTCATTTAACTTCTCCAGCTTTCTGGGCAAACTCAAGCAAAAATAAAAAAAACGTTATATAACAGAAGTGGTTAAAAAAGGATTGAACACCAAAAGCATTCTGTTGCAGTGTTATACAAAATTAAGGAGGCTGTGTGGTCCAGTGGTTAAAGAAATGGGCTTGTAACCAGGAGGTCCCCGGTTCAAATCCCACCTCAGCCACTGACTCATTGTGTGACCCTGAGCAAGTCACTTAACCTCCTTGTGCTCTGTCTTTCGGGTGAGACGTAGTTGTAAGTGACTCTGCAGCTGATGCATAGTTCACACACCCTAGTCTCTGTAAGACGCCTTGGATAAATAAACTAATAATAATAATAATAATATGACAATGGCATGAACTAATGCATGCTTGTAATACTCTGCAGTACAACAGTACCTTAGCAGTAATAGTCTGTGTACCAGGACCATTCTACTATATGTGTTCCAAATCCATTGTGTGGCCATTGATGGTCATCCTGTGGTCTGTTAATGGATGTGTTGGGGTTTCTCCAGGGAGCTACACTGGTATAACAATGGCATAATGTAACCCTGTGAAGGCACGTAACACAAACATGCATACAAGAGAAATAGAGAGGGTTGAAAAAGGAAAAGCAGTCGTAAAACAGGAAGTGAGGGAGCAGAGTTGTGTGGACTCTGTGGTCCCCGCTGGTTCCTGGCGAGCCTCGGGAGGTCGGCAGACTCTCTTCTTTATACAGCATGTGTGATCCACCCTGAGCTCACAGGCTGGCTGCTTTGAAGTGGTGCTCAGCTCTCTGAAGCTCTTTGTTATCAGTCTGATAAAAGAAGAACTCGTATTTACTTATTCATGGGTTTATATATATTTGTTTCTCCACACATGTAGGCTCCTCTGCTGAATCATTTCATTCCCACGTTTCCCAAGGCCTGACTCCAATCAGGTAGACAGGTCCTGTATCCTATCATTTCTTGAATTTGTGTTGGCTTGAACCTTGGTAAGGCAATTGAAATATATCTCAATTTTCAAAATGGTTTATGTTTTGTCATTTAGCATTTTTTGCAAATGATGGAACAAAAAAACACTTACTCTTGCTTTCAAGTTATTAGAACATGCCATAATCATTTTTTTAATTACAGTTTGATTGAAGTACAATAATAGTTGCCTTTTACATTCGGCACTGCTAATTACTCCTGCAGAAAGCTAGAGCAACTCATTTTGCTGTAATTATGCCGACTAAAAATAACTAATGCAGATTATTAAAGGGTGATAAAATCCGTCCACTATAATGCATGTTATTATCTCTTATTAGAACTAGCAACATTATCATAAGCCCCCTGCCCCCCCTTTACTTGTTTTGTTCTTTGCTATATTTCATTTTAATTAACAGCAGGTTTCTTTGTACTTTCCTATAGATTAAACAGGGATTCTCAGCCTTTCCTTACTCAGGAACCCCCTTCATGTAAAGAAGACATGCATTATTATTTAATTATGTAGTATGAATAATTATGAGCTGAACTATTCCTGCCGAACATCCCCAGCTGTATACTTGTGTAGTTAATGGCATTTAGGAATTCATTCTGCACTTTACACGTGATGTCACTCATATCACTGTGGCTATGGGACGCAACTATATCATTTTTCAAAACAATTATTTCATGGAAAGCACAGACAAGTAATATGACGAAAGAAATACATTTATGCGCAAATTATTAGTCACCACTGGATTAAAGGATTAAACTTCTGCTTTCTGGTAACTGATGACTTCCTGTGTTGTAGGACAGTCTTACTCCAGTGGTCGTAATTCAGTTATATTTTGTGACCTACAGTATATCACAGGAAGTGAACCAAAAATCAGTGAGGTTGATTATAAAAGATTGGGGGAATAGGGGAAAGATTAAAGCACGATAAATGAAAATAATATAAAAAAATGTCCAGGCAAAAGTTTTGCGAGCAACTTATTTCACAAAGAAAGTGCCATTTGTATTAGTTTACCCTTATAAAAGTTTACCACAGTGTTTTTTGCAGTTTTCTCATGGTTATACTATGCATTTACTATAGTTTGTCCTGCTTTGCCAGTTTGTTTAACATGCTTTACCATACAGTACCACTCTGGGCTTTACAATGCATTCCCTGTGCTGTATTACATTGCTCTGCTTTTACTTACAGAATTGTTTATAAGGGCAAGCAATGTTAAATGTATTCCTCTATGCAGTTTGTGAGTCAGTGTTGTGCTGAGGTGGATTAATCTGCCAATGAAAGGAAGTTGGATTCTGTATGCATTTTTTCGATAATGTAAGCCAAACATGAAATGATCTCCCAGTTTCCAGGATTTAGTAAGCAAAATGCAGCTGCACAGTATCAGCGAGCTGAATAAAAAGCACGCAGCGGAGCACACACACACACATTGACACGCACACACTGACACACACACACCCACATGCGCACACACACGCACACACACTGACACACACGCACACCCACACACAAGCACACACACACCCCACACGCACACACGCACGCTGAGACACACACGCACATACACACACACGCACACAAACGCACACAAACGCACACACATGCACGCACACCCACACTCACACGCACACACACACGCATGCACACACACACACTGACACGCACCCCCCCCACACACACACAGCCTTTTGAATAATACATCCTTTTTATGAAGGCTTGCTTTTGAGGTCATTTGATGTGCTTTTGTAGCACAGAGTGTTACCTACAGTGTTTGCAGCAGTACTTTAGTCAGAAACCACTCTCTCTGAATTATTGAAGGTATGGCACAGAGCTCTGTGGTGGGTCTTTAGCAAGGAAACAATGCCTGAGAACGTGACTTTGCAGGTACATTTATATACAGTAGAAATAGAATATTATAAGGGCTGCAGTGAATTACAAACACATACCTCGTAGTCCGGGATTGTATGATCACAAACCACAAGAGCAAAGCTCAATATGCAATTTATTAGCTTGTAATTTAGCAGTCTGTTCGTTAATATATATATATATATATATATATATATATATATATATATATATATATATATATATATATATATATATATTAATCTAACCACTTCCTCAAATTCAAAAAGCATTCGAACAGCATTGTTTTTGTATTCAGACTGGATTGGAAACAGATCCCAAGAGGATTCTTTTGATTATTCAAAATGCAAGCCAGGAAAGTGAAAAAGGGCTTTGGCTTACTGTAGAAGATGAAAATAATGCATCCAGAAATGACAAAATATAGTACTGTCAATGCATTATCCATGGGCAGACAGGGTTTTCTTTTGGTGTGGCCGGAAGTTCTTGGACTCTACAGAAACCATTAGGAAGTTAAGGGGTGAGGGTAAGAAGGGAAGTTCGATATCCCTATCGTGTTTGGCAAAAAAGTGATTCAATGCTAAGAACAAGATCATCACACATTGTGAACCATATGGGATCCACTGAGAAGCTTAAGGTTGTGGTTTTATAACATTCTGTTTTTTCAACCACAGAAAGGGAGCAAGCAGTTCTATGGGGGCAACCTGTGTGGTTTTGGCTGGTGGCTGGAGGGAGCGGGTCGGGGAGATGTCATGCTGTCTGCAGTGTGGCCAGGGGGGTCGGGGCTCCGAGAGGTTTGCAGCTTGGCGTTGTCTTGAATCCGAAGTGTTAAGTTGTTATGCAGTGGAGGCCTCTCCAGCGCTCCCCCAGGAGAGCGCCCTGCTCCAAGCCTTACTAACTTAATTCTTTGTTTTAGCAGCTGTTCTGCACAAAATTGTATTGAATTTCAGGGGAATGAAATGCTGGCCTGGATGCTTTTAACAAGTTTACGACGTGTATGCACTTAGAACGACGGCAGCGCCTGTGCGCCTGATATATTCAGACTGTGCGACAGGGAGATTTAGCCTAACGTTTCCTTTATGGACAAGAGCTGATGAGTCAAGGGAACGAAGAGGAATATTAACAGCAGCGGGTGGCGCACACAAGTGGAGGGGAAGCAGTACAGCAGCAGCCCCAGGACCCTATCTCACTACCTCAGCCTATGGTAGGGAGAGAGTGGTAGACCAATAGACACTGTATAGATTGGATCCACACATTACTAAGCGGTTTAAGTAGCATGTCAATGGACTTCAGGGAAGTTGGTTCAGGTTATTGAAAGCCCAGGGCTGCTTCTGTGTTGCAGCAGGAGGTGAAGGAGGCACAGGAGGCTTCTGTGAATCTGTGAGGATTCTCTGTTAAACTTCTGGCTGACACACACGCACACACGCACACGCACACGCACATGCACATATACACATTCAGTATAAAGTGCTGTGTTTCATCACTATGATCCTGAGGGACCACTTAGTGACCCCTGCCACTGTCACCCCCCCACCCCCCACACACACACACACACTCACTGCTGTTTTAGATCAGAGTGCCCCCCAGTAACTGTAGAGTGACCCATCTCACACCCCAACCCCACAATGCTGTATTCAGTCAGCGAGGCTTTTAAAGGAGTGCAGACTACCTTGACATGTCAGCAAGGTCTAATTTTTCTTGTAATTTCCTTTTTTGTAATTTTTATAGAAAATAAACCTGCCATTAGACCATATGGGCTCCCTGCTGTAACTGTTAGGTTTTTCATTTGTCAAGCCCTTGTGCAGGCCTGTAGCTGGGAATTTATTGATGTATTGCAGTGTCCCGTTGTGAAATAATGTTTAATCCATAGAACCCTTGTATAAAGGTCAATTAGAAGGATGCCTGGCTTTGAGTCTGGCCGGAGTAATTGATCAGAAGTGTGTAAATCCAGACCGTTACACCAGCTAAGGGGATGGGAATGGGGCGGGGTGGGGGGCTTCTTCAAGAGGCCAGATCGGGACTCTTCAGAAGAAATGGTCAAACCAACAAGCACCATTAAATTCATAGATTGATTTACAATTTCTAAATGAGGCCTTGTAATGTTTCTCGTTAAAGGAAGAGTATAAACCACAGCACTCTCTCTCTCTCTCTCTCTCTCTCTCTCTCTCTCTCTCTCTCTCTCTCTCTCTCTCTCTCTCCAAGAGATGTAGGGGAAAGGAGTATAGCTTAGACATACGAATTGTATATCATCTCAAATAGTTTGTGTTTGATTTTTTTGTTATCATTAAAAAAAAATTAAATAAATATCCCTATTACCAAAAGCTAGGAAAAACAAATGTGTTTTTAGTGATGCTTTACATTTCTCAAGAGAATGAGAGCTTCTCACTAGTGGCAACGAGTTCCAAAGTTTAGGAGCACTTGTGGAGAAACGCCAACCTCCCAGAGTGACACACTGTGAAGGGGAGCCCACCCCTTGTGTTTATTCATTTATTTATTTATTTGTGTATGTATGTATGTATATGTATTATTTTCATTTATAGTAGTATTAGTTATTATGTATGACCGGCGAGAAGCCTATATTATTATTGTATTATGCATGGTTTAAAATGCAGGACGAGCGAGGTGCCGCCTGCCATGTTAAATATGTAGTATTGTTTTATTTTGTAATTACCTTGTGGGAATGCGTGACTGATCGGCTACCAAGTATATAATTAGCTGACAGTCATGCATCCTTGGTTAACCCATGCAAAATGTGACCGAGGGATAATAAGTTAATTGTTAGCCAGTTAGTCCCTCGGTCTCAACTGTAAAAGAGCTGCAGTCTAGCTGCACAGGCAGAGAATAAAGAGGAGTTAAGAGCGAGAGCGAATGCTACCAGAAAACAAACTAAGGCACTCGTTTTACAAAATAATCATTTGTTTTGTTTTGAACAAAATGAAATGGGGAAAAAGGAGCAAGGAGAAGAGGACAGATGGGAGGAAAAGCAAAGGAGGTATGGGATGATGGCTGGGAGGCATTTGTAAGGACCCTTGTGGCGGAGTTGTGCCCTGGCTGTGGTGAGTACGGACATACAGTGGCAATATGCTCCTCCCAATATCAGGATAAGGAACTAGTGCCCAGACGGGGGGAGCACGAGCGTCCAGCGCCCAGACGGGGGGGAGCACCAGCGTCCAGCACCCAGACGGGGGAGCACGAGCGTCCAGCGCCCAGACGGGGGGAGCACGAGCGTCCAGCGCCCAGACGGGGGGAGCACGAGCGTCCAGCGCCCAGACGGGGGGAGCACGAGCGTCCAGCGCCCAGACGGGGGGAGCACGAGCGTCCAGCACCCAGACGGGGGGAGCACGAGCGTCCAGCGCCCAGACAGGGGAGCACAACCATCCAGCAGAGGGAGACTACTTACTGTTTCCACCTCCAACAGCAGAGGAAGATTGCCTGCAGCTCCCACCGCCACCGCCAAGGGAGGACTACCAAGCGCTCCCACCACCACCGTCATGGGAAGACTACCTACTGCTCCCACCTCCATCACCAGGGGGAGAAGTGGAGCTCCTGCTGCTGGCTTATTGGCCAGGGTCTCCCCTCCTGCTGTCACCTCCAGAGGGTCCTTCACCACCTGGGGTTGCCCGTCCCGCACCACCTGGGGCTGCCACGCCTGCACCGCCTAGGGCTGCCGAGCCTGCATCGCCCGGGGAAGCAAGTTCGCTATCGCCCGGGGGGGCAGTTCATCTTCGTCTGGGGATGCCTCCATGCCACCGCCCGGGGATGCCTGCCTGTCATCACCCGGGTGGTGTTAAATCCAGCAGCAGCCTTTGCGCTGCTGGAAAGTTTGGGACCGGAGCTCTAGAAAAGGTAGCCACCGGCTACCGAACATGAGGGAGAAGTGGAGATCCCGCTGCCGCCTTCTTGGCCAGGGGTTCCCCTCCCGAGTTCACCGCCCAAGGGTCCAGAGCTGTCGCTGTCAGAGAGTCCGGAGCTTCGCCTGGGGTGGCCGGCTCTGCCTCGCCTGGGGTGGCCGGCTCTGTCTCGCCTGGGGTCGCCAGGTCGCCTGCTCGTTATCTCCTGGGGTCACGGGATGTCGTCTGCATGCTACTGGCCGGGGTTGCCAATGTTCCACGGCCTGAGATGCTGCTTGGAGGCCAGGGGAAGCCTCCATTCCCACCCCAGAACTTTAAAAAGAATTTTAAAGGGGGGCGTGGCCGTTGGCATGTATGCTGTGCACAAGGGGGGGCGTATGTGATGGGGAGCCCACCCCTTGTGTATATTTATTTTTTTATTTTTTTATTCATTGTATATGTATTATTTTCATTCATTAATTCAGTAGTATTAGTTATTATGTATGACCGGCGAGAACCCTATATTATTATTGTATTATGTCTGATTTATCTGAAAATTTCATAGAATCCCAGAGTCAAACAGTAACAGTACTATAGTGGTTTTCCCAGCGTGTGTGGAGTGTTGATTCTGCCCTGCACCTGGAATATCGAGGTAAAGCACCATGCACTGAGCCACCATCACTCTAGAAGATGCCTTTGTGAAGTAACAATGGGGCTTTGCTGGAGGGAGTTTGTGCAGAAACTCTAATTTAGTATTCTATGCCCAGGGCTCCATTCTTATTATTTCGAATATAGATCAGGTTTTTTCCTCTTTTCATTTTTTTTTCTCATATCATAATCAGTGCTCGGCTGGCACAATCATAAATGATATCAGAGCAGAGGGCCTTTTTCCATGTGGCTCTTCATTCGCAATTAATTTGAAATCTTGTTACCGATTCAGTTTAGGCTCACAAGACGGCCTCCTATTTCACCGTAATCCTCTTATCTTTTATGACAAAAAGATTTATTTAAAATAAAGTCCCCATTTTATGATATTGATAGGACTGAGGAAAGGATGTTTAGTGGAGCACTATCCATTTTAGGGTGTAATTTTGGTTTCAAATTGAATATACTTGCTGTGCCCTATAAAGCAGGAATGGTGTGTGTGTTGTGTGTTTTTACAGCCCGGGGCAGTACAGCTGGATAAGTGAGCCACTGTGACAGTGGCTGGACCTGATGAAATATGTCAGTTCTGAGTTCTGAGGGGGACACTGAGAATGGAGCTGGGGCGAGGGTGACCAGATAGCAAGAGTGAAAAATTGAGACACTTTCAGTTGGTGAGGGGAGGAAAGAAACCTTGTGAACTACTGCACAACGCAAGCGACGCAAACTACATATCATTCTTCTGTAGATCGGCTTTTTTTATTCCTTCGCCTTCCTGTGTGCATTGCACTTAGGCACAAACAAAAACTTAGAGAAATGTAATTTTAAAAAAAAATACTCCAAAGAGGTTAACTTTCTTGTTTACTGTTCAGATGACAACGATGTTTTAATCAACCTATCAGTGCGTCTGTACTGGCTTTTCTGTGACCTGCTGTACTGTATGGAGCAGGTGGGACAAAGTCAGTGCTGCATTGTTTTGATTCAGGTTGCTAAAATCTAGTTTTCAGCATTAGATGTAAAATACCAAAGATGGACGACAAAACAAAGCAAGCAAAGTATATTTCGGCTGAGGATCGTGTCAAGACATTTCCCAAAGAAACTGTACATGCAGATGGTGGGAATTGTTTTGCACATCTTGTAAGAAAATACGATCGATCGCTGTAACTTCAGAATCACACATTAAACAAAAGGCTACTACAGAGGCTGCTGAACAGAACGTAAAACAAACAACAGCTTTCAGAAAACAAACTGGAAAGTCAGCGCAGACAAAAAAGTATTCCTGTGTCGATTGTACCCAAGTTAAATCAGCACTACAGGTACAATCAAGCACAGCTACCTCGGTTCAAACAGCCTGCTGTTTACTTTTTAAACACAGTTAGAATTTTAGACCCAAATAGGCACATTTTCTTTGTTTTGACTCAGTACTGATGAAATAAATTCCTGGATGGGACAAATAACATGACAACAAACATGCTGCATACTGTATATGGACTTTATTAAAGAATGCCAGATACCCTTGGGTAACCGAGTTTTGGGGCTGTTTCTAATCGATTTTCACACCTGTATAACTTGGCAAAGCTTTGCCTTACAATTCCAACCAATTCAGTGGATGCAGACTTGCGGTCTCATTGTATGGGCAAATCCACACCAGACAGAGAATGTCGGCAGCAACTGTTGGGAGGTGTTGCATGCTTGCCTTTTAACAAGTGCCAGCACTCTGTTTTAGTAAGGAAGCAAGTACCACTATTTTTAGGCTTTTATAGTGCTCTGAAATATTAGGTGTATTTAATGTTTAAACAGGTCCGCGAAATGCCCGTGAAATCCTCATTATAATCCTAATCCTGATTGGATGACTTCACCATGGGCATATGAGTGAATCCAGTTTTTTTCTCCACTGCGTTCGGTACTTGCATTGTCTTTTTTGCTTTTTAGTGACAGGCTTGCCAACAACACCAGCCATCAGGACACTTCACCAGTAAAACCGGACACACAGGCGCACACACCAAGAAAAACACACGACGCATACCGCATCATGTGACTGCAGGTTAACGTGATTTGCCATGTTATGTAATCTACAGTACTAGCTATGAACATTCATAGTGTATCCTATATATCTGTATATTTGGATGTCTGGCTAGATATTGATTCTGCTGTTTTTATGAGCAAGCAACCTTTTCTTGGGGGTTTTGAATGTCTTCTGGTGGACACATATTCAGTATTATTATGAGTATGATTAATGTATTAGCAGAAAAGTTGCTCTTCTTATAGTTGGGCATTTCCACAGTAACAGGGTACACATGTGTAACCACATAATTGACATACAATTATTAAAGGGAAGATAACTTTTCAAGTTGCACAAATGTTGCAGGCATTTGAAGTTCATACTCCATGCATGGTAACGCTGCGAATGAGGACGGACACAAGGCATGAAAAGGGCCAAAAAAATACAATTGTGTTAAAATGTTGTGCATGACTTGTTATTTATTGACATTTTATTATGAAAAACAGTCAAATATGGGAGTCCAAGGTATTCCTTATGATGCTTTAATCAAAAGTTGTGTTGCTTGCCATAACTATCAGACGCCTTGGCTGTGCCGAGTGGCTGATGTTAAACAGGGAGGACGCACAACCAAAAATTCACTTTACCTTTGAACAAAAGTAAACTTGTCCTTTCAACAAATAACTATTTACACTGATCCTGAGTCAAAACAAAACAAACCAAAACATTGGCAGATAACACAATCCTTCTATACCTTGGCTACCACAGGTACTAACCCCCAGCCAACCAGAGCTCCTAATACTGACCTCCTTTATACCTTCTCAGGTAGGTCCCTCCCCCAGCAAAACCATTACTGGGCAAATGCCCATAATAATTATACATTAATCCAGATTATTATTATTATTATTATTATTATTATTATTATTATTATTATTATTATTATTATTATTATTTACTCAATAAGAATGTTTTACTCCCCATTCATTTCAATATAAACTCAATCTTACCCTTATTAAATTTACCATTATTAAAATAATAGGTAAGCGCGGCTCTGAAAGAACAGTGCATATCAATCATGAGACTCAGACATGCACTCCCCTTCCCATACAGACAACAGCCTGCCACAGAGAGCAAGCTGACCTGCATCACCTGAGCTCCTTCAATCCAATGGGAAGCACCATGTCTATCACTAAGTGTTAACAATCTTAAAACTCCCAACTCCTGCATGTAGAAGCATTTTCATTAGCAAAGAATTCTTAAAGATATGAGTTCACTTTACCAGCAGTGTGCACCCTGCTACCCAAAATGATACATCGCACTCAAAAAAAAACAACAAATGTGTAAGTACAGATTTCATTCTAATGCCATTCTTGACAAGCAGATACACACAGACTGAATAAACCTTCATTTATGGGGTCGTTTTATCTGTCCATTTACAAAAAGAAAGTTCATCAGTTTTTAGTTTGCAGTTTCTAAAGATACTTTTAAGTGTTCTAGATTAGAATTAGACGTGCATGTGACAATATTGTTTATAAACTGTTTGTAAGTCATCATGTTTGCCATCTTATGTTTGAATCATGTTTGAGAGGGATAGTATACACTTCCATGTCCAGATAAAATTTCTTCAACTTCATTTTTTCAGACAAAGTTATCTACACTATTTTTCCAGTGTGTGTTTTTATCTAATTTTAATATTTAATATCAAAGAAATCAAACTGCAGCGTGTCAATTTCCTCAAACATTTACACATGTGTAAAGTTTGCATTAGCATGGAAATTTCCAGTTCATCCTTCCGAATGTATGATGGATGACTGGTTTCACAGACCCCGATTAGAACTTCTGTAATCTTCGACTACCTTACCCAAGTTAATATCGAGGATTGGTGCTAATGTTGCTATGTTAAAGTGTGGGTATGTAAAAGTAAGGGTGGGGATTAAAACTGAACTTTAAAAAAAGGCACAATTAAAATGTGCATTGTGTGGTTTTATATTGAGTAAATAATAGGAAGTTACAATGAGTGGCGGAAATCCAAATGTAATATGAATATTCCCTGTCATCGGTTCATATTCAGCATTTATTTATTTGAACAATCGTGTTCCAGCCCTTCGCTTGAACAGGCTCTTTTATCATAAAGTGTGAGGCAACAAAACAGATAGAGTTTGACAGATACAGCGGATAGATTGAAGAACAGAGACAGATGGATTGCTAGCTAGCCTGATAGCCTGATAGACAAATCGACAGACATGAATGAAGGCACGTTTGTTGGGGGGAGTGAATTCATTTCCCTGCAGAGGGCCGCTCTCGGCAGTGACAGCCTCCCGTCCCGTCCTTGTGACCTTGAGAGAGAGAGAGAGAGAGAGAGAGAGAGAGAGCCCGCGCTGATTGCTGTACTAAACTCGTCCAGGACTGTAAATAATTTGGGCCCTGACTCGGCACATTTCACCCATTATTTTTAAAACATCTGTCAAGCCATGGCTGCAACTTTTTTTTTTTTTTTTGTAGAATGCAGTGGCAGCATTTGCTTTTAGAAAAATACAAATTTTGCAAAAAAAATCCCTCCATTTAGGTTCATCCTCCCCTTTTGACTGCTGCTGAACTTGAAGAATGGGGGAGAGGAGAGAGAGGGACGAGAGGGGTAGTGTACACAAAGGGAGAAAGCAGGATAAGAAGAGGAGACATGGAAAAAGATGGAGAGAGAGAAAGAGGGGGATACTTGGTAGAGCAAGCTGATAATTACAACATGCATCCGTTGGTGAAGCTGGGTGCTATGCAAAACTCCTGTCTGAAGTGAATGGAAATATAATAGATTTTAAACCAACATTATCAATGTAGAATAACAACCCTGGTTATTTGGATTAATGAACTGGAGTAACCCAGCATCTAATGAGATTCACTCATTTCAAAACAGACTTGTTAAACGTGTCCAGTTTATATGATAAAAGCTCTTGTGGGAGCGCACTGTCAAGTGGAATTTTTGTTAAACTAGACAGGGTTAGGCAAATCTTCAAACAGATTACAAAGATGAAAAACAAACCCACTGATAATAAACTATCCCATTTTCAAAACTAATGATCCTCAGTGGCAGTGGATTGGTTCTATCCTGAAGGACAGCGGGACAGTATGGTACCACAAAGGACAGCTACAGTGGAATGGGCCGTGACATGTAATAACAGAATAGTATGCATGTTTCATTGTGTTGTAGTAGTGCTATTAATGCTAATGGGATCCCATAGTAATGGTGCTGCTGGGGTTTCTTCAGGCTAATACAGTATTCTGGTGTTATATTATCATGGTATTCCAAAGGAAAGTGTTCTGGAACATTGTCAATGTAAATCATTTGGGTTAAATCCCTGGATTGTGTGCAGTCTCCCTCCAACAGGCAGGCTGGCCAGCTGTGTGAGAATACGGCCAGACTGTTTGGAGGGGAACTGAAAGGTCATGTAAGAATGTGGTCAGGCTAAACTGGATAATGTATTGCCAACTTAGCCTGGCCATGTCTATGTAAAGGGAATGAATGTGAGTATCCTACACAGTTCAGCGTTGGATTCAGGAACAATAGGTGTCTTTGCACTATTTCCTTGGTAGTTTTGTTGTATCTCCTGACCCAGCCATAAAGGGGCAGAACTTTTGACTTGTGTTTTGTTTATTTTGTTTGTGACTCCTGCTTTTACCTTCCTGACCATCGGCAGACCTGTCATAGGGCCCCTTACTTATAATCTTACTGCACTGTTTTTCTTTTTACAAAGAAATATCTGGAGGCTCCAGTGTATATGTGCTAATGATGTAGCGTGAGGCAACATTATTTAGCAACATTACCGTGCTTGGTTCTGAATTTGCCACTTTGAAAAGTTCACAAGAAAAAAAACTGCACACAATGTCCCACATGTTCCGATGCGGGACCTGAAGGCATTCAAAGTAAATATAAATATACAGCATCTGGTTCACAAAATTTAAACTTCTTTGAACAGTAACATTTTTTTTTCTTGCACCTATTTAACTAGGGGATTTAATTACTTCAAGCTGAGCGAAAGTCTTCTTTTAGAAGAAAACCTTTAATAACCCTTATTAAAATAGAATAAGTTCAGATTAGGCCTTGGGCTATGTACAGCATTGGTGTCAGACATAGAGTTTGGAAAGCTGTGATGCTTGAGTTGAATTCTAATTCCAGCATCCTAGAGCCACACTGCGGGCTGACTGTACAGTTCACTGACAGGGAGTATTCCCTGAACACATTGGGTGGTGCAGACAGGGCCTCAATCTCTGTGGGTATAGCACTGAAATGCTCTCCTCAGATGGAGCCCTGGGACAAACTCTACTCCCAGTAGTTTTGAATGATTTTCGCACCTTTTATTATCTGTGCTTCCATGCAAATGATTGGCAGTCTCATTCTGCTAGGCCAGCATTATCTACCAACGGAGTGGGCATTCCTGCTTGATAACTGGCCAATAAAGTGACCCAAACCGACACATAACGCACAACAAAGATCAATCATCTCGCAGGAGTTCCATCCTCACAAGCACAGCATTGTGTGCAGAGTGCAGTGTCAGGAGTCCCATCCTCACAAGCACAGCAATGTGTATGCAGTGCAGTGTCAGGTGTCCCATCCTCACAAGCACAGCATTGTGTGCAGTGCAGTGTCAGGAGTCCCATCCTCACAAGCACAGCATTGTGTGTGCAGTGCAGTGTCAGGAGTCCCATCCTCACAAGCACAGCATTGTGTGCGGAGTGCAGTGTCAGGAGTCCCATCCTCACAAGCACAGCATTGTGTGCGGAGTGCAGTGTATACATATATGTAGTAAATATTAGTGAACGGTAACTACGTGTAGTTTAGGCACCCGTAAGTATATTGGAACACACCCCAAACCATACCGAAACTAGACAACACCAGCACTCAGACGTCACAGAATTTCATTTCAAAATTCAAACATTAGAACAGATATTTTAAAACAGAATATTAAAACATGAAAAAACTAACTATCTGACTCTGATGTGCCCTTGGGGTTTTATACTTGCCAAGTGTCCTTGCACAAGTTCAGCACAAAAGAAAATGGCTGGATAACCCTATATGTACTGTACTGTATTTGCTTGTTTAAATCAAGATTTTGCCCATGTGTTAAATTAATCACCAAGCATAACCAGGGGTTAACTTGTGCTGGATCACAGCAGATCCCAGATCCGGTACCTTTGTGTCCGAGATGAGATAATTAAACAATTTGCAAATGATGAACCGTTTGGGGGAAAAACTTTTTTTTTTGGTTGCAAATAAACAACTCTATACACGGTACATAACATATACAAAAAAAAAAAAACGCTTTCCTGTTCCGTGAATTGAACGACAAAACTGTTCTGTAACGATATATGTTCGGATGTGAAGTCTATGAATAAGAACATTTAAAAAATGTACACCCCAGGTGAAAAAATGCCAAAAAAACTAGCGTTCTTAACAACAATAGTTGCTCCTGTTGGTAAAATGAGTCTGCCCACCACTGGTATTGTTCAAACAATAAGGCACAAAACCTGATCCCCCAAGCAGAAGAGAACTTGAAGCTTACTTTATATGCGAGCTACTGTAATTCACGATCAGTACGGTAGGTATTTATACAAAGATGAACCCATGGGCATAACTATATTTAGTCAATGGCTGTAGAAAACGCCCCCTTTCTGGCTGTCATTTAATGTATGGCTGGGTGAATTCTTGGATGCCTCAGGTCTTGATTTTCCAGCTTGGGAAGGTGCTTTCGTTTCAGTGTATTACATCATCACATCTCTCTTTCTTCAGATCAGGAATGCTGTAATAATGTATGTTCTCTGTTTTTATGTATTTTTTAATGTAGAGAATGTGGCTGGACTGTGTTAAATCTGAACTGTGTTAAGTATGACCTGATTGGAGTTGAATTAAAAAAAAGCCATGTCAGATGTTTGGTGAAGATAAAACTGTATTTTATTCATTCAGCTAATGAGTTAAATTGTTAGATATATAATCTATAGTAAATATAGACTGGAGAGGAGGCTCATAGTGGGAAACTATAGCCCCCGAAGAAAGAACTATAGTTACTGGCAGGGGACTATAATGCCTGAAGCCTGGAGGTAACTGTAGTTCTTCCTGAGGGGCCTTTAGTTTCCCACTATGAGCCGAGGTCTGCAGTCCATGTTTGTTTTATGAATCGGTCAAGTAAATTATAATAATTAATAAAGTTTTAGTTTGAATTTAGTTTCAAATTTATTTACATCGTCAAATTTATTTGGTTTTTAGGAAGTCAGAAAACACTGAAAGCAAAGTTTTTATGATGATGTTTGTATTTGCAGCATCTTTGTTTTATAGTATATTTTTTCACAAAATCTATGTCCCGATTCGGGTTTGTCTGGCATTTGTTGCGTGTGGAGAGGAGGACACTCAGTGTGATGACGTAATGTGAGGGAGGGAGAAAAAAACTATTGACCGAAAACAGCATCATGGAGCAATAGTTATTTTTGGTCATGTGATGAGGTATTAACCAATCGCATGCCAGACTTTCTAAGGACAGATTCATATATATAGGCCAATGTTAATTAGATATGCCTTTGTTTAAATGTTTAAAATAAACCCCAATATACCTGTGTTAAAGGCAACCTGTCTGATCCCAATCACATGTATAAACAGACACCCTGTATCTGTAGTCCACTTTCAGATGAGTTGTGAGGTCTTTCAAACAGGCTTGATTTTATGGGTTTCAAAGAATGAGGTCCATGTATTAAAACTTTAAAAACTGAACATAATAAGTATTTCATTTTCATTTGAAATCTGCACTGCTTTCATTCACTGCAAAGACTAGAAGTTTAGCACAAAGCTAATCACGTCTTCTTTAAAAAAAAAAAAAAAGTATTTTCCACGAATGCTCAATATGTCAGGCGCATTGCTTGACAGTTCCCTTGCACAAGACGGACAAAGCAAGCAGCACCTTTCAGATTATCCTTCCTCTCGATCCGAGACTGCATAACATACTTTCCTCTGGAGTGTCTCCAAGCGAGATTTGTCGAGCTGCACTTAATTACCCAGATGAACAGGAAAGGACAAACAAACCTTTCTTTGTCTGAGCTCTGCTTATCTTCTCTGTTCTTGCCATATCTGCATATGCCTCCTTAGTCTTTGTGATTGCCCGACCAGAGAGCACAGTCTTGTTAGCATTTTTCATTTGCAAGCGTACCCATCCAGCTATTCCATTTAGGAATGTGATCTCGTTAGATCTCAGGTGCTTGTTCAGAGCTGGGCTTGGTGTATAAGGACAAGACTATAAGGTGCTGCAGTGCATGTGTGCTTCTGTAAGTCCTGGCACTCTGTGATTACGGGGGCTTCCTGATTAATTAGGTGTCCTCGTTTTCTATAAGGTCTCTCCCTCTATCCTCCTTTTTCTCCATTCTTTCTCTCTGGCTCCCTCCATCTCCATCTTCCCCCTTTTTTCTTTCCCTTCTCTCTTTGTCACTCGCTCTTTCTCCCTCTTCTCTCTCCACTTCATCTCCATCCTCTCTCTTTCTCTCTCTCTCTCTCTCTCTCTCTCTCTCGCTCTCTCTCTCTCTTTTTTTTTGCAGGCTGTGCCAAGGTGCCCTGTGCTTTGCTGTGTGCCCTGGAGAGTGAGCTGGGTATTTTGCGCATTTGGAAGAAGCCTGAATAATTTAGCGCAGTAGATTGCTGCAGCTTTTCTTTTAAAGGCTTGCTTACAGCAATGTTTGCATCTCTAAACAGCACAGCGGGGAGGCGCAATGGCCCCGGCCTCTTTGTCGGGGCAGGGCAGCATCATGTTCACTGCATACCTAAAGTCAACCTCTGCCTTGTGTCAGCGTTCCTGTGTAGTCAGGAAAGCTTTGTGGGGTTAATGAAGGTTACACAAATATTGTGACCACATTTGGTAACACTGCAGCTCATTCTGTGGTTAAAACAACAGTGCTGATGTGCCAAGAAATTGATATTGTTGAGATATTGTTAATAAAACAGAGAGCAAGTTCAGCTTCACACATAGTTAGGCAAGATAGATAAGACAGGCACTCATTAGTGCTAGTGAGAACAAGCCTAATGACAGACAGACCATCTCCGTACCTGAGCTTTCTCCCAGAACATTAGGTAACTGATCATTATCTGATTTCTGTTTAAAACTAGCTGCTACATTACTGTGTCTAAATGATAAGGTTTAAGCTATATGTGTGTAACTCCAGAGGGTAAAGTGGATGGACTGGAGTCTTGGAACCAGTGACAATGAGATGAGAATACAGTGACGTTGTGAAGGACCCAACACCCTATTCTATGACTGTTTTAGCATTTTCAGGGGATCACTATTATAGAGAGCAGCACTTGAACAGGGAATCAGTATTGAGAATGTTGTGAAGACTTCAGAAGGTTTCAAGGTAATTGATCTCAGACAGAGACCATATCGCAGTTCAGCACACTGTCACAAGGCCAGTCAAATTGTGGGTTTGCTAGCTATGGTTCTGAAAATTGAACAGCTTTATTAATCCTTTATATTACATTCCTCGCTAGTTTTGTAAAGCTTCAAAAGTCCTTTATATTTTAAATGAACTTGGATTTTATTGTTGTACTCCTTGTGTACTCTAATAGCAAACCAATGTCATTATCACTAGTATATTACTTTTTATAATGATTTATTTATTGACCTCTGTTTGTCTGAAACAATCATTGTAGTTCCTTTTGAGAGCAGGGCATCAGCTGTGCTTTATTTGCAGTTCCTTTAATGAGTAATAACAGAATGGCTCATCAGAGAAACCGTGCAGAGTTATCTGAGCCCCGCCCCTCACTGTGACATCACTGTTAGGACTGGCTTCACTTCCTTCCAGAGATTCACTTCATCGTCCCGATCAATTCCTGCGCGTCAATAACGCCTTTGATGGGCGCATTGGGCTGATGGCTGCCTGTCACCTCTGTGTTTATTTAAGTTTTTACAGAGAAGCCAAGCGTAGAGGCCTGCTTCAGATTCTGCCATCCATCCGCAGAGGAACTCTGCAGGAGAGAGGCGAGGGTGCAGATCCCTGCCAGCTGGAAAGAGAGCTATACAGATAAACAGATACATAGTAACTCCTTCCAAGTAAAACAAAAACACAAAGATATTATGAGGAATGTTTCTCTGTTTCTTTATGTTCTAACCGAGTTCAGCGTTGCTGAGTTATTGAGCATTGCATTATACTGTTTGCACTAAGAAATATTGTATAAGTGATGGTGACTTGCTTTATTATTTCCTAGGTTAATAAAATGTACTGTTTCAGAAACAGCCTCTGTTGTGTGTGTGTGTGTGTGTGTGTGTGTATATATGGTTTGAATTGAGTGCCTCTTCTTGTTCCTGTGACGAGGTTCAGGGTCCTATTAGAGGTTTGTAGGGTTGGCAGGGTGGCATGTGGTTCTGTAACATTACTGATGCTGGGGCTCTAGAGTGGGCTCATCAACTTGAATGTCACTGTTGTAACAATCTCACTACAGCAGAGGTTTTGACTTGTGGGTCCTTCGGTCCATTCCAATCTACGGTTTTGTTCCAACCAAGACCTTAATTGCCTAATTCAACACCTACTGTCAGCTCAATTAAATACTTATAGATCTGATTGGAACAAGGCTTTGTGATGTTCAATTCAATAATTAAGGACCTGGAACAGTCCAGAGCCTGAATGGATTGAAGGCCATGACAAGGATCTCTCTGGTTTATTCCTGTCTGGTGCATCTCAGTCAGTAGTGTGCTCCACACGCTTCAGCATTGAAAGCATGCTGGAAGTGTAAATTGTACCGCTACATATGCTCGGAATGTATGATTGTATATTATGAGTGTACCCTCTGGGACGACTGTGTAATTGAGATTAAAATCATCTCTCCATCTCTGTCCTGCTTTACCAAGAGCTAGCAAATGGGGTCTGTGCTTGGAAACTGTGCTGTACAGTAAGGAGCTGAGGCATGGATAATACTAATCAGGTTGTTTGCAGTCTGCACCCCACTCCAGCAGCAGTACAGGAGGGTGGTCCATGTTTAGCTATGCAAAGAGGCCAGCACTTATGTCTCAGTAGCCTGTTAAAGAGATTTAAGGAAACACAGCCCAGAGTGTTTTGGTTTCTTCCTTAATCTTTTAATCTGGACATTTATCGGAGTCAACTAATTAAAGATTAAGGCAGATTTGGGGGGGTGGGGGTGTCTCTGGAGAAAGGTAGGGCTTCTTTCATAAAGAGTAGCACGAGAGAAAAGAAATGTTGCTTCTTAGTGTATCGCCCGAACAGTGCTGCAGACGAACACGCGCAAGTTCACGCACATGTTTTGTAGCGTACAGTACTTGTCAAGTTTCGGTCAGCTGAATTTTGAGTTGTCCAGAGCTAAGAATGTCCATGTGACAGAGAGCAAATGAATCCTAGTCAACAATCTCCCTCCTGATCTGTTAGGACGCTGTATAACAGGAACAGCGTGCCCTGCACTGGATGGTTTGGCAGTTCATTCCAGGGTCAGTCGGAACCTGAAATATCTAGGAAGGGGGCGGAGTCACAATACCAGAAGTCATTGCCTTAATACTTAATATGTTCACCATTCACTGTACTTCACCACGTACACTAATAAACACTCACTCTGGACTTGTGACCGTGTTTGTGTTTCGTGTATTATTCGTGTTGTTTGTTTATTATTTTGGGACTGTACCCCTTGGTATTACCCGTGCGGTACACATCGTGGTGTAGAGCCAGGTACTTATTATTTAAGAGTTGTGAGCCTGCAACACAGCCAAATAAAGGAGCTGTTTAATTGAACTTTCACTGTCTTGTGCGTGTTATTCCTGAGCACTGCACCATTTACACCTGCGCACTGCAATCCACCTGTTCACAGTCCATTATTAAACTTGATCAGCTTGGGGGGGTGTGCCCAGGGAGGCTGCGCGGAGCTCAAAAAGCATCTGCACCACAGCTCAAGGCGACTGCACCGCTATGCTGCACAGACAGGTGCTGTGTTTACATCGAAGAGGAGAGCATCCGCTCCGCAGGATTAACTGCTACAGAACCCTTCAACTGCAAGACGGTGCCGTGAAGGCGTCACCCAGCCCAGGCTGTTTGAAGAGGCAGGAGTCACTGTGAGGATGCCGGGAGTTCGGGAGCTCAGAAGTTGGTTAGTTTAGGGGAGGTTGATCCCAGTGTATAGAGAGGGTTTTTGTAGTGTGGTAGGGTCCTGGAGCGGGACGTCTCTTTTAAGCTATTTGTTTCTGCTTGGATTATTTACCATGCTTACTAACTATTACAGCAAAAAAAAACATATAATAAATTTGCCTTAGTTGCAGAGGGTGCCGAAATTGCAGTATTACCGCTAGTCATCATTTCTAAAATTCAGCTTCTAGAAGCAGTGACTGAAAGTGGGCATTTGTTTGCTGAAATACCTGGTAAGCATGATAAATAATGATCAAGTCTATTTAAAAATCAATAGAAAATGAAGAATGGTAGAGAACACATATAACAGGATATTAATCAGCTAAGAAATTAAATATTATGAACATGTAGATGGTATAAGTATCCCTTTAAGGCACAGGGTGACAGTGCTGGAGAACTGAGAATGAAGTGTTTAGTGCTTGTTAATAAATCATGCATTGCTAATGAAATTATTCCATAAATCTTAGGTGTAGTGCGTTGTCATTTGTTAAGTGGGTCTCGTGTTCTTTGGTGGAGAAACTATATTGTGTCTCATGAGGAACTTCTGTTTGATTTCAGAATGTAAAACATGGTATCAAACACAACTCTTAGAGGTATCTTACTTTTGAAAAGTTTCCTCTTGAATATTTCTCTGTTGTACTTCCAGAGGTCAGTTGCATCATCAGCGTGTTGAAGGGAGTGCTAACCAAAGGGTTAAAATCCATGTCTGTACCTCTTATCAACACTGTCAGCACCGCTGCTTCCTGTTTCTCGTGTTCTCGTTTCCTTTATGTTTCTACTGCCTAAGTCCTTCCATGTGCTGTAGTACATTTGTGTTTGTGCATCTATAGCATTGTGCTGTGCTTCAGTATCACTGTATACCTAATGAAAGGGGGGCCAGTGATAAGATTGCTATTAAGATGTAAGTGCTTGTATAATTGTCCCTGCATCTGTTTGTATTGGCCCGGAGGGTGTGGTAAACGCCATACAGTACCCATAACCCTTGCACTGTCAAATACATAAATAAACTTGAGAAGTACTAAAATACTAAGAATATTAAACAGTGAGTTTGTGAAAAGATTGCAGCAAGGACTGATCAGCAGCCCCTTCTCTCCGGCGCTGTGATTGGCGCAGTGCATCCTTGTGCGCGGCAGAGTCTCGCTGCCTGCGGAGGCTATTGATTCAGCGAGATTGCCGTTCGCAGATATCCCAGGTCAGAAATGAGGGTGTCTCTCCCAATATCGCTGTCCCATCAGTCGAGGGAGACAGCCAGTTTCACTCTCCTTGAATCCTGCACCTGCAAGGTCAGGGATGTGAGTAATAGGGGCCTGGGCATGTCTGGGGTGGCCAATGTCACACCATGCAGCTTTACTCCTCCAAATCCAAGCTGCCTGCCTTGAAACACTGCATTACCTCTGTACAAATGTTTGTATTCACACAAGAGTAATATATAGTACAGTATTTACAATTTAATAAGTTTCTTTTAAAAAGCAATCTGATTACATTTCAAAAGAATTGTGCAATGATATGCACTAGCTGGGAAAGTTCTGGTGGTGTTTGCTTATGTTTTAGACTGCGGTCTAATATCTTGCTTTTTTGTTTTTTTAAGTGTTATCTTCTCAATTGCCTTGAGTTCAGACAGACAGCATGCTGGTGTTCCTGGCACCCAGATGCTTGCTCCACACAAGCAGCCAGTCTTGTATTTCCCTTGGCATCCTCCAATCTGCATGTTTCGCAATTTGCATTTAAACTCCCTTTTTGTCTGGTCAGGGCTGGAGCAGAACTCCAGGGGGGATAACCATGAGAGGAGCTGCTTACCCAGCTTAGTAATGCCTAACACTCATTATCACTGCACTCATTTCAGCGCATCTCATTAAACGTTTAGAAAGAGTTGCCGAATGTTTAGCTCAGCAGATGTGCATTGTGTGCCTTGACAAAACACAATTACAGTATGAGAAGATGATGAGGTGTAGTGGTATAGATGGGGACTGGGAGCCAGGAGGCAGTGTGGTCTAGTGGTGAGAGCTGAGGACTGGGAGCCAGGAGGCAGTGTGGTCTAGTGGTGAGAGCTGAGGACTGGGAGCCAGGAGGCAGTGTGGTCTAGTGGTAAGAGCTGAGGACTGGGAGCCAGGAGGCAGTGTGGTCTAGTGGTGAGAGCTGAGGACTGGGAGCCAGGAGGCAGTGTGGTCTAGTGGTTAGAGCTGAGGACTGGGAGCCAGGAGGCAGTGTGGTCTAGTGGTGAGAGCTGAGGACTGGGAGCCAGGAGGCAGTGTGGTCTAGTGGTGAGAGCTGAGGACTGGGAGCCAGGAGGCAGTGTGGTCTAGTGGTGAGAGCTGAGGACTGGGAGCCAGGAGGCAGTGTGGTCTAGTGGTGAGAGCTGAGGACTGGGAGCCAGGAGGCAGTGTGGTCTAGTGGTGAGAGCTGAGGACTGGGAGCCAGGAGGCAGTGTGGTCTAGTGGTTAGAGCTGAGGACTGGGAGCCAGGAGGCAGTGTGGTCTAGTGGTTAGAGCTGAGGACTGGGAGCCAGGAGGCAGTGTGGTCTAGTGGTTAGAGCTGAGGACTGGGAGCTAGGAGGCAGTGTGGTCTAGTGGTTAGAGCTGAGGACTGGGAGCTAGGAGGCAGTGTGGTCTAATGGTGAGAGCTGAGGACTGGGAGCCAGGAGGCAGTGTGGTCTAGTGGTTAGAGCTGAGGACTGGAAGCCAGGAGGCAGCGTGGTCTAGTGGTTAGAGCTGAGGACTGGGAGCCAGGAGACAGTGTGGTCTAGTGGTTAGAGCTGAGGACTGGGAGCCAGGAGGCAGTGTGGTCTAGTGGTTAGAGCTGAGGACTGGGAGCCAGGAGGCAGTGTGGTCTAGTGGTTAGAGCTGAGGACTGGGAGCCAGGAGGCAGTGTGGTCTAGTGGTGAGAGCTGAGGACTGGGAGCCAGGAGGCAGTGTGGTCTAGTGGTGAGAGCTGAGGACTGGGAGCCAGGAGGCAGTGTGGTCTAGTGGTTAGAGCTGAGGACTGGGAGCTAGGAGGCAGTGTGGTCTAGTGGTTAGAGCTGAGGACTGGGAGCCAGGAGGCAGTGTGGTCTAGTGGTTAGAGCTGAGGACTGGGAGCCAGGAGGCAGTGTGGTCTAGTGGTGAGAGCTGAGGACTGGGAGCCAGGAGGCAGTGTGGTCTAGTGGTGAGAGCTGAGGACTGGGAGCCAGGAGGCAGTGTGGTCTAGTGGTGAGAGCTGAGGACTGGGAGCCAGGAGGCAGTGTGGTCTAGTGGTTAGAGCTGAGGACTGGGAGCTAGGAGGCAGTGTGGTCTAGTGGTGAGAGCTGAGGACTGGGAGCTAGGAGGCAGTGTGGTCTAATGGTGAGAGCTGAGGACTGGGAGCCAGGAGGCAGTGTGGTCTAGTGGTTAGAGCTGAGGACTGGGAGCTAGGAGGCAGTGTGGTCTAGTGGTGAGAGCTGAGGACTGGGAGCCAGGAGGCAGTGTGGTCTAGTGGTTAGAGCTGAGGACTGGGAGCTAGGAGGCAGTGTGGTCTAGTGGTTAGAGCTGAGGACTGGGAGCCAGGAGGCAGTGTGGTTTAGTGGTTAGAGCTGAGGACTGGGAGCTAGGAGGCAGTGTGGTCTAGTGGTTAGAGCTGAGGACTGGGAGCCAGGAGGCAGTGTGGTTTAGTGGTTAGAGCTGAGGACTGGGAGCCAGGAGGCAGTGTGGTTTAGTGGTTAGAGCTGAGGACTGGGAGCTAGGAGGCAGTGTGGTCTAGTGGTGAGAGCTGAGGACTGGGAGCTAGGAGGCAGTGTGGTCTAGTGGTTAGAGCTGAGGACTGGGAGCCAGGAGGCAGTGTGGTTTAGTGGTTAGAGCTGAGGAATGGGAGCTAGGAGGCAGTGTAGTTTTGTGGTTAGAGCTGAGGACTGGGAGCTAGGAGGCAGTGTGGTCTAGTTGTTAGAGCTGAGGACTGGGAGCCAGGAGGCAGTGTGGTTTAGTGGTTAGAGCTGAGAACCAGGGACCAGGAAATTAGTCACTCAATTACTGTATGACCCACACAGGTCACTTCTCCTCTTGCTACCATGATCCCCTCATCTGTAAAACTCACAAGACCGCAGCAGAAATGTGAATTGTCTTCTCGGAGCGGCTATCCTGGGGAGTATTCCATGTGTGTTTGATAGAGCATCACCCGGCACAGTAAACAGCCTGGTGAACTGAGCTATTAATCTCACAGCCCCCATCACACACACACACACACACGCACACACACACACACACACACGCACACTCGCACACACACACACTGCTAATAGATAGATAATGCAATATTGTAACTGGAAAGGCTGTGCACACCTTGGAGCTATTCATTGCTCCCAATGCAAATGTCAGTCAGTAATAGAGGGCATCTATCTTACTCTGTGGTGTAGCCTGGAAAGTTTCAAGTCTGAATATCTGATCACTGTTGACCAGCAGAGTCTGCTTTAAAACTGGTCCAGGCTGGTAGCTATTTTGAATATCAGGATACTTTCATTTTTTTTTTTTTTTTTTTTTTTGAAAACCCAATAAATTCAATCGCAAATGTTTCAATAAGAAAATCTTCTGCAGCATTGAAACAGAGCTTTATTGAAAAGTTTATCATTATTCGGTTTCTTTTAGTATTTCTAACTTCTGCACTATTGAGTGTTTTATAGTTTTGATAAAGCTCTTTAAAGACAGCGTCACGTTGACAGAATGCACTAGTTTTACTTTGGATTGAGTGTTGTGGAGTCAGGTTCATTTTATAGTTAAGGGTGAAGTTTTTTTTTTCAAGGTGAATAAAGTAGTATTGTGAAAGTACCAAGAAAATAATTGATAGACTGTTGTCACAAGAACGTATTGTTTATGGAACACATACATCAAGCAAGCATTCAAACTGTTGACTTTGCAGGCACTGCAACTGCAAATGCATACTACTATAATGCGTACTACTATAATGCGTACTACTATAATGCATACTACTATAATGCATACTACTATAATGCGTACTACTATAATGCGTACTACTATAATGCGTACTGCTATAATGCGTACTACTATAATGCATACTACTATAATGCGTACTACTATAATGCGTTCTACTATAATGCATACTACTATAATGCGTACTACTATAATGTGTACTACTATAATGCATACTACTATAATGCGTACTACTATAATGCATACTACTATAATGTGTACTACTATAATGCATACTACTATAATGCATACTACTATAATGCGTACTACTTTAATGCGTACTACTATAATGTGTACTACTATAATGCATACTACTATAATGCATACTACTATAATGCGTACTACTATAATGTGTACTACTATAATGCATACTACTATAATGCATACTACTATAATGTGTACTACTATAATGCATACTACTATAATGTGTACTACTATAATGTGTACTACTATAATGCGTACTACTATAATGCATACTACTATAATGTGTACTACTATAATGCATACTACTATAATGCATACTACTATAATGTGTACTACTATAATGTGTACTACTATAATGCGTACTACTATAATGCGTACTACTATAATGTGTACTACTATAATGCATACTACTATAATGCATACTTATATAATGTGTACTACTATAATGCATACTACTATAATGCGTACTACTATAATGCGTACTACTATAATGCATACTACTATAATGCGTACTACTATAATGCATACTACTATAATGTGTACTACTATAATGCGTACTACTATAATGTGTACTACTATAATGCGTACTACTATAATGCATACTACTATAATGCGTACTACTATAATGTGTACTACTATAATGTGTACTACTATAATGCGTACTACTATAATGTGTACTACTATAATGCGTACTACTATAATGTGTACTACTATAATGCATACTTATATAATGTGTACTACTATAATGTTGCTGATATTTGTATTGTTTTCTTAATTATTTATTATGTGTCACGTTTCCATGTGCATCGAAAAAAGCTTTTGAAGGTTAACTTTTGTGCTGGTATAATTGTATACCGAAGCAAAGATGAGAAGTATGAAAAGTTGTAATGCTTAGCCAGTTCCAATAAATCATTAATAGTTCAATGGTGTGTTTGTCCAATAAGAATATAGTTTCCTTAGGGGGGTGCATTCATACCCTTTTCACTGTTTGTCTCTATTTTGTGATTTGTACTAAGATTCTCCTGGGACTGAGTAGAGACAAAACAAAGTCATTTCACTTGTGACCTGAGCTGGTTTCGAACCCAGGCCTCCGGAGGTGAAAGGCTTGTAGTGCATGTTTTCTGTATCACTCAGCTTTGCAGCCAATGGAACTGTAGGTCTGCCTTCCCAGGATACCTCAGTATGGGGCAAACAGAACTCCAGCAACACCCTAGCATGGTTCTCTCAGCTGACAGCATGCTGCAGACTCTCACACCACTGGAGGGGTGGAATCTTCATCCACTCAACAGCTGTTGTGTTTTACATTACTGGCTGTTTTAATGAAGCCCAGCTAAGCAAGGACAATCCAGAACTGAAGATATGCTGTGATTACGACTTTACTGGTTTTATTTCCCACTCTGGCTATCAATAAATATTGAATTAATGTTCCCTCTGATAAGCATCTGGTGTGTGTGTGGGGGGGGGACTAGAAGTGTGAGTGTGCAAGCAAGCGGGGGAGTGCGCTTGTAATTGCCATGTTTTTGTCTAACTCTTGTTTGCATGGCTCTTGCCTGGTTTGTCATGTATTGTCAGGATTCAGTCCCAGTTTGTAGTCCTGAGTGCCTGGATTACACACCGCAGGCTGGGGCTGGCGCTGGGGCTGAGGGTAGGGCTGGACTGGACCAGCTTGTCCTCTGTCTGCCACAGATCAGGATCACATTAATCTAGGACTGGATCTTTCTGTATAACTGCACACAAGAGTTCTGTGAAGAGATGTACTCTCACTTCCCATTGACCAGAAGTGTCATATCACAACCAACGTGCACCCCCTCCAGACAGGTGTACTCTCACTTCCCATTGACCAGAAATGTCAAATTACAACTTGGTTCCTTTTCATAAACCCCCTAGTCTGCATTCTCAATAGGGTTGTTTGCTACACTGACAAAATCTCTTTTCCTATGAAGACAACTTAGGTCTGGTAAATGCAGTTTCCATCAATAAGATTAGCCCTTTCTTAGTTCATCTCTTACCCTACAGGATGGACCACAGTCCTGCAAGGCTGTCATCTTGTGGACTCCCGCTATTACTTGGGGGTCCTAATAAAGTGGCCAGTCAGTGACTGTAAGTCTTTGTACAGATTTTACTGTAGGTCTGAGTCAACATCAGATTAGCACTGAAAGATGTGCATTATAAATTTCTTCTCTACACTTTTTGAAATATTCAAAGCTTGTTTTTGTGGTCCTAACCTTGAATACATCGGAAAGAGCAGTGAGAGAGTATGCAGGTCCATAGAGAGACAGAGGAGGGGGGGGGGGGCAGGAAAGATAAAGTGTAACGATGATCAATCCAGCCACAGAATCAATCCCGGAGCCCAGTCCAGGACAAGGTCAGCGCCTTTCTGGGTGGAATTGATTAAAACTCCTGAAAGAAATCACTGAGAAGGAATTGTTATTTAAGCTTATATTCACAGGAGTAATGTAAGAGCTAGGAAGACTGCATCATCTCACTGTTTCTTATTGTGAAATAAGTGGAGAGATACTTAACTAAAACAGTTTGATTCAGGCAGTTGTTTACGTTGACAAGAGTACATTGCTTGATTCGTATTTACCATTTAGTGTAAAATATTTGCGGCAGAACTAATGAAATCAAAGAGGGAGAATGTTATTTGAGGGCTGCATTCTCTGTTATTTATCATAACCTTTTGTCTCTTACGATTTCAGCTTTCTTGAGAAGACAAATATTGTGTGTCATCCACACTCAATCATACATTCTGAGATTAAAGTTATTGGCTTTATCTAAAACGTTTGTCTGCTTGAAATGTCTGCTTATGAGGACAGGCATGTCACATGAAGGAACTATTTACTGTTTGAGTCAAAGTAAGAATAGAGTTTTGTAATTCCTTTATGTTAAAAAATTATTGAATAAATAATATAACTCAAGTTTATGCTTCTTGTTTTTGTGAGGCAATTATTTTGTGTGCAATAATTTCCCAGTGCCTGTCTCTGATCTGAATCTCAGGGAATCCCAGTCCTGTCTGACTTTGTGTTTCTGTACTGCAGAATGGTGCAAGGGTGGGAGCCCAACTCCTCAGCAGGAGGACGATATAAGTGTGCTGGTGGTGTAGTCTCTGACTAAATTACATAGGGCCATATTTTCAAACCATTTACTCCCATCTTTAATTAACTCCTAAGAGGTGTTTTTTTCTCATTTTGTAACATTAACATGACTTTTCTCTCCTTTTTTCTCTCCTTGGGAGGCTGTGTGGTCCAGTGGTTAAAGAAAAGGACTTGTAACCAGGAGATCCCTGGTTCAAATCCCACCTCAGCCACTGACTCATTGTGTGACCCTGAGCAAGTCACTAACCTCCTTGTGCTCCGTCTTTCGGGTGAGATGTAGTTGTAAGTGACTCTGCAGTTGATGCATAGTTCACACACCCTAGTCTCTGTAAGTCACCTTGGATAAAGGCGTCTGCTAAATAAACAAATAATAATAATAAAAAATAGGAGTTCATTAAAGAACGGAGGAAATGCATTGAAAATACGGCCCAAAGCATAGACATGCATCTGGCTGCTTAACAAATGAAGCCTGTCTCTTTTTTTGGGTTTCATCTTAAGTAGCTGCCTTTAATATTATGTGTATCTTTGCAGTAGTCCCTATTTGGGCGCCATTTGTAATGATGAGCCTGCAACTGAGCTACACCCAACAGAGTGTACCGCCTAGTTGGTGCCTCTAACCAACTGGAAGTAGTTTATTAACAGCACATACTGTAAAACTTACAGCTCAAAAGAAAATGAACTATGGATACCTGAGGTGAATCAGTAAAACATGTGGCATTATGTACAGTAGATTAATGGATTGCACATTGATTTTGTTTGATAAATAAAATCAGCCTGCTATTACATGAAATTTGTTTAGCTAAACTTGTCTCAGCCCTGGTTTAAGAAATGATAAGATTACAGAAGTGCTACTGTTTTTTAATGTCTTTAGCTTTTATTGCTGGTTTGTTGTAAAATAAACATGTCCTGTTATGTTCCAATACTGCAGCATTTCCATGCTCAGATGAATTCCCATAGAACACTGTACTAATTGAAACCTCAATAAACAGTAATAGTTTCCACCAGCAGTAAGGCACAGGTTTGTGTTGGCAGAAGCTGTGCACAATTTAGGCAATCTAGTCTCGACACTGAATTTAAGAAAGTCGACACCCCCCCCCCCAGCTCCAACTACAGTATAACTATATGTGAAGAGGCTGGCTTTGTAGTGACATCAGGTCTGGAAGTAGACAGACAACAGCGCTGGAATATGAAATGCACTGATGCACTGATTTAATAATAAATAAAAAGATTTAACAAAATACTGAACAAAGCAAACAGACAAACAAACAGTGGACAAACCCAAACAAGTATCGTGCGGGATTAGCAATTGTTATTCCTTTGGCTTTTAATTATTTCTCCCCTCTCTCTGTCCCGTTCTCCACTGCGAACACCCAAACCCTGTGTGCGTAAAACCCTGACTCTTATGCAGCTGTACCGAGACTTGGTTGCTAATTAATCATTCAATTCAATCTCAGCACAGTCTCCACGTGTACTACTTTTTGCACTCCCCGTGCCCAAATACTAATTCACATTTTATCTGCATGAGAAGTGATTGTGCAATCCCTGTGCCTAAATACAAACATTTTAAATCACTCGTGCTACATAGCCCACATTATACCCCGTGGGCCAGTTTTAGCTATTCTGCATTTTACTGTAAGCTTAACAATTAAACAAACCGTGGAAGAGCACAGGTGCACCTAATTATGCTACTGGGAGTCAACATCCTCTCCCCATATTGGCTGAGCAGGCCTCCTGTGTGTGTGTGTGTGTGTGTGTGTGTGTGGCTGGTAAATATTCTGAGGCTCCAGTCAGTGACTCCCCCGAGCCGGTCTCTAATGAAGCTAAAAGTAGGGCAGAGATACAGCAGGAGCATAGCCTCCCCTGTAGAGACTGCTGCTAAAAGAAGAACACAACGAAGAAGCATCCCACCACCACTCCCTCCCCCCTCCCCTTGCCTTCCTGTGTCGCTCTGCTCAGTGATGCACACCACCAGGAAAAGACGCATAGAAAATGGGTAAAGAAGCATAGTGAACACGTGGCAAAGCACAGGCAAGCATGGCAAAGCATAAGGGCAGTATAAACATGCTTGGCACAAGGTGGATAGCTCATCAGTCAAACAATGAGCAGTGCTAAGCGTTGAGGTACTGTCCTGCAGGAATTCCGTTTTCTGGGGAAATCTGGTGCATTGTGCAGGTGGGGTGTTAGAGCTTGGGGGTCCGCTAGTTTTGATTTCGCATGGCATCTATTGGTTAACTGTAATATTATTAGTAGATAACAAGCCCTTGGCCCACTGGGGTTTGTCCCTTGCTAGAACACCGTTGGCCTAAGGGCAGTGTCAATTTAATTCTTTTAAGCCTGTTTACCCTCTAGTCCTACTCTCTGTGCTCAGTTTAAGCAGTATGTTGTTATTATTATTTTATGCGGGCTGCTCTCAGGTATTTTGGTACAGCATGATAGAACCATAGCAAAGAGCAGAACATGGCAAAAGCGAGTGAACTGTAAATCTACAGTACCATACTGCACTTTTATAAGACATCCCCTCGCAATGCAAACAATATTCCAATGCAGTAGTCTGGACAGCTACAATGGGATGAGTCATTAGTAGACTCATACTGCAGTGGGAACATTTTCCTATTTTGACACCCCAATGTTATCACAGTGGCATGAAGCAATGTACTGCAGTGTCCCAGTGTGCTACTACTGTTTATCAGACCCATTACGAAATATGTCTTCTAAACCTTCTGTGTTGCCATTTTCAGTTATCTGCTAATGGTCTGCTTATGTTTTTTCAGGTCAGTAAACTGATATAATGCTACAGCATCAACATTACATTTTCAATTAGGGTCTATAGAACTTTCTTTAACAAAAATATCGAGTACTATAGAGAAACTATAGGATTTTTGCCATTGTCCTCTTTGTTTATCTGATTTCTATAACAGACCTGTTTGATAAATGTCTTTAATTTTCCTTAGATTAATAATGTTCTTAATGTTCTCGCCTTGTTATTTAGAATAGTTTTAGAGAAAAAAACTGTCAATTAAAAAGTGATTGTTTTATTCATATTGTAGCGACCCAGGCACCGTTCTGTGTTTGCTGGACTTGTATGTGTCCCGTTTGTGTGTCTGGTCTGTCTTCTCCTGTGTATGTGTTGCATGTAGTGTAAGGGTGCAACCACGATAGAATTGGGAAAGGAGCCAGGATAGACCCGGTTGGTTAGTCTGAGTGGAGTGGGCGGGAGTGGGGGGTTATAAATACCGCATGTGTAGGAATGAGAGGGGGAGCTGCAAGTTCGAGTGGTGAGCGAACGAATGGGCTGAGACATGATGATTAGAGTGGAAGAGGGCCTGTGAGAGAGTGTGTGCGAACGAAGCCTGGGAGGGGCATAGAACGAGAGTCTGAGAGAGAGAGGGAGTGCCTGAGTAAGGGAAAAAGGGAGTCAGTGAGTAGGAAAGATTGGGTCTTTGGTTGTTTTGGTGGCGTGGTCTTGACCCAAACAGAGACCGTGTTAATTCAACCACGCCAGCAGAAGGAAGTGACGTCACCCCAAGATGGCTGGCGGGACAATAACAAAGCAGCCTACACACCTCTCCCCCTGCAATACAATGGTAAGGCCAACTGGCAATTGTTTAAAATGCAATAGTTTGAAACGATAGCAAGCATAGAGAGCTGGACAGATAAAGAGTAAGCAATTCATCTGATAGCTTGCTTGCAAGAAGATGCTCTGTGTAAACTACAAACCACTGTATTACAAGTCACTGATAACGGAACTGGATGCATGCTTAGGTGAAATGTGTGTAGATAAGCCTCGATATAGGCACCGTGCCGATTGCAGAGTGTGTGCCGGTCAGGATGTCCAGGCCGGGACGGAGCACCGTCAAAGCAGGCCGCCATGACGGCCAGCCCCCAAGGGAGGCCTACCAAGCAAAGTTTAAGATGGCAGTGCTCGCTAATGAATGGGGACCCATAGGAAAAGTCGGGCAGCTAGCAGCTGCACTAGAAGGGGAAGCGCCGCAGTAGCTGACCGCAGCCCGTTAGGACCCGCAAGAGCAGTGGGCAGGACCACTACAGGGGACACTGCCACGTGCCGATCCTCATCGAGGGGGTCCCCTGCACCGCCCTGGTGGACACCAGGATGTACCGGTCCTCATCGAGGGGGTCCCCTGCACCTCCCTGGTGGACACCAGGATGTACCCATCCTCATCGAGGGGGTCCCCTGCACCGCCCTGATGGACACACCAGGATGTACCCATCCTCATCGAGGGGGTCCCCTGCACTGCCCTGGTGGACACCAGGATGTACCGATCCTCATCGAGGGGGTCCCCTGCACTGCCCTGGTGGACTGCCACGTGCCGATCCGCATCGAGGGGGTCCCCTGCACTGCCCTGGTGGACACCAGGATGTACCGGTCCTCATCGAGGGGGTCCCCTGCACCTCCCTGGTGGACACCAGGATGTACCCATCCTCATCGAGGGGGTCCCCTGCACCGCCCTGATGGACACACCAGGATGTACCCATCCTCATCGAGGGGGTCCCCTGCACTGCCCTGGTGGACACCAGGATGTACCGATCCTCATCGAGGGGTCCCCTGCACCGCCCTGGTGGACACCAGGATGTACCGATCCTCATCGAGGGGGTCCCCTGCACTGCCCTGGTGGACACCAGGATGTACCGATCCTCATCGAGGGGGTCCCCTGCACTGCCCTGGTGGACACCAGGATGTACCGATCCTCATCGAGGGGGTCCCCTGCATGGCCCTGGTGGACACCAGGATGTACCGATCCTCATCGAGGGGGTCCCCTGCACCGCCCTGGTGGACACCAGGATGTACCCATCCTCATCGAGGGGGTCCCCTGCACTGCCCTGGTGGACACCAGGATGTACCCATCCTCATCGAGGGGGTCCCCTGCACTGCCCTGGTGGACTGCCACGTGCCGATCCGCATCGAGGGGGTTCCCTGCACCGCCCTGGTGGACACCAGGATGTACCCATCCTCATCGAGGGGGTCCCCTGCACTGCCCTGGTGGACACCAGGATGTACCCATCCTCATCGAGGGGGTCCCCTGCACTGCCCTGGTGGACACCAGGATGTACCCATCCTCATCGAGGGGGTCCCCTGCACTGCCCTGGTGGACACCAGGATGTACCGATCCTCATCGAGGGGGTCCCCTGCACTGCCCTGGTGGACTGCCAGGATGTGCCGATCCTCATCGAGGGGGTCCCCTGCACTGCCCTGGTGGACACCAGGATGTACCGGTCCTCATCGAGGGGGTCCCCTGCACCTCCCTGGTGGACACCAGGATGTACCCATCCTCATCGAGGGGGTCCCCTGCACCGCCCTGATGGACACACCAGGATGTACCCATCCTCATCGAGGGGGTCCCCTGCACTGCCCTGGTGGACACCAGGATGTACCGATCCTCATCGAGGGGGTCCCCTGCACTGCCCTGGTGGACTGCCACGTGCCGATCCGCATCGAGGGGGTCCCCTGCACCGCCCAGGTGGACACCAGGATGTACCGGTCCTCATCGAGGGGGTCCCCTGCACCTCCCTGGTGGACACCAGGATGTACCCATCCTCATCGAGGGGGTCCCATGCACCGCCCTGGGGGACACACCAGGATGTACCCATCCTCATCGAGGGGGTCCCCTGCACTGCCCTGGTGGACACCGGGTCCATCGTGACGCTGGTTCAACCGGACGTGCTGCCAGCGGGAGTCAGGCTGGAGCCCACCACAGTCAGCTTGTGTACTGTCACTGGAGAGATGGCACCGATGCTGGATAAGGGAAAGCTGGCCATCGAAGTTGCAGGGCGGACAGTACACCACCCTGTGTGGGTACCAGCTGTGCAGGACAGCCAGGTCAAAGCATAACAGCATATAGCCCATACATACATACACACACACATAGACACAGAGACACAAACACAGACATACACACACTCACACATATATACAAACACAGACACACACACATACCGACACACACACACACACACAAAAACACACACACATACATACACTTACTTACTGACTGATCTACTATATTTGGTATAGCCAGCCTCTACCCTCAGGCTCTACTCTGCAGAATGGATTTGTTTAGCCATTGCTTTCTTTAGCAATCAGAAAGCAATGAAGGCTAGAGCTGGATTTACTTTACTTTTCATTGGTTTGAAATGATCAGATTACTAAGAAAAGCATGAGATTATGTTTCAACAAAACATAAAGCTTACATTTATGAGAATGATGGTAAAACAATGAGAACGCAATAATACAGGATGGCTGCACGCCAGCAAGCTGACACCTGTCTGCAGGGCTAAAGATAGGCAGCAAGAGCTTCCACTGGAGTGTTGGGATTGAGATCTGCAGCTTAGTGGTTAGAGCACCGGGCTGCAGTGTGGAAGGTAGTGGGTTTGATTAGCTCAGTAGAGAGTGGTGGGCTGCAGTGTGGAAGGTAGTTGGTTTGATTAGCTCAGTAGAGAGTGGTGGGCTGCAGTGTGGAAGGTAGTGGGTTTGATTAGCTCAGTAGAGAGTGGTGGGCTGCAGTGTGGAAGGTAGTGGGTTTGATTAGCTCAGTAGAGAGTGGTGGGCTGCAGTGTGGAAGGTAGTGGGTTTGATTAGCTCAGTAGAGAGTGGTGGGCTGCAGTGTGGAAGGTAGTGGGTTTGATTAGCTCAGTAGAGAGTGGTGGGCTGCAGTGTGGAAGGTAGTGGGTTTTTAGTTGTTTAGAATGTTTATTTTACTTCTTTTCTTGACCACTGCAATATTGTCGCTTGGTAGCATTTGCTGCAAAACTATATATATATATATATATATATATATATATATATATATATATATATATATATATATATATATATAAACCCAAAATCACACAGATAAACAAATTCTGATCAAAGTACATTTCATTTTTGTTGTAATAAACATGGCCCCCTTCCCATTTTTAAGTCTGTGTTTAAAAGTCTTAGCAAAGTGTGGCACTGCGGCATGTAGTGAAGAGAGTGATTCAAGGGCACTGCACCTCCTTGTTGACAGGCTCTCAGAGCCAGCCTGCGGTTTCCCCAAGGAGGATTTCCAGGACGCGTGTGGTTGCCGGTGTGTTTTCAGGGTACAGTCGGAAGGACAGGGAAGCTGGCAGGGCTGGGGCTGCGGCTCTTTAGTCTCCAGCAGACACTCCGGGAGGAGTCACTTCAGAACAAAGAGGCTCAGCTGCTCTTCTCGTTTGAGAGTCTGACGACAGCATGACGACTGTTGTGCATGTCTGTGGTGTTCTACTTATGCAGCCTGTGACTGTGCTGGGAGGCACAGAGCTCTTTGGTGTACTGCACAGGAGACCACAGTCTTCTTGTTTTAAAGACGTTAATACATTAACTGAAAGGTCAGAGTTTTTCTTAACTGCCTGAGCCAGTAAGTTCGAATCAGGATCCGAGCACAGTGCATTCTTCCTTGTTTTCTTACTGTCTTTGGTTTTTTTCTTTCTGTGTTCTTGGTTGGTTCAGGTAGGTTAAGATCTCATGAGAGGCTGTCAGAACTGTTTTAGTTACGTTCAGGCCTCAGGTTTGTTTATCCAATCAGCCTGATGATTTCCTGTGTTCCTTGAGATGAGGGTGGTTCATACTCCAGGACCTGATTTAATGAAACAAATCACTTTGAACTGTTCAGCTGGTATACTGCAGCTAGCATGTGTAAGATACACTTCAAGGTGATCCAAGTAATACAGGGTGTTTAAAATCAACATTTATGGTGCGTTATTTTGATCAGCCACTGTGTATAGTTCATTAAAATTATAGGTTGAGCTGACTTTGATATTTCACAGGATGGTTAATGCAAAGACTTTGCATAGCAGTATGAGTAATTGAGTTTTAGTACTGTATACAGCGATGGACAAAAGCTTTGCACCACCCTATAGAAGGAACTAGTTTTGCTTCATAACGTCCAATGAAACCTGCTGAATAATGTTATGTTAGCATATTGAGTTACATACCGCTTTGTAGTTTTCCATATACTTAACAAATTTAAAAAATGTAACATTTCGAAACAAGAAATACTGTACTACTATTATGGCTTCCGATAGACTTTTGCAATATAATTTTGTAGTTTCTTTGATTACATGGTATTAAATAAAAGATCTAAATTATGTTCAAAAACTTTTTAATGATGTCTCAATCCAAAAATTCTAGGTGATGCAAAACTTTTGGCCATAGCTGTATACAGATCCTTGGTTGCATATCATCTCTACAAAAGATGCATGCTGTGTCTAATAGCTTACAGAAAAATAGCCAAGAGCAAAGTATAGATCCTCGTATCGAACTCTCAAATGATCCTGGATTGAGTTCAGATCTTCCCCTGACCATCAAAGTCCAGATCTGAGTCTAGGATCATCAAAAACTATCCTACGGCTCCCCTAATTTCAACAGAGAAGAGTTCAAGCAGGCTTCGATCCTCGTGCTGGATGATCAAGAGAGAGCTCCAAGGCTTTGATCACCCAAACCCTTGGCTCAGCTCGGGCTGCCTGCCTGCCTGCCTGCCTGGCTGAAATCAATCCACCTGCTTGAGGTTTACTGCTGGCGAGCCTCTGGCTCAGACCCTCACTGATCCCTGGTTATTGGTCTATTGATCTGTGTTCCCGTGCAGAAATTAGCTAGCACTCGGTAAATAAAAATTGATTTCTTTCTGTTCCAATTAAGGTCCGGCCAGGATGAGAACATTAAGGTAATTTGTTTCTCAAAACTGAAGCCAGCAGCAATGCTGTAATAAAGTTTCCTGCTGGCTGGATCAATGGGGTGTTAAATTCTCTCAGGTGACACGTTGCACTGGTGTGGGACACTTGCTTATTTTATAGCCGGGTCGTACACATCACACACCTGTTTTTCAAGGCTGTAGGTATACTCCTATAGGTATACACTAGATTTGCAGAAAAGAGATGCCTAAGCAATTAGAACTGTCATACAGGGACAGTGCATACCTGCTTTGCAACGTGGCATTTCTATGTTAGTAAAAAAAGGAATGTGTTTTATAATTATTATTATTATTATTATTATTATTATTATTATAGAGAAGAGAGGTGGCTGTCGACTTCCTTTGCAGAATCCCACCCACTTTCGACTCCATATGACCAGCCCAACACAGAACAGGAGAGGAGGGGGGGAGCAAAAGGCATATTATTCAGATCATTGTGTCGGACATGACATTTGTTCAAGAGTTATTATGAATACCTAGGTTTTGGGGCCAGCTGTTCTGTTTAATATTATGATAATGTAAATGATGGGTACAATTCTGAAAGACTTCTTTCCTGGTAAAATCTTTTTTTTTTCATAAATGTCACCAGCATTAATGTGAATCAGGATAATCAGCACTATTATTCATGTTAAAGATCCCCTTTTCATGTGAGGGATTGGAGAACCAGGATTGTGGTCTCTTATGGGGAGTGTCTTAAGAACATAAGAACATATGAAAATGTACGAACGAGAGGAGGCCATTCGGCATATCTAAGCTCGTCCAGTTTCATTTTAGGAAGATGGCAGCAGTGTGGAGTAGGGGTTAGGGCTCTGGACTCTTGACTGAAGGGTTGTAGGTTCAATCCCCAGTGGGGGACACTGCTGCTGTACCCTTGAGCAAGGTACTTTACCTAGATTGCTCCAGTAAAAGCCCAACTGTATAAATGGGTAATTGTATGTAAAAATAATGTGATATCTTGTAACAATTGTAAGTCGCCCTGGATAAGAGCGTCTGCTCAGAAATCAAGAAATAAAAATAAAGATGGTGTCGAGTGTGAGGTCCAGGACCCTTAGGCTTTTGTTGTTGTTGTTTTTTTTGTTTGTTTTGTTTAATATATATCTTAAAAGGTCTAGTTGGCCTGGGTTTACAAAAACAGTTACAAATACTGTAAGTGACATTGTCTTTTATATATATATATATATATATATATATAGGGAGAGAGAGAGAATAATAGACAGGCTTCAGTGAGTTACAGGAAAATAATTCCATCTAGGGTTTATGTGACGTCATAACCTACGAGACCGTTACACAGGTACTAGTATCTGTAATAAAAAAGGACAATAAACAGTTGTTAAGGTTCAAATTGCAAGTGAATTTAATGAATAATAATAACGTAAATTAAGTCAATATTAAAGAATCTTAAATATAATTTTCTTTTTGATAATTCAGGAACAGTGAATTAAACTTGGTAAATAATGAACTGCAAAAAATAATGTATTTTTAAGGAGAAGGTGTTTCAATGGGGTATGAAAGTGATCTCGGAGTGCACAGGAGTCAAATATGGGTCAAAGATCAAGTATAATCTTCTAGAGAAATACGCCATTTTGACGTCACTACTGCGATATTATGCTTTTTTATTCAAATGGCTCAGCATGCAAATATAGCCTTTATCTATATATTATATATAGATTTATTTATAACAACTCCCAAGTTGTTATTTCCAGTCTTGCAGAGCAGTGCATGTTCACTCAACCTGAGTCTTATACCTGTTATTACATTCTGCCCATTTCATGCTGTGAGTGGTCCTGTTACATGTAACACAGGAAGTTAACTCATAGTGTCCTAGTGTCCTCCCAGTCAATGTGAAAATAAACAAATACGTCAAAAACAACAAGGGCGTTAAGGACCTTATTATACAGGGCTGTTAATGTCGAACAGACTATACATGCTGCTGTAACTGATGCAAAACCACCCCCGCTGTACTGCAGCCACAGAAAGATGCATTTCCTCAGGACGTGTGGTGGCATTGCCATCCAGTAATCTGACGGTTGTTAGTGCCGGAGAGACGATCGTTGCCACAGGACCCGGTGCGCTTCTTCAGCGTGAATGCGAACGTTCCCTGTCAGATCATTCTTTCCAGGTTCATTACCAATCAAGTCTCTGGTGCGCTGAGCTGTTGTTATTTATTCTGCAACTCCCCAGCCTCCAGAGCAAGTTTGAGTTTTGATAGTGATTATGATTTCCTGACACATAATGGATGCGGTCCTGCATATTGCTCATGATTACAAATGATTGGTGAATGCCGGTGACAGAGTATTCAAGCAGTTATCTGTACAAGCTGTATGGCATTAGCTGCACAATGTATGCTTGGGGTGAGGCAGGCTAATGCAATCGTATACAGATGAAATGTCATTTGGGTTGCTGGAGCTTAGCTGGCTGGTGTAGTGTTGTTCTGTTTATAGTGAGGGGGGGGGCCTCAGAAGCAAAAAGGTGCAGAACCACAGCATTAGAGTTCTACACAGTGTATATAAGAAGTCACCTTCTCTAACAGTTGGGACAATCCTAATAATGACACTTTGAATGGGATGCCACCTGTTTTAAAGTGGAAGTCTCATTTAAATCACATTTATTTTGCTGAAATTCTGCTCCCCTGGTTACCTCTGTGCCAGGTTGCTTCTCCCTTCCATAATCAACCCGTGGCTGAATTCAAGAGAGGAAAGTTAAGCTTATAGTGCAGAGCCGTCCAATCACCAATTCCACTTCAGGTTTAACAGGTAACAGTATATAATTAACTACTTCAGGGTCAGGATGGAGGATTGCTTGTTTTGATTAAATAATTTAGAACAGGGTTGGAACAAAGACCTGGAAATGCCAGCTTTGTACATTCCCTGTTATAGCAGATCGTTAAAACAAGTAAAGGCAAGCTCACCTTTCAGATTTCAAACGGATACGTTGTACATTTATATTTGGATAGTTTTTTTGTGGCGATCCCTGCTGGAATGAGGTAACCTAGTATTTGAGGAAATGCATTGATTGGTAAAGTGTTTTACAATGGCGTGTAGGGCTATTTATAAATGGAGATCCTCTGAAGATGATTCTGTGTGTCTGTGTGGGTCAAATAATAATAATATTTTTGTGTTCCTCCCACTCAACCACCATATTCTCTGTTTGTTCTGTATGAAAATCAATACCTGTGTCTCCAAAACAGAACCTTATTTCTGCTTAAACTGCAGCAGTCATGTTTTGTTTTGATTTGCACATCGAACAGGTGAAACTCCGCTTGGCCGGCTCCCCTTGTTTTGTTAAGAGAGCAGGCCATCGATTTTATGGAAAATAAATCCTCAGCAAAGTGTGAAACTACAGCAGCTTGTGCCCTCCTTGTGCTGTAACGATGAGCAAAGAGAAAGCTGTGCGTTCATGAGGTGCCATCTTTTGACAGTGCAGTGTATTCGCAGGATTATGCTATGTAAGACAGCAGGGAGGGGGTTAAATCCTCCCTGCAGAAAAACATGTGCGTAGGCACATTGTGGGTTTGTTTTGTTAATTGTTTCATAGTTTTGTTAATTGTTTTATTGTTTAATTATCACCTGCACTTGGCTATTATTGAAAATTAGAGCCAGGTGCAGGGTACTTAAAGAGTGCAGTCAGTTTGCTTAGGGCTGCTGATGTGTGTGGAAGCCCGACTGTGCTGGTGTGTGGGTACAGCCGTAATCAAAGAAAAAAGGTAGTGTGAAGCCTTTTTTGGTGTGTGCTGTTTTGTTTATTTTTGTTACAGGTAAACAGCTTAGCTGTCCTGTCTTTTAGTTTATGTTCCTGTTTTGTTTAGTTATTGCTCAAAGAGAGCTAGGTGTTTGTTTAGTTTATTTTGCTTTTGTGTTTTTGTGTTTTCATTAAAAATAGCGCAACAGAGCTTTCAAAAATCCATTTGTGTGTGTTGGGTCAGTGTTTTTAAAGAGGCAACGAACCACGGAGAGGTGTGAGTCTTTTACAGCTAATAAATTATGATGTTGGCTCTTAAGGCTGATTTTCCTGTGTAATTGTCTGTGTCTTTCTGCTTTACTTGTGGTTTTTGTTCCATTTCTCCAATGAAGAGCTGGCAGGGTTAGTTGTGTCCTTCATACAGAACATCTGCTTTACTGTCAGATCCCTGACAGCTCTGTATAAATATGTATACTTTGCAGTCATTCTTAACCCTGCCAATCCAAGAGACTTAGTAACTTCTGACATTGTTATTTGCACAAGCATTTGCACAAAGTGCCTATGCATGCACTTTCAAGCTAACGTAGAATGCCATGTCATTGCATGTGTACTATCAAATGTTATACACACACACACACACACACACACACACTCACTAATACTTTAAGGGGTTTCTAGAAAACCTTATCATCAGTACAATCAATAAAACTATTCGCACTGAAACTAAACTCCAACATAAACAAGGTTAGCCTTCTCAGTCATAAAGAAGCAACTTTGTCTTTTCAAAATCCTCTACTTTGGCTAATTGAATTATGCTCTAAATCCCATAAATGAGGACAGGACCTCCACAGAGGAGATGAGATCACTATGATACATACATACTCGCACACACTCACTCATACACACAATACAAACATATTGTGTGAGGAATATTCCTGGTGAGGAAAGACAACACATTATATGTTTCAGTGAGAGTTTCTGATTTTAATTATGTTGAACAGAAATGGTGGGGTGATGCTGGGGTCTTCATTTATATGTGAACGACTTGAGCAATTTATAAGTGTGATGTGCTTTATCAGAGTTCATTAACTGATACAACCCCACCTCCTCTGCACTTTCTAACCTCTCTTCAATACTTCTCTCTGCTCTTCTCTCCTTGTCTCTCCATCTGCTTCTAGCTCTGCATTTTCTCTCTTTTATTCTTTATTATTTGCACTACTGACCCCATCTGTTCTTTTTCTACATCTTTATATTTTTCTCTCTTTCTTCCCTCATTTCCTTTCACACTTGCTTTTTCTACTGTACATGTTTTCTTTTAAATCCTCGATATGTGAGTCCCCCCCCCTCTCTCTCTCTCTCTCTCTCTCTCTCTCTCGCACTGATCTGTTCTCCCACTTGATGCCAGTTGAAAGTGCCCCCTTGCCGGGGTTTTTAAAAAAGTTATCAAATAGGATGCAAGCTGTGAGTTATACAGCTGCTGTTTTGTCTGTCCTCAATCAGACAAAACAGCAGACCTTTCCCTACATGTCCCTGCAGAGACAGTACATTTCAATGTGATTCCTATGGTGCTACATTCCACGCCACTGCCCAGAACTACTCAAACGCAGTACCTTCCACACTACAGCCCAGTGCTCTAACCACTGAGCTGCTCAAACCCACTACCTTCCACAATGCAGCCCAGCAGCACTGAGCTATTCAAACCTACTGCCTTCCGCACCGCAGCCCAGCACCCTAACCACTGAGCAACTCAAACCCACTACCTTCCACAATGCAGCCCAGCAGCACTGAGCTATTCAAACCTACTGCCTTCCGCACCGCAGCCCAGCACCCTAACCACTGAGCAACTCAAACCCACTTCTAAGAAGCACCAGTTAAGGTTAATGTCCTCAAAACCCTGTCTGTGAATGCAGTTTGCTGGCAGATCACGATTTTGCTTCAAAATCACAATTTTAAGATAATGGATTGCTTACACCTGTTTTTGGGACTGTTTAAATCCCCAAGTCGTTCCCAGATAATCCCCTGTGATCGCTCAGCCCTGTCGGCAGGAGACTCCAGTTTTGTCAGGAAGAACAGGCTGTACTGCTGCTTTCTGGCAGCGTTCTCCCGTAAATAGCATTGACAGAGGATTAACTCCAATTTCCACCACAACAACACCGATTTACATCCACATTCTCAGCGTTGATGGGATCAATGTCAGATTAACACCTCATCACACACAAACACAAACACGCGCACTGCAAGCTCAAACAGACAGACACACACACACACACACTAATAATCATGCAAACCAAAAGGAATATTAAATAGAGCACACCCAGAAACACCCTGTCCATTCTTTGCATGCACAAAGATATACACACACACATGTACCGATGTAAAAAAAAAAAAATAATACATTCCATTCTGAAATGGATGCATGCTTAATTTAGTCTTAATTGAATCATTATGGGTTGGTCTCAGGCCACTCACCAGGACATTTTTAGCCAAATTTGGTGAAACCTATTGAGAACCAGGGCTTAAACTAAGGTGTTACGTATCATCCTATCCGTGCGGTATCTTATATTAAATCCAGCTATTCTCTCCCAGCAGTGTGGCAGCAGTTATACAGAGACACTTTCATTCATTAGTAGGGTGTTTAATAAGGCGGTGTTCAGGCCCACTCTTTCATCAGGCAATCCAATTATAAAAAGAAAGAAATATATAAATTGACATTGCAGCGGAATTCAATTACAGAGAGAATTTCCTGAGCAGTGCTCCCGTTGATCATTCGTACACCAAACACAGCGACTGGGGGGTGGAGAGGAGACGTGTCAGGCTGTGCTGGAAGGCCTTGTACTCGCATTTTCCTTTTTCCCTTTTAACTAAATTGCAGGGTCTGTTTTTTTTTTTTGGTGCTCATTATTCTGGTTCTAATATTTCCGGCACTGAATTGAGTTCTTGTTAAGGTAAGGTATTACCAGAGTTCTTGTTAAGGTAAGGTATTACCAGAGTTCTTGTTTAGGTAAGGTATTACCAGCACCGGAGACCAGACTCGATACCAAGGCATCAATTTACTTGTCTAATAACAAAGCATTCAATAGCATTGAAAAATCTGCCATGTGTATGCGCTAATGTAAGAAAGGATGTGTGGAGGAGGGAGCCGTGAGAATGAAGATTGGGGGGCAAAATACTTAATAAGAAGACTTGAGAGAAAAAATAAGAAGAAACAACAAAATGACCATGCTTAGTTTTCATTTAAAACAAGTGCACTAGTGCTCAATAGTTTGAAATTACGTGGGATGCACAGGGCAGTTTTTCAGTGGTTTAGAGCTAGCTTATTTTCAAAACTGTGTTGCTCCACTGCCCCTTTTCTCATACGGGTCTCATTATCTCAGTGCACCTCTTCTGAAGCCCAGTCTTCAATCTGAAAGGATTAGCACAAAGGTCCATTTTTAACACCCAGTTCAGGGTGGTGTAAAATGTTGATGGGAAACTGATGCTAATTATAATAATACAAATACAAACAGTAATCTGCATTGCTTGTGTAACGATTGTCATCATAAGATGAGTGGGTTCCAAATGCTTGATTCAGGAAACCACACATTGTCAAGTTTCTAAGAAGATAGAATGAGATGCAGCGCAGTGCCAGTGTAAACATGATATTAAGAACATGGAGAGGTGGGGGGGGGGCTTCCACTTCTGTACTGCACGAATAAAAAAATACCATTAAAATCATACTGGCTGTTAAATATAACAATTCAACTTCTAACTGGGACTAACATGAAGAATTAAAGAGCTGATGACATTGGGATGGACTTTGTTTATTTAGTGTGAAGGTATTGAGTGAAGCAGAGGGTGTATGGAGGCACGCTGTCTGTCTTTCTACAGTATCTGTCCTACCCATTTTTATAGTGTTGTGACGGGGTGCCCTCCCCTTGTGCATATTCATTTATTATTATTATTGTTGTATTTGTATGTGGGCGGACGAAACCGTCCGTCATTGTTGTTTGAGACCGGCGAAAAGCCAGTCTTGTAAAATGTGATTAGCATGGATGGGGGTAAATTCCCTATCCTAATAAAACCCGTGGGAATGTGGCTGGAGCCTTAATGAGGTCATTTATTAATGGGTAGTTAAGGCTCCAGCCACAGATATAAAACACCACTCCCGGCTCATGAGAAGAGGGTGTCGGAGGAGAGACAAGACGTGAGTCTGTGAATAAGATATAACAATTGATGTTGTAATATATGCTTATACTTTTGTTCCGTGCGCCGTTTTGTTTTGTGTATTTTGTTTAATTAATAAAACGTGGAGTGCCAATGCGCTCAGTTTCAGCCCTGTACCTTTTGTTTTGTCCTGCTTCCTGGTCCGCGACATCACCACGCACCTGCGCACTGCAGCCACTCTGCCACAAGTGTGTATTTAGAGAGCTGCTTATTGAAAAGTCATGGTGTTTTACTTTTTTGTGATTGTGGTAGTTATGTATTTGGATTTGGTAGACAGAAATAATACACTGAAGACATTAGGAAAGCAATGTCTGAACAGTGATGAAGTTTGTCTTCTTGACTACACAGGGTGCCGCCGGTTTCATAACCGGAGACTGTGTGAGACTGGAGCCAAGCCAAGCACAGTCTTGTGACCGGAATGTTTCTCAGTCAGTCCTGTATTGGAACAGAAGCCAGTCAGACTGCTCCTACTTGTCAGTCATCAGAGAGGTCCAGAATCCTTTAAATAATGTCGCCGCCGCGCGTTTGTCAATGGGAGCAAATAGCCCATTTTCACACATTCCAGCAGCATGTAATTGTCCTGAAAGCACCGGGGACTGGAAATGTTGTCCATTTAGAGCAGCGTGCAATCAGGATTCTACCTTATTTTCCTGCAGGATGATTGATTTTTTTTTTTTCAACACAAGGGAAATAAATGAAGCCTGGCAGTCTGCCAGCCTGCCAACCTGCTAGCCTGCCAGCCAGAAGCCCTGACGATTCCGAGAGGTTAACTAACCACTAACCTGCCCGCTTTGACACCTCTTACAAGAGCAGCTATGAGCTGCAATGGAGGATCTGAGTCCTGGGTCAGCCAGATAAGGAGAGGATAGGATAGTGGTAGACAAAAACAACCAAGTCGTCTCTTAGACGGTGTACCAGAGTAAAAGCATAGCAACGTGTGATAAAGAATAGGTCAGGACAGAGGGGTATGGTAACACATGTTAAAAAAAGACATGGCAAACCGTGGTAAAGTAAAGTAAATGCATAGTATAACCATGGAAAATGAACGGGAAGACTGCAGACGTGCACATTTAGCGTGGTAGACCTTTATAAGGGATAATAAATCAGTGTGCGCTCTGGAAACATGAGTGCTGTGAAGAACGCAGGTTATTCATGTAACAATGTGCTTTCAAAGTTTAAACAGGTACTCTATTCAAATATTCTTTCATTTTGAAATAGCTGGAAAACAAAGAGATAAAACCATATTACAGAAAAAACAAAACGCTGGCGAGTGAAATAACCCTGGTGGCTCCCCATCAAATGACCATTAAAGAAAAGAGAGAAGCACTCTTCTGTACAGCAGCATGGGTGTTATTATTTCAGAGGCATTTGTCCTTTGTTTCCTTTGAAAGAAATCGTTTCAATACAGTCAATTATACATTATATTTATAAACCGATAAATGTGGTTTGGTGACATATTTTAAATAATGTCAATCATCCACTACTGTCTTTCTACGTAAAGAAAACGGCTTTCAGAAGGCGGGCAGTGTGCAGAGACATTGCAACTGACCAATCACCCATTTTGTGCCCTACGTAATACACGCCATTTGCTTAGCAACGGGCTTAGCGACCACAAAACCCACCCAAACAAACCAGCAACATGGCGTCGCCAGTTTTTTTGGCATTACGGTTTTTTATTCAGTGATGAACGGAAAAAGTTATGTATTAGTGAAACTCACATTCAATGTATAATAGAAAATCAAACTGTACATTGATGTGTTTGTGTGGTGTTTATTTTTAATAACCAAAAATAACCGATTTTGCCAAATATTAATGAAAACCGATACACCCCCCCCACCCCCGAACTGAACAAAAAATAAAAACCTGAAAATATAATTATATTATATAATTTTTCCAAATAGTGTTTGTTGGGATATTGGAGCATTTGGACCCCTATACGGACAGTGCTAGGGTTATGTGTGGAGTGTCAGGAGTAGATAGAGGCTTCCAAAAGATTGCTACACCGATTCAGTGCTAGCTCATACATAATTGCATTCGCATTACTGACTCTTATTAGTGTTCCCTGTTATCTTGATTGTTGATTGTCACTGAAACGTAATGGAGTCAGTTTCAATAATAGTGTGACGGATATTAATACCGTTCCCTTTATTAATCTGGCTTGGTTTCCCCAAGCCTGCATGATTTATTGATATATACGCACCACTTAATACAGCAGCAATGCAAATATAGTGGAAAGAGCAGATTACACAGACCTGAAGATTCAAGATGCCTCGGGCAAATCCATGTAGAATATTTTTAAAGAAATAAACCCGTCCAGTAAACAGATCCCCCCCTGGTTTCCTGAGTGACTGCAGGTCGCAGAGCAGAGAGTAACGTGTTAATGCATTATGCATAGCGCTGCCTGTCCCTGGGTGCGGTATGATTTAGCCGTTGCTTGACTCTTGCTTGTAATTAAAATAGCACACGCTACTCGATGGAAAGCCCAGCGTCTCCTGTCTCCCTGGTCCTGCTGATTGACAGGCATGCGGTTACCCATGATGCCCGGCTCAGGTCGTCTGTGTGGAGTCCAGTGAAATGTCAGCCGAGAGGATATCGCATGGAGAGGCTCCTGGTATGGAACCCGGCCAGAGATCACACTGAAACAATCAGAGCTAAATATCAGAGGGCTCCCAGGCCTCGTGGTGCCTCCTGAAACAAGTGCATTAAACCTGCCCTGCAGTAACTTTCATCTGACAAAAGCCATACTGCTCGCAATTTAGGTCATTTATGATTTTTAAAGATGTTGTGCCCGCAGGGTTTAGGAAATTATTATTACTTATTTGGTGAACTTCAAACAACTGAAAATAATCCTATAAAATGTTATAAAAACCCCTATTTTGACCCTATGAAGTTAAGTGCACAGAAGGAAATAGAAATAGGCACTATAGAATTATATTTTAGTTTAAATTTTAACGTGATTGTGGGACTATGCAGCTTTAAATAGATTTAGCATTTCAAAGCAAAATATCTTTATTATTTTTGTTTGTTGGCTTGCTTTTTTACTTTCTGAGAAATATAACTCCAGGCAAAAAACAAAAGGAATATAGACTAGAGCAATGTTGATTGGGACAAAAGAATGTTTTGGAGAGACTGTTCAATGCTATGAAACTGAAGAGCACTCAATACTGCAGAGGGAGGGACGGCACAGACCTGCCTCGACCTGACTGTGTAGTGGTGAGGGTGAGTCTGTATGCAGCAGGCCCTGCTATCTCACCAGCGCCGCACAGCTAAACGGATTACAGATGTTTCAACTATTTAAATCCTAAGAGACCAAGCAGTTTCACCTTAGAATATGAGATTTATTTTATTGAGTTATTTTTGGATTTTATTTTTCTTCAACGGCGACCAGGGAGAAACCGACCATTTACCAGACTCTGCTCTGAAATCCATAGTGATTCGGAATTTCAATTTCTGTTCTCATAACCGTGGCCTTATGTTTGCTATCAGATGCATATCTCTCTCCCAAAATGAGTTTACAGACGACAGCGCTAGGAATGCCATTCTGTGTGTGTGTGTGTGTGTGTGTGTGTGCCTTTTTCTATTGCATTTATTCATTTTATTAGAGTTTAACCCACAAAATGTTTTGTAATAAATACAAAATGCACAAGTACAAATAAAAGATGTAGGAATGGATTTTGAGAACAGTGCCGGCATACAACAAAATATACAATAGGGATTTGCAGTCAAAAAGAAACTTGTCTTTAAATGGCTTGGGCTTCGATTCCCCAAAGGCTCACCTAGTAAAGGCACTACCGCGAGAAGTGCAAGAGGAGTCATGCAATCGAGAGCATGCTGGTGTGAATCCTGGTTTGAATAGGAAAGCTGCATTTGCTCTCCCATGGATGAGGGAAGAAAACCATCGTGCTTCAGCATTAGAATACGATGAAGGCATTTAAAAGAATGCAAGCCTATTTTATTGCTAAATCTTTAGGCACTGATCAAAAATACTTATCTAACTCCCCAGTATATTGTATGCAAAGGTTCATTCCGGATAACTTTTCAATAACAGACCCATTCGGTCACACTTGCTCAGGAGTAGAAAAGGGTAGCCAGTTGAATTCAGTATACAGAGTGAATGGTGGGTAAGAGTGTGTGTCTGCATAGCGTTCCCTGCAGAGTATTACTGACCATTCAAACATGGTCAATATTAATCACGTCCATTCATTGCACAGTACATAGCAATTATTTCAATGTACATTTCCATTTCCATTCTCAGAGAGGAAATAACTTTGGTTTTGAATCATGACACTGAATATTCATGAAAAAATATATTCATAATACTTTCACAGATCTGCAGAAATTATACCAAAAAAAATCTATAGAGGTCTGTAGACAAGAGTTTGATTTGCAGATAGATTTTTATAGTAATCTTTTTTAGAAAGATCTGAAGGATTTCTTTTTCTTAGGGAAGTTGTTTTAATTAACAGGCAAAGCAAGGCTCTCATTTATTTTATTAGACATACCTCTCTTAGGGATTTTCAGCCTCATGGACCCTGGTAAAAGTTTCCCATGGTATTTCTGCATGGCATTTTTGCAGTGTTCCCATGATTTCCCCACGGTTATACCATGCATTTACCAGTTTACCCTGGTTTGCCATGTTTATCAATATGCTTTACCATACCTTGCTATTCTTTACAATGCTTACTCATTCTTTACAATGCTTTCACTATGCTTTATTACACTTTGCTCTGCTTTTACTGTGGGAACCTCTTCTAAGAGGAGAGCTCCTTCTCCCCCACTCCACCCACCTCCATCCCTTCTTGGCTTTGCCAAGACTCCTGGGCCCAGCTCTGCTGTGGCATTAACCCCTCTCAAAGCAGGCTGGAGTTTTAAAATATGTTGCTCACAGGGCTAAAGAGGGTTGGCCAGAAAGTGATGAAACCAAGTGAAGGGAGGTTTACAGTGCAGTGTTGATGCATTAGAGCAATGGTCATTGTTGAGGTGGTAGGTCTGTATGTGTTATTGCTAATCCATATGTATCATCTGTACTGTGAATAAAGTTCAAAGAGCAAATAGTTTTCACTAAGACCCTCACTTATAAATGATTTGCATTAAGCCACGTGTATACTTTTTATTACACTATTTCGTAGCAGCATTCTATATAAATGTCATGCTTTGTTTTATAGGGCACTTATTGTTTTGTACTATTAGTAGCAAGCTTACTAATGTTGTGTTACTAGTTTAAAGTTTAAATGTTTGCCTGATTGTTTAACTGTTGTCAGAAATATGTAGGCCAAACATACAGTAGGTGTGAGACTTACTGTGAGTTCAGGATTCTTATCTACTTGCCTGCTATAGTCATATGTAACACAGCCAAAGTATTGTTAAAGAAGTAGAAGTCAGCACTATCTAGTGAACTGGTACTGGATCAAGTTTCTGTTTGTATGGCTGAAGATACACAGCTGTGTACTAGATGGCGCTCATTCTATAAAGACACTTTGGCTGATCTAGCCTGCTATGCATACTGTATGTCTATAGCAGGCAGAATAGCCTCTCACTCAAGGCATCTTAAAGTTTTAAAAATTCCAATAAGAATCACTCAGAATGATTTTGTCATAAAAAGGCAAGAGGACGACGGAACTTAATCTTTAAGAAAGTAAAAATGATAAAGTAGAAGAAAAAATAGAATGAGGAACATAAAAAGAGAGAATGAAGGAGATAGTCTAGCAGTGTGAGAGAGAGAGGGAAAGATAAGGGTTGAGACAAGCAGAGAAAGGGAGAGGAAGTAAGCGAGAGGCTCCATTAATATGTATGACAGCAGGCAAGCCGAGAAACACATCAAAGATATGTGACAGCCTCCCATTCCCTATCGCTCCTCGATAACTTATTGACTGAAAGAGCTGATCCCAGTATATTCAGTGACACGGGTGCCACCTCCAGTGGACGCTGTGTGCTGATGAAATGAGCTTTTGAGAATTCAGGCCTGGGAACGGGGAGATGACACATCACTGACTGCAGCAGGAGAGGAGCAGAACTCGAGCTGCAGTCGCTGAGCTTCACTGAGACGGGCCAGGATCCTCGGAGACACTGTAATATAATAATATAATAAGAACTCCATTTCTGTCAGTTACTATCTATTCAACCATCGTTGGGTAACCAGTCAGCAGAGTCATCATGACTCTCCAAACATCCATCAACAATTGGAAATCTCGGCTCCTCCCTCTGATAAACTCTCCCTGAATTTCTTTTTATTTTAAAAGCAGTGCTGCCACTTCCGTCTTTGTACCCTGTCTGTGTTGTTTACAGTTCCGTAAGCACTGATATGATTGGCTGATATGATGACAGCTGCAGCCTATCGGATCAGCCTGGAAGCTCCTTGTATTGCAATTGGGCATAACAATGGAGGCCATACGAGAGTTACACAGGGGACTAGTGTCCCCGCTGGTGTAGAAGATACTGTACATCTTCTATAGTGGCAGAATGAAGCGGACAACTAGCCCCACTCCCCTTCAAATCAATAAAACGCTCAAGCCCCTGTTAACTCAGGTGCATCTCCTTCAGCTGGGACCCGATCATTTTAAAACATCAAGAACTCTGGAGGCACGCCAACTGCAACTCAATTAAAACCATCTAATTATGGCACTTTATTACATGTCTTTCCCCCCCGAGGTACAATGAAAAATGGAGCTCTGCTTTTTACAAGACTATTTCAAATGAAAACATTCTCACTTTTTTTTTTTTTTTAGGCATAATCAGCAGAAGAAGTTTTCAGTTGAAGCTCCCATTGAATTTCTCGGAGCTTCTTGAATCATTAACATTATGAGGGGGGGTTGATGTAAAACCCAGACAAGGATGTGAGGCTGACACTGCGCTGGATTAATGAATGAGACCTCTCTCAGACAATCTGAAGAGCAGTGTGGTTTCAGCGATGGTGGAGTGACTGATTAAGAGGTTCTGACAGTGCTCCATTGGCACAGCCTGCCTTACAGTAATGAGTGGGACGACTTGAAACGCAGAGCCCCTATGCAATTGCACTTTCATGATTTATTTGCAGTAGTGTGGGGAAGCTTTGTGTGAGGCTGGCAATCAGTCTGGCACTAGCTTTTGGTTTCTCTTGTATTTTGTTCCCTGCACAGATGTAGCAGTGGCAGAAACTAAAACCCGCTCCAGCACTAACCTCTTCTGTATTCATACTGTATTCTGTGATGTTAATAACAGGGGTCAGGAAAACATCAGCAGGATTCATATAGTATTTAGATTCACTGACAATTATTGAATTTGATTCCCAATTCTTTTTTTTCACAAGCCCCATCTGCTCTTTCAGAGGTTTATCACTGTACATTTGCACAGCCATTTTGCAGTTTTGTCAAGCTTTTACCCTGATGATACTTTGCATTTACCATAGTTAGCCTTGTTTTTAATATGCTGCCCCATACCTCTTTGTCCTTTACAGTGTGAGCCTCTTAGGATATACATCTCATTTTCATTGGGGTCAGGGATGTGTTTCCAGTTCAGTATAGAGAGAACTGCAACATCCAGCAGATTAAAAAAGTGATCTTTTTTTCCTTTTTCCTTTTTTTAAATTATTTATTGAAAAAGGATTTCAAAAGCATGACTAAAAGGATTATTTTTGTATTCAAAATGAATGTTTAATAAACGATTGTTTAACAATACAATAATAATGTATTATTAATTGTATTTACAAAGTGACCTCGAGGTAGTAATCTCATTTGAATACAGTCAGCTCCCCTAAATCATTTCAGTTTGGATCAACGCTTATTTTGCTAACTTGCTGAAAATCCATGTGTATTCTAAAATGAATCCAGGAATGACAAACAGCTCACAAAGAAGAGAACAAACAAACTTTATAGTATGTTATTTATCAGATCTATTGGATCTATGTACCCTTATACAAGTTTACCATAATAAAGGACAGTGAAAGAATGGTTAAAGCATAGGCAATCATTGTAAAGCATATCACAGTAAAGCTTATTAATTAACATGGCAAGCCGAGGTAAACTGGTAAATGCATAGTATAACCACAGGAAGAGCGTAGGAACACTGCAGTAATAGCGTGGTAAACTTTCAGAAGGGTATTTACAGAGGTGTTATTCATACTGTGACATGCGGATTTATCCCTGTGTATCCTACTCTCCTTTCTGTAAGTGTGCCAGTGTGCTGGTACTATCAGAGGGTGGGGGGTACAGCAGCCTCATACAGAGCCAGTGGAGTCGCAAACCTCTTCATTTGCGGAGCCCGAAGAGTATTAAAGCATGAATGTGATCCTGCATGACTGATTGCACTAACACAGCCAGCGAGAGGGGAGAAGGGAGGCTCTCTGCTCCTGGCCTCCTAGTAGTCAAGCACAGTGAAAGAGGTCTGTTTTTTCACTTTGCTCCATGCTGCCATCTAGTGGCCTTTGCTGTGAATGGTTTGTGAGAGTGTTTTGTTTTTTTGGGTTTTTTTACACTGTAGGTGGGGATAGTTTGGCGCTGTGCACTGAAGCCCATTGGCGAAGCCTGTGCAACGCCGATATGCTTCCGATCTAACTTCCACACACCTTGAGGAGTCTTTTCAGAAGAATTGTTTTCGCTGAATCAGTTAGTAAACGTGGCAAATAATGATCTAAACAGAGAGAACAATACAGAACCCCCACAACATAGGATATTAAACACAGGAGAAGCACAATACTAAGATAATACTGATACACTGTCTCTATAAAACATGAAGCTTGTTGTTTTGCTTGTTGTTGTTTTTGTTGTTTTTGCTGCTGTTGCTCAGCAGCAGTTACTGGCGAGTGAGATAAATGAAGCCCTGAATTAGGAGGCGTGTTTATCTCTGCATGCATACCAAAAACGCTTGTTGCTGGAGCACCAAACCCCGCTTCCGCAGCTGAGATCTAAAATAAAGAATACATCAAACAAAACATTCAAAAGTCAGCTGCGTTACAACGCATGGAGCTGGGAAGGAATGCATGAATTCTATTCTCCTGGAATATCTCAATATTAAATGGATCTGTCTGTGCTTGATTTAGGTGTGGGGGGGGGCTGTAGCCACAGAAACCTCTAGTTTAACTCCAGTGTTACTCCAGCATCCACAGCTCTCTGGGATACACAGTCCAGAACAAAGCAGCTTCTGTGGAAGAAGGAAGAAGAATATCCAGACTCTCAATATTGCAGCTCGTGGATAATTCTTCAGACATCAATGTGCTGGATCAGTTTTGACTGAAAGTCCAGCAGAATGCACATAAAGGTACTTTACACAGTAGTGAAAAAAACAAACTTGTGACGTCAATTAGAGAGTGAATTGATAAAGCTAATCAAACCTGAGGTGTGGGGTTTATATTCAATAAATGCAGGTCATCCACACATGCTTGTGGTAGTGTCAGCTCTTAATAAATGCAGGTCATCCACACATGCTTGTGGTAGTGTCAGCTCTTAATAAATGCAGGTCATCCACACATGCTTGTGGTAGTGTCAGCTCTTAATAAATGCAGGTCATCCACACATGCTTGTGGTAGTGTCAGCTCTTAATAAATGCAGGTCATCCACACATGCTTGTGGTAGTGTCAGCTCTTAATAAATGCAGGTCATCCACACATGCTTGTGGTAGTGTCAGCTCTTAATAAATGCAGGTCATCCACACATGCTTGTGGTAGTGTCAGCTCTTAATAAATGCAGGTCATCCACACATGCTTGTGGTAGTGTCAGCTCTTAATAAATGCAGGTCATCCACACATGCTTGTGGTAGTGTCAGCTCTTAATAAATGCAGGTCATCCACACATGCTTGTGGTAGTGTCAGCTCTTAATAAATGCAGGTCATCCGGACATGGTTGTGGTAGTGTCAGCTCTTAATAAATGCCTGTACATCTCAAAGCTTTGTGTACCTGATACAGTGTGGTCATGCCTCTGATGCAGCCCTGTCCATTATGCAATGGCTTGGCACATACTGGTACAGTGAATAACATTTGATTTTGCCGTTCTGCCTGAAGATTGTAATAAAATAAAACACAGGAAAGAAAATGTGATCAATGATTCTGTAAAGACAAACACACTGGTGAAGATGCCTTTCTTTCTTTTCCTTGTTTTCTTTCTTTGACAAAGACTTTTCAGCACTGCTGATTCACTCTTGCTGTGCTGTTTGCCTGGTCTTTTTTGCTGCTTCCGCGTGGGAGGGGAGGGATCTCTATTGACTCTGCAAGCCTAATTAGTGCTTAATGATCCGGGAAGACGGGGGTGTGCCTCCCCAGGCGAGAAGTCCAGCACTGCCACTTCTGAAACCTTAATTAACCTTTTCTGGTGGGACAGTGCTGCAGAGTCTCTCAGCAGCTGCCATTGATTAGCTGGGGAGAAGCGGACTGGAAAAGTCACTCAGCTCAGCTCCCGACACACCGCGCTCCCTCCGCGCCTGCTGTGCAGGGACCAATTCTTTATTAGAGAAGTAACTAACTTTGAAAACTCTTAATGGATGAGGGGTAGCGCCGCGGGTCCGTGATGGACACTGGCTTATCAATAGGGAACCTGACAGCTCAATATCAGTGTGCTTCTGACACTGTACACTTGCTACTGTAGAACCAATGTGTTCACATTGAGCTAAGACTCAATAGATGTGTGTTCACACTGAGCTAAGACTCAATAGATGTACGTCTCTCTTTTTATGCAATTCTTTCTGTACGTCATTAAAGCACTGGACTTTTACCCATCCTGGTCAGTGAGGGACACACCCAGGAATTATCAAACATTACTGACCATTGTAACCATTATTGTTAGGGTATTATTGCTTTCATTTTAAAGAAGACGTCAATGAAGAATAACGGATTGAATTCTTCCATTTCTCTGTAGTGGAGATTGCTTCCAGTTTCTGTTGATGAGGTCTTGTGCAGTTTACTAAAGCCCATATTTATTCATTTTTAGCCGAGGAGATTTGAAGTTGTCAGGCCTAAACACATGCAGCGCAGTCTGCAGTGCATGAAGGATCTGTTCTGGTTCAGATAATGGTTTCTATTTCCCAGCCACAAGCTGCCGCTCACCTTGGCCTTGGCACGCCAGTATATGAGATGGTAAGCAGAGAATAATAAGCTTCTCTCCTCTTATTATCATCCTCCGAGAGGCTGCGTATTTGCATAGCTTTACAATAATCTGGTGGCAGGCAGAGCCTCTGATCCCTGCCCAGTGGAGAGAGCCCAGATCCCTTTTATCTGGGACAGCTTATCGGCTCGTTAATAAACCCTTCACAAAGCCCAGGTAGGACTTGATTGGATCAAGCAGGGAATTAGGCTTCCCTTTTTCTGGGTATTATTGCGGATCTGCATCTGATTAAACAGGGCTGGCTGCACCTCCTCCTGCTCAGCTCAGCGCAGACAGCTGCCTGTCTCTGCTGGGACTCTGTCCGCCAGGGGCTGTGAAACAGACGAGATATCAGGGATGAGTAATGCCTGTCTGGCATGTCCCTGTCTCATTTTTAACCCCCCACCCGTGACTCGGGTCTAATTTCCTTTTAATTGACCTTATTTGTTTCTATAAATCCTAACCTCCTCAATCGATGTTTAACGGTTCTGTAGCATCAAGGTGCAGTTGTCAACGGCACATTGCAAGAGTAAGAAGTAACCGTAGAGTGTAGAAAAATAGCATTGTGAAATAACTATGGTAAACAGTGACAAGGTACTGCATGTGCTCTGCACAGTCATAAAACAAGCATGGGCAACTGCACAGCATGTATTATACTGTAGATCTTATCAAGTTTGTGTTTAACAAAATAGTACCCAGTTCTGGGAGCCTCTGTGGAAGATACATCTTCAGCAGACTCTGCTGGCTTTGTAAAGCATACCGTATACCCCTCATTGTCTTTTAATACCAGTTTTAACTAGATTTATAATATTTCTGTAGAAATACTGAAAAAAGCGAGTATGTAATAAATGTTTCAACTTTATCAATGTCTTCATTTGGTACAGTGAATTGTGAGCCACACACAGTTACTTAGACACGAAGAACTGCATTGTGGATGTTGGTGCATTGGGCTGCTGTCCACTATTTATTATTTTTCATTGTATTGATTCTTTGGTTAAAAACTGTGGCTCTTCATTTTCAGTGCCTGTGTACGTGAACTCCTCTTTGTGGGTTTTAACAGTTACAACAAGCAGTCAGAGAACGGTATTGTAGAAACAGGCTTTTCTCCTGCACACAATATATATATTAGGGAATAACTTTTCAACCTCCTAGGGAGCCAGCCTCTAAGTGGTTAAAGCAATGTGAGATACAGAATTGAACAAGGCTGTCTCTCGCTCTCTCTCGCACGCTCCCCTCTCTCACTGACCTTTGCTGAAGCGTAATTAAAATCCATTTTAATTAAATCTCCCAGCTTCTACCTAAAGCCTGTGCTCCTGAATGCACCCCCCTCATGTGCTTTCATCAGCTCGATCTGGGAAGGTCGCGTCTCGCAACACAAGCAGTGCGCTGGCAGCAGGAGGCACAGAAAATGCCAGGGGTGAGAGGTCATACCTCGGCTGAGACAGCTGGGAAGTGGGGGGGTGGGAGGGGGGTATCTGGATTTGGAGAAGAGGCAGGCTGAAAGAGCTTATTTTAATTGCAGTCCAGCTAATATCCCCACATTGCTCACTCGCTCGCTCACCACTCCATCTTCAGTGCAATTGGCATTATTAAACATTTAATGGCACTAACTTTTTCATAACTCTCATCAATTATTGAGCAGCGTGTGCCCAGGCTTAAGTGATGATGACGAGGAGTTAAACGGCTTTGGTGAAAGGTTGGGTCGTGCCCTTTATTGGTTGTGACGCATACAATATTCACACAGACTCACACACATGCACACGCTCACACACTCACACACAGCACGCTCATATGTTTGTGTATAGTGTTCATCAGGACTTTGCCTGACTCCAATGAAGATTTCTTATTCTAAAGCAAATATTCCTTCTAGCACACACCTGCATACAGTGTATATATATACAGATAGTCATGGAAGGAGAAACAAAATAAATTAATCAAGAAAAATCTATAGCTATGTCAGTGTTGCAGTAAAGCTGGATTTACCTGTATTTATTTGTTGAGGTGTGCAAATCAAATACCACATCATGCTATGACCCTTGGTGAAGTTGAGTGGGGCACCCCATCTGAACAGACTGCACTGTACAGTGCATGCCTTGTGCACTGCAGAATCAACTGCAGAAAACAGAGACCAAGAAGCAGTGTGGTTAGACTCTCCATAACCACAGAGCACTCAGAAAGACTGTTAGTCCAAACGCTTGTCATTTACTAAGTTTAGTATTAGTGTTAGACTCCAGGTCTTTTTACTGTGTTCAGGTAGATTAAAATATGCAAGTCATTGTTGTTATGATAGGCTGACAAACTGCAGTCCTGAAATTGTTACTGCTGATACAGATGGCATACTCTATTGCAAGCAGACTCTAACACAGCGGCTCTCGTTTGTTTTTCAGATGAACAGGCCCATCCAGGTGAAGCCAGCCGACAGTGAAAGCCGAGGAGGTAGTTCTTTATTTATGTTGGAATATTTGAACAAACTGCTTGATATGTATTCATTGGTACAACAGAATTTGTAAATGTCTGTATCAAAAACATTAAAAGATTCTACTGTACAGAAGAGGTACAATCAGGGTTTAAGGTACAGATTATACTTTTGTTGTCAAGCTAATTCAAAATGTAAGAATATTCAAATATCCCAGCACTAGATATTTTTGAACGTTGTGTTGAGAGCATACCTGAACACATAACTCCCTGAATTCAGAAGCCATTTCCTACCTGGGTGATCATAACAGGGTTCTAGAACCAATTTCTTTCAAGTTTCTCTTTTTTTCAAGTGCAGAAATGAAGTTTAGGTGCATTTTATCACACACAGTAAGTTGTTGATTCAATAAATCTGTTTTTTTTAGTGTTGCATGAATGTAACATTCACTGCCATTTGGGTTAAAAACTCTCCAAGTGTTTGTGCAAACCAGCCTAGCTCTTTTGTGCAGTGGATAAGATGCTCGCTTGTAAGGGCGTGGTCGCTGTTTTGTTACATGAAGAGCAAGGTGAATGCAACTTCTGATTGCAATATGCAATAAATTCAATTTATTATTATTATTATTATTTGTTTATTTAGCAGACGCCTTTATCCAAGGCAACTTACAGAGACTAGGGTGTGTGAACTATGCATCAGCTGCAGAGTCACTTACAATTACATCTCACCCGAAAGACAGAGCACAAGGAGGTTAAGTGACTTGCTCAGGGTCACGCAATGAGTCAGTGGCTGAGGTGGGATTTGAACCGGGGACCTCCTGGTTACAAGCCCGTTTCTTTAACCACTGGACCACACAGCCTCCTGCCACTGATTCTTTTAAGCAGTTTTACTGTGTTTAGGTCGGAAGTGCCAACATTGTCTGTACCTCCCTGACTAAAGCCCCTTTCACACTGGCACTGGCTACCCGGTCACAATCCTGCGTAGTGTGAAACCACGTACCTGGTTTGTACCCGGGTTAACCCGGGTCCCAGCGACCCACCTCAGGATGTGGTTAGACATACTTTCACCCAGGTTGAACAAGACAAAATGCATGACGGCCGTTCTTAAACCATCAAAATAACGAACAGCCACGCCTGCATGAAGGCTTCACTTCTGCAAGGAACGTTTTTGTTTATTCTGTTTAACCGTATTTTTGTTGCTTGAGACACACCATGAGCAGCAGGGATGAAGAAACATTTGCTCTAATCAACATTTGGGCCAACTGTTCAATCCAGAGAAGCTTGGATGGAAGCGTCTGTAACAAGCTGCTTCCAGGGCATTGATACGCACATTGTGTACTTGCGTCTGTCACCCAGAAAAGGAATGCACAGCACCTTCTGTATAGAGTGGTTAATTAGGCAGATTGGGTAAATGATTGGTTAATTGAAGCATACAGATGAAGAGCCATGTATGTGCATTTCTATTCAGATTTGAATTGCTTGGACAAATATCCCACGTTTTCCTGTTATATGAATCATGCGTACTCTTCTGTAGATAGAGCAGTAGCAGATGTTTGCTTTTCAGAACAAGATTCAGAGCTTCACAAAATTGCACACACTGCAGATGTTTTTTTTTGTTTGTCCCAACAATTCAATTGATAGAGTAAGCGTTGGGTTTTCAAGTATTATTAGTAAAAACCAATATCTTGTTGAATTTGTAGTGAATTCCGATGGAGTAACCCTTGTCTTAAATCATGTCTTCCTACACAGTACAAGCCTTTTTGGTATGCATATATCCATATGAAAGCTACTTTAAATATATATATATATATATATATATATATATATATATATACTACCCATTGCAGTACAGCGCTGCAGCACCACAATTATCAGCCAGAAAATGATGTTTTTATTTAAACAATGCAAAGCTTTCTATCTTACTTGACCTGTCCTTATGAAAGATGACCACAGTATTTATGCACTTTTACCGTACTGTTCCCATGGTTATACTGTGCATTTACCATAGCTTCCCCTGGATTGCCATGTTTTTAAATATGCTTTACCATGCCTCGCTGTTCTTTACAATGCTTCCCTGTGCTTTACAATGCTTCCCTATGCTTTACCATGCCTTGCTGTGCTTTACAATGCTTCCCTGTGCTTTAGCATGCCTCGCTGGGCTTTACAATGCTTCCCTGTGCTTTAGCATGCTTTCATTGAGCTTTATTACACTTTGCTGTGGGGAACTTTTATATCAGTGTGGAATGTAAATGAAGTCAGCAGAATATTTATACTGTTTTGCAATGCCAGTCTGTCTCTCGCTAGCTAGAGAAAATAAAGGAATAGACTGCAAGGCACTCACAGTCTGCAGATCATTCTCTGTGATGTCTTGAAGGGCCTGCCATTAGAATATGGTGGGGCATTTAGTTATTTATTTAGGTATTGATTTATTTATGTAGTTTGATGTTTTTTCATATCCGGGGGTATATAAGCTATTATAAGCTAGTAAGCAACCGACTAAATCATAATTCGTTAAAGAACAAGTAGCGTCCCAAATCATTATTTTAATTGAGGTTTTTTTTGTTCTCTGTCCCATTCTTTTTGAATATTGCAATGTGTTTTTCAGTCTATGTTAAGCTGCTTTCACTGAGATCAGGAGCTGACCTTTAGTTCTAGTTGCCTGCCATCAATCTGCAGCCGGATCCTCCACAGTGTCTAAAGAAGTCTAAAGAGCCAGCACCATATAGGGATCTGCCATTTCTGTTGTGTTGGCAGTGCACTGCTGTGCACAAGGTGCTGCTTTTCCTGTAACGACACTGATCTAGCCTACATTACATCTGTCTTTAGCAGGCAAGTGGAACAACACCTTATATAGACGTTCTTTTTGTCTGATTTTTTTTTACATTTGACTGTACCAGGGAATGAAGCACGTTCAAGGGTAATCCCAGGATAACCACCTTGAGGTGACAGATGTAGTTTAGGTGGAGGCCAGTGCTGTTAAAATCAAGCAGTACATTATTACAGCATCTTATAGGCTGATGAAACAAACCCCTTGGCCTGCTGCATCACCAAGCACCCCAGAGCAATATCCCAAGACTGTAGCAATGCAGTCAGACATGAGGCGATAGAAGCTGATTAACTGAACCAAAATAATGTGGTGAGAAAACTAGGTGCTCCATCTCAGCATGCATTTATCCTGCTTCAACTACACACAATCTGAATAAAAGCCAAGTGATTTATCCCCATTTATAAACAGAGGTCGAACAATGGCAGGTTTCCAATCCAACAAAAGTTCTTTAAAAAAGTTCACACACAAGCACACACAAACAAGAGATTTCTAAGAGAGCCAGCTTGAGTCTGTGCCATATAGATGTGCTGGCGGCTTATTGTAGCTCGTTTTATTCTGGGCTGTCAAAACCTCTTCTGGGGAGACTGGCATAAAATCAAATGTGGGCCTTCTATTATCTGAGGCAAAGGAGACATTAATGAGAAGCAGCCCTCCAACACACTGATCAATGGGCTAATTTAACATCTGAGAATACTGTTTTAAGGGAAATCTAGGGAAATAGCCTTTAAACTGTTTGGCTGTTTCCAGGGAATTGCTGCATTTCCATCCCTTCTTAACTCTCAATGATTAATATTGGTTGAGAGGGAACGATCCTTTAGTCTGTCGAGTGAGGAGCTGCAATACTTCGCCACTCCATAACTCAAAACACTCAATCATATGGTATATAGTTGTACTAAAATGGAACGTAGTGATAAAATTAGACAAAGGTTTCAACAGGAAGTCTCTGTGGTATTTTGTGCATAAAGACTTCTTGTACAAGCATTTGTCTAAATTGAGTTTGTCTAGAGGGAGCCCGGGGGCTTAGGGACATTTTCCTCTCCTGAAAAGACCCAGGCGACCATTAAGAATTCTATCCTGAATTCCTGCATCAGATACTTCATATCCCCAAGGTAATTCTGTGACTGTGAGAAACTGAGTCACATTATAACTTTTAAAGTCCTTAGCTCTACACAGAAAATATGAACAGCAAAGTTGTGCAGTACACACGTTTGCAGCAAAGTGTCAGTCAAACTCGGGTTTATATTATAGAGATGGCGGTAGGATATGTAACTTTGGAAAACCAAACAGAAACTAAGCATCTACAAAAAAAATAAAATAAGAGACTCCATTACATTGAGTGGAAGGAGTAGTAGTGACTTAAGCATGAGCCACCCGCCCCATAGCAGGTGATACCCATGTCCGAGGTGTGGAACCCCAGGTATGGAGATGCCCTGGAGTCCTGAGAGACAGCTCAGGAGCAAGCTTGCTGTTCTGTGACTGTGCACTCATTGATCTCAATGGGAGGGTCTCATATTGGGTCGTTGCCCTGACATTGTTTCGCAGGGCAAATTTCACAGTAATTAATCACTGGTTATATATAAAACAAGAGTAAGCCAATGAGTTTCCAACAAGGGGGTTGTGGTGAACCAAACAGCTTCTCACTGTGTCTACTTGATGTGTCTTTTCAAAAGCCATTGATAAAGACTTCTCATCCAAACATTTGGCTGAGACTTGAATGCGTTTCCAGCATTGAATTTATTCATGGGTATTTGCTTGTTAAATATTTTATTAGAATCCTACAAATACACCTCAGTTGTTTATCTTCAGTCACGCGCTTTATGATTTCATACCCTATTTGTGAATGTCTTTATTTTATGCGTTTGTTCCGTGAGAGAACCTCCCAGTGCTGTGAACCCTCCTCCTGTAAGCCGATGGTTAATGTTTCAGGCAGCCCATGTCAGGTCAATGAGTTAATACTCAAGTGTTTAATTTGACAGCACAGTAACACTGGGGAAGCGTACATGGGACCTGCACAGTCAAGCTGCATGCAGGCAGGTCCGGGCATCGCTGGAGTTCCTTGCAAGTGTTTTAATGTACAAAGTCGTGTTATTGTTGCTAAGGTTATTGTTGCTAAGGCATTCATTTTACCCAGGTTTGATAATGGCAGTGGGATTTATATGCACCCTACTTCATCTTGTCTACACAAATTGGAGTCTTTCAGCGAGTGGCGGAGGAGATTTATTCGTAATTGCAGCTGTCCAACTTTTCTGCTGTACAATGTGCTTCATAATGAATTGGTTCAGTTATTCTTGCTGGCAGCATTCTCTTAGGTGCTCTGTGTACATCTCCTCTTTGTTGTAGAAGTAAGCAGCCGTACCCAGACACAGAGGGAATTAGTACATATTATACATTCAAAAAGATTTCATCTGGATCTGCCTCTGAGATGCTTTGTCTGTTTTTTGTGTAACGCTGTTGCTCCTGTTTTCTAAAAAAGTTCCACTTTCATCAATTAAATATGGGAGGCATTTTTTAAAGCACCTCTTGTTCAGAAAGCCGGTCTGATATGTTTTCTCATCCAGCGGAGGAGCTGTCTGAAGGCCACTTCAATCCTAAACCTTTTCAAAGCTTCTTTCATTTCAATTCTCCTTTGAAGAGACCCCCACATGTGCCTGTTGAACCCACCTAATGACAATTGCTCTGTGGCTTGCTGGAGATTTGTACTATATTTAAGCCAGCCTTAAAGATTAACTATTTATAAATGTGCTCATTTTAAAATGTAAAAAACTGGTTTGAGTCCAAAAGCTTTTTTTTTTTTTTTACTCCAAATCGTCATCAGCATGGTTTTCACAGAAAGGAAAAACCACAAACCAAGTAAAGTTATCAAGCCAGCGATTAAACAATGCAGGCATGTATTTAGGTGCTTGTCGGTAGTTTTAATAATTCTAATTGGGGCTAATAAGGAATTAGAGTTTACAGCTTTTAGAATCTGTCCAATAGCTTATTTTGTAATTGTTTTATTCCTACTAAAATTATAGTTTCCCAATATGGTGTTTGATAGAAATATGGTGCTGGAGCCCACTTGTTTACCTTTTCACTGTTCTTTTGTCATTTCTGTGCTCAATAAAGTTTGATGAGTTTAAATCACACACACACACACACACACACACACACACACACACACACACACACACACACACACATATATATATATGCATCAAAAGAAACTTATCACTTATATTTGGATAAAATTCACTAGATGTGATCGAAAAATGACAAACTCTGTTTTAGAGCAGGTGCAGTGACTTTTTATTGTGCTGATTAACAACTGACATCACGAAGATGCTGCAAAATGGTCTGTCGATCTTGGGCAGGTGTTGTGACTCTTGGTCTCCCAGTTCGTGGCCTGTCATTGACAGAGTGTGTGTCTGGTTATACCGTCTCGCCAGGTTTGAAATTGGGTGCTGTGAGCACACAAGACAGCTAGCCACAGTATGCTGCCCTAGTCCAGTCTAATGCCGATTGCACGAAGGCGCTTCTCTCTTGACAGAGGGTGACAGGGAGAAGGGGAGGGTGACAGGGAGAAGGGAGGGGAGAGGGAGAGGGAGGAGGAGGGGAGGGGAGAGGGAGGGGAGGGGAGGGGAGGGGAGGGGAGGGGAGGGAGGGAGGGGAGGGGAGGGGAGGGGAGGGAGGGAGAGAAAGGTAAACAGAGTCCTATCCTCCACCACTTAGTTTTTTGCCTGTATCTCATTGAAATGAAGCTTTGTGAACTACAAGAAAAAGGCAGCAGGAATGAAAAGGCACATATTCTGTAGAAGGAAGTTTCAATTTAACGGGACATCTGGTTGGAACAATCGTTTAACCAGAAGTACCACAGGTGTGAATGGTCATTTCCAACCACATAATAATTCATTATTAAAATAAACAACGACAGGCATAATCCCCAATCCCCCTAAAGAGAGAAATGCAGCGGCTGGTTAATACATTTTGCTGACGTGGCTGAAGGTGATCTCTTGTTTCCAGTCATCTCTAGACTGTCTGCTGATCCAAGGGAGACCGGTCACCAGAGTTGATTTTTTCTTTTCTCTAACTGGTCACATCACATGTCTATAACTGTGGCAGCATTCTGAATGCCATATATAATGACAAAATGAATAATAAAATAAAAACATTTTATTGGGAATCTACTTTTATTCGTGACCACTTGATGCTTAATTTAAATGTTGTTCTGCGTTCAATACACAGAACAATATCACTGCTGTCTAATTTTGAATTTTTATTTTCTGTGAGTATAGAGACTTTTTTTTAAAGTAACTGTTACAAAGACACAAAGTTAATGTCCTTCCTTTTAAAGAACTTTGAATAACTCTGCTCCCCTTTATTATTTATAATAGAGTTTTCGGAGCGTGCGACAGCCCCCCCTCCCTTCCCCCCTCCCTTCACCCCCCAGCCATTAAAGTTCCATTAGAGGAGCTCTGGTCTCTGCACAGCAAGATTAATGGCCAGGACAGCTCCAGATTGAGTTTTTGCCTCTCTCTGAGTTTTCTGGATATTTATCAGGCGTGTTTAAATTTGGAATCGAGGCTGCCGTGCCATCTGGTGATGGTGCTCATTGAAACCTGGGCGCACCGCTTTGCCCCTTGCCTATCCATCACCCTGGGCAGTGCCAGCCAGCCCTGCCAAGCTAGAAACCTACAAACTGGACTGCCAATGTGGCACTTTCATCAGGACAGCACAGTAGCATGCTGGCACCTTATATATGTGTGTGTGTGTGTGTGTGTGTGAGTGTGTGTGTGTGTGTGTGTGGTTTGGCATTTGATGCAGCCCCAATCTCAAAGAATTCTGGCTCCCACTTCTCAGCTCTAATTACTAGACCACACTGCCTCCTGGCTCCTTGTTCTCAGCTCTAACCGGTAGACCGCACTGCCTCCTGGCTCCCAGTCCTCAGCTCTCACCACTAGACCACACTGCCTCCTGGCTCATTGTCCTCAGCTCTAACCACGAGACCACACTGCCTCCTGGCTCCCAGTCCTCTGCTCTAACCGCTAGCCCACATCACTGTGGGAGCTAGGATAAAAGTGTTTTTTTTTTTTAAAACTCCCTGAATATAAGAGAATCCATAGGGAGTAGTGACTAAACAGCATCATTGCAGTTTAGGGAAAGTTTCATTTGAATCATAGCTAGAGGCACTGCTGCATTATATCAGTCTAAAATGTAGATGTTAAATTATTTAAACTGCTGAATATGGTGCGGTTGTTAATGTGCCGTGTTTATTCTATGCAGTGACACGGCTGTAATTCAGGGCTGCACTGCTATCTGCATTTTCTCATTAAACTGACAAACTTTCACAGCCTCTTTTCATGTAGCGAGTGCGTGGACAGGGTGACTGGAAGTGAATGAGAGAGAAGGGGGGGTGGGGGGTGAGCCTCAGTCCCTCTTCATATCACCCTCAGCCATTGTGCTCCATTAAGCAGAAATACACATTGAAAAGCCCTGCCTGCGTGGAAATGCAAACTGAATAGCCAGGAATGTGCTCCTTCTTACAGGACAGCACAGATAAAAAATAAAAGCTGTTCAACAGCCAGCTTGTGTGTGTGAGTGTACACAAATCACACTGCAAACTTACAGACACACCTTTCAGCACAGTGCTTTGCTTTTCAATGAAGTCCTTCTAATGTTAAATAGAGTTCACACTAACCCTAACCAGGACCTGAAACAGGACCCAGATGGAAATTAAATGGAGATAGACTTCGTTTTTACCACTTTACACTCATTAGTCACTCCAAAAACATACTGAAGTGTGTGTGTGTTCAGCGTTGTTATGAACACAAATTACCAGACAGTTTATCAGTATGTGTTTGTGTAAAAGACAGCCGCTCATACACTAGCCATATCTGCGAATGCAGTGTCTCCACAGTGAAATGTGTTTTTGAATCAATTTCATTTCTATTTCACATTTTGTTTTGTTATTTTTTTATTGTGACACAGGATTTTCAAATTGCTTGACACTGCTTCTCGAAACTGTTTCACAGTTCAGAAGGAAAAGAAATCCAATCTCCATGGAAATAGCAGACCAGAGCTCCCTTTCATATAACAGAGCAGACTTGACATTCTTCCCGGAGATCTGATGAAAAGGAGGCATCAGTGCGCTGGTGACTGCAGTGAATGATAGCATGAGTTTGTGAGGTTTGAAGAGTGATATCAACACCCAAACACTGACACAAACAGCGTAAAATACACAACAAACCTGTTCAGACAGCTATAGCCATTGTAGGTTAACAATAATCTCCCTTCGAAATCATTTATTTTGCTACCTTTTTATTTCTGTTAACATTATCCGTCGCTTTCAAAGAGTTTTTGGTGTGAAAAATGAAGTCTTGGGTACGATCGCTCATATTTACCTTATTAAGCTTGTTTTTGTGAATGTGGTTAAGGTGTCTGTGGGAGGACTTCTTTACAGCCCATCCATCTCTGCTCCAAAGTTTTACAGCCTGAAGTGATTCTGTTTATCTGCAAGATTAATCTGCTCTGAAAAAATATATCACACCCATGTTGATAATAAAGCCAGCAGGCACATTGCAGTCAGGAAACAAAAGGTAAAACAATATATGGATACAACTACGGCATACTGTATAACTGGGATAACTACCTTATTCCTTTGAACTTAAGATGCACTTTTTTAACAAAATAGACTGTGTCTTAAATTTGAGTACAACAGTGATGGGTGTATTAAAATTGCCAACAAAAGACGTGACTCCCCAAGTACACAAGCAGCAACGTGACTTACTGCTGAGAAAAGACGAACAAAGACAACACTGCCCGAATACACAAGCAGCAACGTGACTTACTGCTGAGAAAAGACGAACAAAGACATCACTGCCCGAATACACAAGCAGCAACGTGACTTACTGATGAGAAAAGACGAACAAAGACAACACTGCCCGAATACACAAGCAGCAACATGGCTTACTGCTGAGAAAAGATGAACAAAGACAACACTGCCAGAATACACAAGCAGCATCGTGACTTACTGATGAGAAAAGATGAACAAAGACAACACTGCCCGAATACACAAGCAGCATCGTGACTTACTGATGAGAAAAGACGAACAAAGACATCACTGCCCGAATACACAAGCAGCAACGTGACTTACTGCTGAGAAAAGACAAACATATTTTGTCCTTAAAAAGGTGTTTTACAAAGTGGGTGCATCCCCACAGCGTGTTTTTTTCAGGAGTTACAATCTTTGTGGGGACATTTTCTCAAATGTTGTCCTGCCCACACACACACTTCTGCAGAAGAAACCCTAAAGCCAGCCCCCCTTCTTCTCCATGCCAGAGTCTTGTTTCAAGGATATTAACGTCTCCCATGATTCCACATGACAAATCTACAATGTGTTTAAATTGTACTGGTGGTGGGGGGGTATGTGATCATTCCTCCAGATTTAAAAACATCTTTATGGAGGGAGCCTAGCTTGTTAGACCAAGCATGAAAATGAATTTACAGACAGAGAGAGACACATCTGGGAAATAAGACACCCTGTCACTAACGTTTCACAGGTAGGGTTTGTTTGTCCGCCACCCTGGCTCAGTAAAGGATGCCTCTCCCCACTGTCTCCTTGCTGCTGCAGCTGCTGCGTACGATGGAGATCAACAGTTAGGTAGTATTCCGCTGTCGTGACAGTAGCACATTAATAACAGCTCACTCTTTCTGAAGATCCTTCACTTTAATAACAGCTTACATTTGGCAGGTCTCCCAGAACTTCTCATTATTCCCTTCGCAGGACCTGCCACCCCCCCCAGCTTCATTATTAAAACCCGTACACTTGATTTCAATATTTTATTAGTGCTGTTTTTATGAAGGATTGAAAAAGCTAAAAACTAAAGCTGTGTTGCCTTATGACCTGTGTTACTTCCCTGGTTTGTGGTGCAATTCGATCAGAATCTAACTCCACATCACTGCGTGCTGACTCTTTACATAGAATCTCAATCAAAGTATACAGAGTGTATCTCTCTCTTTTACTTTTCTCAATTTGCTTTAATTTCCATATCTCTCCTATCTCTCTCCTCTCTCTCTCCTCTCTCTCTCTCCTATCTCTCTCTCTCTCTCTCTCTCTCTCTCTCTCTCTCTCTCTCTCTCTCTCTCTCTCTCTCTCTCTCTCTCTCTCTCTCTCTCTCTCTCTCTCTCTCTCTCTCTCTCTCTCCTCCCAGACTATCCTCACCCTATCATCATCATTTACTGATAAAAATATCCTGAATGCATTTCCTGCCTTTGTCCTGGCCTTTTAGAGCTTCATCCGAATGTAAAACCGCTGAATCTACTGCATGTTTTGTGGTTGAATGCGACTACGATTCTACACCATTGCAAGAATCATACGATTAATCAGCCGTTCACATGGCATCCTACAACTGTGACGAAAAATCCAAGTGACTTCCAGCTTACTTCAGTGTTTATTACCAGTAGTGTGATTGACTGTTGCTGGAATCCTTACAAAGCCAGCGACGTCTCTCAGTTATCAGTGTTCAGCTTGCGCTGTTTGTTTAATTGGATTTTGTTGTTCTTTTCTGAATGAAAGGTTTGTTGCTATTCTAGAAGAGAGGTAACAAACAGCCCCTTGATTATCCCATAATGGTATGTCCCTGACAGCTTAACAAACAGGATCTATCTCTAAATAGTAATAACTGGGTAACTGCCAGTGTTTAATGCATTTACACATTAACTACTGGTGGAATAATTCTGTAATTACATGAAAATGGCCGGAGCCATGCTATTACATCAGGGAACAAGACCCAAATGTGGGTAAAAAAATGGGTGATTGCCATTGAAGTAGTTTTTAACCCTACTATTATGATGAGAATCAATAATATTGACCCGAAAGATAATGTTTGTGTACGTTAATCAGTCCAGGGCTACATCCATTCTATAATGTCTGTTCTGAATTACACTGAATAATGTAAACTGTAGCTCTTCTTGGGGCAGCAGCGTGGAGTAGTGGTTAGGGCACTGGATTCTTGACCAGAAGGTCGTGGGTTCAATCCCAGGTGGGGGACACTGCTGCTGTACCCTTGAGCAAGGTACTTTACCTAGATTGCGCCAGTAAAAATCCAACTGTATAAATGAGTAATTGTATGTAAAAATAATGTAATATCTTGTAACAATTGTAAGTCACCCTGGATAAGGGTGTCTGCTAAGAGATAAATAATAATAATAATATGCAGGTGATTTTACAAACGCGATCGCGAACGGACATGGGAAAACAATCCGAACACACAGGGGCTTGGAAAGGGTAGCCGGCATGGTGCAGCAGTTGTTATGGCAATAATCATAAAAGCACAGCTGGTACCGCAGGTGACAAGAGTTTGAGAGATCTAGCAAAGCAATGAAGTGCTAAACGGATTGGAAAGTGGTTTGAAATTAACCTTGATTATTATGGCTGTAATCATCTAGACACATATTTCCAAACACTGGACTGCTTTAGGGGAGAGATCATGCTGTGTGAAGGGGGGTCATCTATACATCTGTGTGGGAACTTTAGACATATTGGTATGGAAATCACGTGCAATGACTATTACACCGCAGCTCTGGCAAAGGTGCCTGGTTTGCTTTCTGTGTTTGTTATCCAGCTGTTGAAAAGCTTGCTTGATATACAGTGACGGAATGATGCAGACTCTACCCCTATGTTTCAACATTCATACTTGTATATTCAATATCATCCATAACTTTTAAACACATCATAGTGCTACATTTATACTAGAAATACTGAAAGAAACTTAAAGTTTAATGGCAACTAGAAGTCTTTCTCAATATCTTTCTTGGTGTCTTTTTGAAGTCATTTGTGATTCCTCTTTTTAAGTTTGTGTGAAGGGGTACCCCTGCCCCTGTGTTTATTTATATTTTTATGATTTAAATGTAATGTTTTGTGTTTATTTTAAACACTGTTTTATTGTTGTTATTGTTTTACAGCCTGGATGGGGTTAAATGTCCCATCCAGATAAAATCGTGAGAATGCGTGGCCATGCATATGAGAAGCCCTGTGCTGAATGTGGCAGAGGGATAAACTAGGTAATTGATAGCCAGTTAATCCCTCGGCCACAATATGAAAACAAGCAGCTTTCGCTCACTTGAGGTTGATTGTTGAGAGAGGTGGAACTCAAAGAAAAGTAAGAAGTAAAAATGATAAAATCTAAGCACTTGCTAGTGGCGCTGGATTTTGACCAGCACAGTACTTGTTTGTTCAGTGTTTGTCTTTGCCTCTGTTTTAGCCATCGTGCCTTTTGTTTTGAGTGTTTTGTTTAAATATTTATTTTATAATAAATCCGCACCTCAGCGCTTCCCTTGCAGTACTGTGTGTGTGTGTGTGTGTGTTCCATTCTCTTCCTGGTCTGACCTCACCCACAGTAACCACATCCGGATCACAGCTTGTTTTATACGTTATAGTTTTTTTTTTTCAGTGGTTTAAATAGCAAAGTTAAGCTGCACTTTGCATGCAGAGGTCTTACTAACTCTTATTTTGCTGCATGGTTGTTCATACTGACAACTCCAACTTGCCTTATTCAATTGACACTGATCAAAGAAAAGTTTGGGATTGAGAAAAGGTCCCATGAAGGCTCGCCCCTCGTTAGCACACCATTCTCCTCTACTGGGCAGAGCTAAATTAAAAGCACAGAATCCAGTCTGTTTTTAAAATGTTCCCAGTGTTTTAGATCCTGAATCTTCACCATGCATGTAAAACTGTGTGTAAAAAGGTGCTTCCTGCTTTGTGTTCTAAACTTGCTTTTCCTCAGCTTCCATTCACGCCCTCTTGTTCTGCTCTCTGTGCTAAATTTGAAGCAGTGCCTCGAGTTAACCTGATACCATTTATGATTTTATAGACTTCAATCAAGTCCCCTCTTTCCCTTCTTTTTTCTAGGCTGAAAAGATTTAATTTGGAATCTCTTCTAAACTGTCAGAATATTTCAAGTTAATGTGATATGAAAATAACTGGGTTTCTCCAACGCATGTTTAAACTGTTTGTCATTATTCATCACATCAGTCTTCTTTTAATATTGCTCAAATGCTTTTTTCAGATACTTAGCATTACTTTGAACTGCAATTGTAATATATAAAACAATGGCTGTTTAAACCAAAATACAGTGTATGATTCTGAGATCTGGTGCTTTATATACAATGTATTCCAGCTATCTGCATACGTGGTGGTTGATTATTCTTGATAACTGCTTACCATTGTGAAACACTTATTAAATGAATGTACTGTTTATATTCCTAATAACTGCACACAGTATTCTGGTGAATTGGCAGATTTGATCATGCAGGTTCAAGCAGTCTTCCATATACTGCTTGTCCCTGCTCCTCAGTACTTGTTTGTGTGTTAAGAGCTATGGTGGGATTTCTTCAGTATGTAGGAAACAAGCCCTTTTCCTACAGAAAGGTAACCATATGGCTCTGTCTGCAACAGGGAGGCACCAAACAGACAGAAGAGCTCCATTTATTTCATGCAATATGCACTTGTCAAATGGCTTGCCCGAAGTCACAAAGTCAGTGGTTGAGCTGCAGGCTGCCGCTTATAAAAGTCTCCCACAGTAAAAACATAGCAAAGTGTAATAAAACATAGTGAAATCCCAGAGAGGTATGGTAAAGAATACCATGATAATCTACGTTAAATGCATAGTATAGCAATGGAAAAAGCATGGGGAAAACTGCTTTTAGAAGGGCTGTGTCAACAGTAACTATTAATCTAAAAAATAATTGCTAGATCATTTTTAGTTTGACTTCATGAAGTCTTTCAGGTGTAGTTCTTGATACTGTGAGATGCTTGGGTATGATTTGAGGCTTTAACAGTTTATAAAATACCTGAAACTAATTTCCATAGTATATGACCTTCTTTCTATAGAACTGAAAGCTTGGTATGTACTGGTGTCCATGGTCTACTCTTGTTACATGTTTCTTGTACCAGTGAGCCTCTGTCCAATCTTCTCATTTCCACCATTATTGTCATTTTCACCTTTTATGTTCCTTCTTGCTCAATCTCTCTGGCTCTGCAGAAACACAGCCACTCTCCTCAGCAATGCTTTGTTTCACATCTAGGTGCCCTCATTATTGGAAGCTCTGCTACATGACAAGCAAAACTTGTCTCTGTCATGGGAGATGAGCAGAATATGACAAGCGATAGATGCCTCTGTCCAAGGTACTGAATCACAATAAAATGGTACATTACTGTCTGTCATAGTCAGAACTCATACAAAAAAATATCTGCAGCCTTATGTAAGATAAGCAGCGGAGAAGCGACAGTACACTACAGAAGACTGCATCACTGCCTCACTGTGCACAGGGCAAAGCAGGGCATGTTGTAGATAACTACTGCTAAGCTGACATTTTCTTCATAAGCAACACAATTTTCTGAAATGTTGTTTTGCAGATATCACTTGAAGAAGCAGAGGTTGGGGTTGCTCTCAGAGGGACAAAACTAAATAAATGTAATTGTTTCTGAGATTTAATAAGACTTCCATCACATAGCAAAAGCGGGAATGGCTCACAGTTCTTTGCACCTTGGGTCTTATTTCCATCAACTTAAAGTCACAGCTGTCTAGAATAAAATAGACTGGACTGTGTAAGCCATAACAAGATCCCTATAAGGCTTTTCAGTTAAAATCTGGAATGACCAGTAAGCTGTATCTAAAGACAGATATTAATATGTGTGCTATAGTGAACCTTTTAATGTGATAATGTTTGTATACACTGATTTTGATTTATAAAGAAGGTTATATACTAGAGCAGTTGATTCAATAAAGAGGTATGTTAAGCATTGATTGAATAGCAAAGGGGATTTTAAAACAGCATTAAAAATATTGCATGTGATTCAGCAATTTCACAATATTTAGAGCTCTTTTACCGAACCCTGGTCAGTAATTTTATTCAGTTGGGACTCACTTCACAACTCACTTCTAGTACATTAGACAGAGGTTCATTACCCTGGATGGTGACTCCTTCCTATACACAATTGTTTTACTCAGCTGACAAAAATTCAGAAACTGCTCTTTGATAGAGGCTCGGCTGCATAGACGACGATGCAGCACTAGGGACAACGGCTCTGCACTGTACTGTATGTGAGAGTTTCAATAGCTCAAACAATGCACACATGAACAATCTCCAAACACTTCCTGAATCTATACACTTCATTCCGACAGGTGACGAATGATCCTGGCTTCCCAACACTTCTTTACTGAACTGAATCCGAGTAAGCTAATGATACACATGGAAATATTTACTCGCATGCAGTGCTTTAAGCAAATGTTTACAAGCTGCTATTTCTCTATTATGCATTTGAAGAAGACTATTTAAAAAGAAAAAAGAAAGAGAACGAAAGAACGATCACTGTACAGCCCATAGAAAAACATGGCTGAGACAGTGCAGGGATACTCTGAGTGGGTCTGCACTGATTCAGTGAGGTGGTCAAGGAGAGGAGTCAGATCCAGCCTTGTTGTCCAGAGAGAGAGGGGCTGTATCTCCTGGAGAGGAGAGGGGCCTCAGTGACAGTGAGCAATGTGCTGTTGACTGGCTCTAAAAAATGTCATTTGGATGTCTGAACAGATTTAGTGTAATGCGTGCTTGAGAATAATGCTATTTAGCACTGCATTTCCCTAGGATGCTTTCGTAAATGATATGGTGCATCTTGGCAGTAACTTGGATAAATACATTTTTTAAATCAATCCTAAATCCTGCAATGCGCTCTAAATAAGTCATTGATTTTCCTTAACTAATCTAAGCCCCCATAATTGAAACAGATGTGTTCTTAACATGCACTGGATAATGCTGCACTTGTCAATTAGAGGATTGAAAACAGATCACAAGAAGAGTTTTGTTTCAACCCCAAGGGTTGAATTTCTCATGCATTCTATTTACAATAATCCCCAGCTCCATTCTAATGAATGTGTGATTTGGGTCTCAAGTGATATTAGTTTGCTTGTCTTGAAATGACAAGTCACAAAAGCACCATGCAGTTCATCACAGATTCGGGAACCAGCACTATGGATAGAGGTTCAGTCCTATGGATAGAGGTTCAGCACAATGGATAGAGGTTCAGCACTATGGATAGAGGTTCAGCACTATGAGCATGGATTTAGCTCAGGGGTAGAAGTTTACACATCGTGTCTAAGGTGTCTCTTATAGTCATCTCATGCAGTTTGGGCAAGAGGACTGCAAAGCGAACCTGAGTAAAATAAGTGTTGTTACAAAAAGAGACACCTTACACACGACTTGATAGTGTATTATAAAAAAACACAAATGAAGATAGCACTCAGGAAACGCTATTAAACATAAGAAGTCTTGTTTTGTGTCATATGTGCTGTGTATGGGATTACATCTTCAAACAAGAAAGATGGAATTTTCACAAATCTTTAATGTTTATTTCTCAAGCATGATTTATAATTATATGCATAAGTGTAGTCATATTACAGATCAAAAATATCCATCTTTTAGATAAGTGGCCTAAACATAGAACTCAAGAGTCTTGAGTCAAAGAATCCAAACTCTCTGACCAGCGATTATTGTTTCCCAGCAAAAACCGGTTACCACCTCCTGCAATCAATAGGAAGAGAATGTACTTGCTCTGATGACTTCAACGATGAAACTGTGAAAAAGTCAAGCTAGCATTAAAACACAAGAAAAGAAGACTTTGGGAAGTGTGTCCAAAAAAATGTTTGTTAAATTATTGCTCCATTTGTCACCATTGATTATACTTTATACGTGTAGTCGTTGGGAATCTTAATGTGTTTGAATCCAGTCTTAGATACAGAGTCACCTGCCAATGGAGCGCCAATGCCAGAGATTCCACTTGCAGTACAAATACATGAGTCATGTGAGGGACAGCTGATTTGATGTATATCACAGGTGTTTTGACCACGCCCAGTCTGTAGTGCTGGGGGGCCGTTACTGAATATGCAGTACAGCTTCAATCATTTCAGCATTCACTAGGAAGACAGTTGTAGTCATTCAACACCACAGGTTTGCAAGCAGCACCAGGGGACTCAAACAAAACAACTTTGTACCGAGTCTCCTCAAACAAGCTGTAGACTTGGCTGCTTATTTACTGAAAGATGAACAAGAATAAAGAAAAAAATGCAAACCAATTGCACAGCTGTGTAAATATTCAATTCATATTCCAAAGAGCACAGCGCTCTGAGCTGGGGCTGGTATTGCTAAACCAGAAGGGGAGGATGTTGTAAATCACATTAGGAGGAATCTTGCTAAGTCAACATTCAGGTGTCCAAAAACGTCCTTTCATTCTGTGGACCTAACAATGCCATTTAAAGGCCAATTGAACTGTAATTAGTTTTCTGCAGGACAAGTTTATTACGGAGGGCTGCCAGCAGATGGCTAACATCTCCTGAATGCTGACCCTGCCTGGGCTATTCCTCCGAGACACTGCCTAATGCAAAAACTGACAATTCCTGCTGAATCTCTGGCATGGTGCTGAATCTGTACCTGAGAGCTGAAGCTCTGTCCATGGTGCTGAATCTCTGGCATCTGTACCTGAGAGCTGAATCTCTGTCCATGGTGCTGAATTTGTACCTGAGAGCTGAATCTCTGTCCATGGTGCAGAATCTGTACCTGAGAGCTGAAGCTCTGTCCATAATGCTGAATCTCTGGCATCTGCACCTGAGAGCTGAATCTCTGTCCATGGTGCTGAATCTCTGGTGTCTGTACCTGAGAGCTGAATCTCTGTCATGGTGCTGAATCTATACCTGAGAGCTGAATCTCTGTCCATGGTCATGAATCTGTATCTGAGAGCTGAATCACTGTCCATGGTGCTGAATTTGTACCTGAGAGCTGAATCACTGTCCATGGTGCTGAATCTGTTCCTGAGAGCTGAATCTCTGTAGACGAATCTCTTTCCAAGGTACTGAATCTGTACCTGAGAGCTGAATCACTGTCCATGGTCCTGAATTGGTACCTGAGAGCTGAATGACTGTAGCTGAATCTCTGTCCATGCTACTGAATCTGTACCTGAGAGCTGAATCTCTGTCCATGCTACTGAATCTGTACCTGAGAGCTGAATCGCTGTACATGCTATTGAATCTGTACCTGAGAGCTGAATCTGTCAATGGTGCTGAATCTGTACCTGAGAGCTGAATCTCTGTCCATGGTGCTGAATCTGTACCTGAGAGCTGAATCTCTTTCCAAGGTACTGAATCTGTACCTGAGAGCTGAATCTCTGTCCATGCTACTGAATCTGTACCTGAGAGCTGAATCTGTCAATGGTGCTGAATCTGTACCTGAGAGCTGAATCTCTGTCCATGCTACTGAATCTGTACCTGAGAGCTGAATCTCTTTCCAAGGTACTGAATCTGTACCTGAGAGCTGAATCTCTGTCCATGGTGCTGAATCTGTATCTGAGAGCTGAATCTCTGTCCATGGTGCTGAATCTGTACCTGAGAGCCGAATCTCTGTCCATGCTACTGAATCTGTACCTGAGAGCTGAATCTCTTTCCAAGGTACTGAATCTGTACCTGAGAGCTGAATCTCTGTCCATGGTGCTGAATCTGTATCTGAGAGCTGAATCTCTGTCCATGGTACTGAATCTGTACCTGAGAGCTGAATCTCTGTCCATGGTGCTGAATCTGTACCTGAGAGCCAAATCACTGTCCATGGTGCTGAATTTGTACCTGAGAGCTGAATCACTGTCCATGGTGCTGAATCTGTACCTGAGAGCTGAATCTCTGTAGACGAATCTCTTTCCAAGGTACTGAATCTGTACCTGAGAGCTGAATCACTGTCCATGGTCCTGAATTGGTACCTGAGAGCTGAATGACTGTAGCTGAATCTCTGTCCATGCTACTGAAACTGTACCTGAGAGCTGAATCTCTGTCCATGGTGCTGAATCTGTACCTGAGAGCCGAATCTCTGTCCATGGTCCTGAATTTGTACCTGAGAGCTGAATCTCTGTCCATGGTGTTGAATCTGTACCTGAGAGCTGAATCTCTGTCCATGGTGCTGAATCTGTACCTGAGAGCGGAATCACTGTCCATGGTCCTGAATTTGTACCTGAGAGCCGAATCACTGTCCATGGTCCTGAATCTGTACGTGAGAGCTGAATCTCTTTCCAAGGTACTGAATCTGTACCTGAGAGCTGAATCTGTCAATGGTGCTGAATCTGTACCTGAGAGCTGAATCTCTTTCCAAGGTACTGAATCTGTACCTGAGAGCTGAATCTCTTTCCAAGGTATTGAATCTGTACCTGAGAGCTGAATCTCTGTCCATGCTACTGAATCTGTACCTGAGAGCTGAATCTCTGTCCATGGTGCTGAATCTGTACCTGAGAGCCGAATCTCTGTCCATGGTCCTGAATTTGTACCTGAGAGCTGAATCACTGTCCATGGTCCTGAATCTGTACCTGAGAGCTGAATCACTGTCCATGGTGTTGAATCTGTACATGAGAGCTGAACCACTGTCCATCATCCTGAATCTGTACCTGAGAGCTGAATCACTGTCCATGGTCCTTAACCTGTACCTGAGAGCTGAATCACTGTCCATGGTCCTTAATCTGTACCTGAGAGCTGAATCTCTGTCCATGGTACTGGATCTGTACCTGAGAGCTGAATCTCTGTCCATGGTGCTGAATCTGCACCTGAGAGCTGAATCTCTGTCCATGGTGCTGAATCTGCACCTGAGAGCTGATTCTCTGTCCATGGTGCTGAATCTTTGTCCATGGTGTTGAATTTGTAACTGATAGCTGACTCTGTCCATGGTGCTGAATTTGTACCTGAGCACTGAATCTGTACCTGAGAGTGATGTTGTTTACATGTTCCCATTGGAATTTGTGTTACAAGTGTACTAACAGGACATGATTTATATAAGGAATATTGTCCACCCGGCTTTACATAATACGTCTGTAGGGCATACTCTCCAGTTTCTCACATCTGTATTAAATGTGTATATTGCTCCCCACAAATCTAAATAATTTGAGCTCTGGGTGTCATTTTGATGTGCTGATGTTGCCGGTTGGTTTGCACAGCTGTTCTGAGGCAAAGGCAGTGAAGACGTGTGTGTTTATTAACTGCAGGAGCACAGCACAATCTTGTTATCTTGCAGGGGTTGTGCCACAGATGTAAATAGTAAGGCTGTAAACTCCTGTCGTTGGTACAGATGGAAATGGTTCATACTGATTGTAATGGTTTCAAATGGCCTAACTCTCCCCTTCAGGGCTCTCCTGGGCAGGGGAGACTCTTGGGTGGTTTGCACTCATCCAGGAAAGTACAACAGGGGAGGGGGTCAGATCTGGTATCAGGGATTAGAGAGTGAGGGGTTGTATCTCCTGGAGAGGAGAGGGGCCTCAGTGACAGTGGGGGGCTGTATCCCCTGGAGAGGAGAGGGGCCTCAGAGAAAGTGAGGGGTTGTATCTCCTGGAGAGGAGAGGGGGCCTCAGAGAGAGTGAGGGGCTGTATCTCCTGGAGAGGAGAGGGGCCTCAGAGAGAGTGAGGGGCTGTATCTCCTGGAGAGGAGAGGGGCCTCAGAGAGAGTGAGGGGCTGTATCTCCTGGAGAGGAGAGGGGCCTCAGAGAGAGTGAGGGGCTGTATCTCCTGGAGAGGAGAGGGGCCTCAGTGACAGTGAGGGGCTGTATCTCCTGGAGAGGAGAGGGGGCCTCAGAGAGAGTGAGTGAGGGGATGTATCTCCTGGAGAGGAGAGGGGCTGCAGTGACAGTGAGTGATGTGCTGTTGACTGGCTCACAGAAATGTCATTTGGATGTCTCAATGGATTTAGTGGAATATGAGTACCAGTGTGAAACTGTTTAGCACCACGTTGCCCCAGGACATTGTTGCAAATGAGAAAGCTGAATCCTGGCGGTAATGCTGGATAAATATGTTTAAACAGATATCAGCTCTCAAATTCTGGTGAACACATTAAAAAGCAATTGAGCTTCTTCATAAGTCCCAGACAAATAGCTTGAATATGAGCAATAAAAAAAGAAATAGCATTTCAAACAGCAAGCCTGTTGTGAGGGGCTGATCCGTGCTGCAGACTGGGAAGTCTGAGTGTGCTGTTTGTTAAGGAAGTTGAGAAAAGGCAGCAGTCAGTCAGTGGTTGTGTCCATGCTTAGATAACCATAGCTTGAGTCTAGGCAAACTAGAATACACTAATGGCAGTATCTACAGGACCTGCCTTTTTGGCTAATGGAGAGTATTTCTAGCTCTTCCAAATGATGTCATGCAGTGTTACTTAGGTTTCTAGAATAGGGATGAGCACTCTAACATCTGAAGTAAAATAATCATTTTAATGTCTGTTCTCAATTTAGAGGAACATGCTGTCAAATAATTGAGAAAATCCAAGGCTGTGAATGACTCCATTGTATTAAGATATATTTTTTTCCTTACTTTGTCAAATGCTTTGGTCAGATTCCTGTGTAAAATCCTATTAAGTGTGTTCTGTGGTTTTTTCTAGTGTTCTTTCTGCTCAGTTGAATTTTTTTTTTATTCCAGAAAAAAACTGCTTCTGAAAAGGAAGTGAGGCGGTTGAAGCACACCAGCACTGCACAATCACAAAACTAATATCTTCCCCCCACCTCATTTCCTCACAGTCAGTCTGTTCTGAAGCAGTTGTAGCTGGAATAGTAGGTAACGTGGCAGATAAAGATCTAAACAGAAACAACAACAGAAAAGACATAGAACACACATACTACACATAGCTAAGAAGTCAAATATTAGGAAAAGGAAAAAGGGAGAAGATATCAATGATCCCTGTAAGCCCTGCAGCTGTTTAAAAAAGTCCCAAATCATTACTGTACTTGCTCAGTAATATATCTAGTTCAGCTAAGACAGGTCTTGTTCATCAATACCTTTAAACACGCAGTAATAGGGGTATATTTTCAAAGCATATACTCCAGTCTTTAATTAACTCTATTTTTTAAAGATGTCATAGACCTCTTAATTTCATAAAACTAGGATCAGACAGTTATGTGATACATGTCAAGTTCTCTTCAGCACTCTCAGGCAAGGTGGTTTGTTTTTCATTATGTAACATTAACAAGATTTTTCTCCTTTCAAAAATAGGAGTTAATTAAAGAATGGAGGCACGTAGGGCCATGTTTTCAAAACATTTACTCCCATCTTTAATTACGGTAACTCCTACTTTTTTAATGGGGAAATTTCCATGCAAATGATTCAAAACTGTGAAGCAAAAAGCTTTAGAGGGCTTCAAGGGAATTAACAGTAGTACTTAAGTTGTTTGGTGCTTTTTTGGCATCCTGTATTGTGTCACCATGTCCTTAATCCATTGAGGACTCACCAATACAAGATCTTGGGCAAAGCTTCATTGAAGAGAGGAGAGAATGCGCAGGGTAGAGGGTGATAGGCTAGTTGTTGTTCTTTTTATTGTAAGGAAAGGAAATGATTAGGAAAGCAAGCTCGTTGGGAGGTGGCAGATGACAAATTGGCATCCTGTTGGTTAATTTCCTAATAAAACAGAAAATGCAAAGACCAGCTTTCAGATAACCCCCTATCTCTAACCCCCTGAGTGTTGTTAACACTTTTTTGTAATTAGTTTCTTAACCTCCTTTTAATTTCCCAGCATGCCCGATGCCATGTGATTCTTTTGTGTGAAGAAGGATGTTTGGCAGAGAGGGAATGCTAACTGCAGTGCTAAATGTGTTGCTTGTTCCTTTCGTCTAGAGGAAGGTGCCGGATAGTTGTTTTGAGGAACTGTTGTTTATTTTAATCTGGGAAACATCAGTTGAATCGAAGGCTGTTGGACAATAAAGACATAATTATTAGCATTGCAGATATAGCACAGGCAGTGGCAATATTAGCTTCCCCACACTGCTTTCCCTCTGCCAGTGTGCCACATCTAGTTTAGTTTATTTAATCACTTTGTGTCTGCAGGGTACATTTCAATAGTGCAAGCACTAATACAAAGAGAGACTTAAATAGCCCACACTCAATCAAATATAATAACAATGCAACAATACATTTAAAAGAAAAAGAAAAGCACCTCATTTTGGTTATCTTACAAATTAAACAAGCACAGATGACGCTGAACATCAAATTTAAACCCGGAGAGGCTTGACAATGACACATTGGAACCTGGAAGGGCATTCCAGAACCCCAAGGCTGTGCCAAAGAAAGAATAACGACACAACGAAAGCAATAAGACATGATTGTCAAAGCAGCTCTGTGGAGACCTCTCAGCCCAGATCTTTTACGAGCATAGATTGACACAAAGGTGGAATGCAGTGAATGTAAAACCATATAAAAGTCAGCAAGAACAAATTTGGATCTTCTGCCACTTAGTGGTATAAGAGAGGAATGACTAAGAAAGCTTTCATAAGTAGAATCCTAGTTCCAGTCCTTCATAGAACCCTACAAAGGAACTGTTGCAAGTTCAAGCTTCTTAATATTATATTTTTGGAAGGGGTTCCAGACAAAAGTGTCATACTGTAAAACAGGTCTTACCAGCTCTTGTAAAGGTGTACAACAACATCTAAAGGGCTTCTCTGAAGGACCAAAAAATAAACCCCAAAACTCAACTCTCTTTGCCACAGACATAATCAACACGGTGTGTCCAGAGCAAGTTTTCAGACATCAGATTGTTTTTACGAAAAGCCACCCCTTTCAAAATGATGTTTGATCATAACCAACCTCGTTGGTGTAGCAGGCTGTCTTGTGTGATGCAGTACCGGTACAGATCTGTCCCCTGTCTGTGAGATGAGATGAGGTTACAAGCTCTATAGCCACTAATGCTGATGAGCCTTGCTCTTTTGCATAGAGGTTAAGATGCTCGCTTGCCGTGCGCGAGGTCACCGCTTTGCGCCCAGCCTCCGATAATGTTACACTAAATTCGAACCAGAGAATTGGAGGTGTTATATCCTGTACCGCTTTAGTGGAGTGATTCCTGGATTAATGTAGCACCAGAATTGTTGAATCGTGCCATGAGACACTTCTATACCTAACAAACAAGTTATTCCATATATTAAAAATGGTCAGGGTAGGGCTGAGTATGGCCTTTTACAAAAGGTCAAGTGATAACCTTTGTTTTTTTATTATGTTTTTTATTATTACGAACATAATAATAACTTTAAATATCAACTGTTCGAGTGGGATAAATCAGGGAAAATCTGACTGTGATTGTTGTCAAATTACATCAAATAAAATAAAGTGAAATCAATTGCAATCAAGCTAAAATAAAGGAAATCAGTCTCAGTGTGAGTGAGAATTGTTACCCGCGGACTCGGTCTGCTTCTGCCTGGATATTACTTTTCTTTGAAGAGCAGTTTGCATTTCGTTCCGTGGTGATACAGGGAGGCTGGATTTGCACTTGGTTTGATAAAAATGAATAAATACATTTGCAGATAATTTCACTGGCGGCAGCAGAGCCTGGCGAGCAGCTGGCATCCTATTAGACAGGGGTGTGCTGCATATTGATCAAGACATGTATTCAACAATGACAACTGCAGAAAGACCCCCACTACTGGAAATAGAACTACTTCAGTCTGTGTCTGTATCATAACCCAAACTCTAGACCCCAGTCTTCAAACTGTACAAGAAAAGCAATAAAGCAGACGTTTACAGGGCTTCTTTATATTTCTATATTTACTATTTTAGAAATGGTTTGTAAGACGTATCCACGTGTTTTTATTGTTGCGTGTTAATCTGCAGCTACTGCGGACCCCCTTTTAACTGTGTGCCATTCATTTGAGCTAATTCCAGTATGCTAACACACATGACGGCTCATTGCCTTGAACTGTGAGCAACATAACAATGTGTCCTGTTAGCCCTTCACTGTATCTATGGTTAGGAATCCTTTAGTATTTGAAGACCTTTGAATGAAATATGCTGGTTTCAGCAGCCCTGCTCTTTCTTGAGTCTCTGTCAGAAGAGCGTGTGTGTGGAGGTGGGGGGGGGGGTGCTGGCTACTAGGTTATTCAAGGACTGGAAAGTCATTTCAAATATCCAGGTTTGATTTAAGAAAATGAGCAGCGTGCAGCAGACCGTCCTGATTCTGTGGCAGCATATGAGTTTCACAGATGATTGAAAGCAGAATGCAAACACAACTGAAATAACATTTACTTACATTTTACTGACATTTACCAGAACCATGCAAACAGCACTAATGAAAAAGCACAAAATAAACAATACCTCGCTACATTTATCCCTGCTCTGGTGGATTGCATAAATTGCAAAAAAGATCAGAGGATGACATTTTCTAGTTTATATAAAACAACCCATACACAGAATGGGATCCAGGCGGTACTGTGGTTACTGGTTAGAGCTGAGGACTGGGAGCCAGGAGGCAGTGTGGTTACAAATTGATGCAGCACCACCCAAAAATAAGTCTAGACAGGTGTTACCCAACGGGTTGCTCTGATCTCAGTTTCACAGCCTCTGCAGCTCAGTCCCTGCTGCAGTGGGCAGCTACAGTATGATGACAGGCAGTCACTCTGAGTGATGGGAGTCGTGAACTCACACACATACAGAGGGGTGTGAAAGGATGTCTGGCTGAGAGGCAGGCAGGGGGTTGAAGAGCCTGGGGAGCGCTGAGGGGCTCAGGGGGTGCTGCACACAGGCGGTGGTGCCACATGTTCAATGTGTTTGTTTCTGTGTTGAGCCTGGCAGGATCTCTCTCTGAACAGCCTTACACAGACACCTTAGGACCAAGAGTTAAAAATAGCACCCCGCCCCCCAATGTGTGTCTGACTGATTGAGCAGCGCAGGGGAATGTAATGTAGCCTGGCATTACATCATCACAGTGCAGTTCTATCTGGCATTACATCATCACAGTGCAGTTTTATCTGGCATTACATCATCACAGTGCAGTTTTATCTGGCATTACATCATCACAGTGCAGTTCTATCTGGCATTACATCATCACAGTGCAGTTCTATCTGCCCAACACATTTTAGATTTAAAGTACTACAACGGGAAATAAAGCTGTGAGCAACTGTAATGTATAGAGGAGATATAAAAATAGGTCTCAGTTAAATAAAAAGAGGAACCGATGGGATATTAAAGGGCCATGGTTTCAAATAGTTTACTCCGATCTTTAATGAACTCCTATTGTTTTAAGTGCTGGTGTTAAACCATTTAAGAGTGCAATCACTGCCATGGTTTGTTACTTTTACAATATCCAAAAGCAATACAGTACGTTTCCAGATTTGTACTTTATTCCCAAAAAGATTTTCTAAGAAACCTTTTTCTACCTGATTTCAAGGTCTGTTTCAGGATATGGATGATTGATTATAATTCTCGCCTTCCCTATAAAAGGGGAGCGATGAACAGTGAACAAAACTGAATTTCTGACATTTCTCAATTGTTTCTACTTCATTTCAAAACTCGGTTCCTTTTTAGCCCAGGGCTTTTTCTTTCTCCTGACCTGACTGATGCTAATCTCATTAGACGCTGAGCGCAAGCGGAGCGAGGCTGGTGAAGCAGGTTTGTGTTATCTGCTTTCCTGGAGACAGGTTTCATATCTGTGAACGGTAACAGAGGCCCACAGCCTATCCGCATGCACGTCTGAAAGGTACAGTAACAGATCAACGACTCTGAAGACTGGAGATGCCCACAGGCACTGCAGAGAGTGCTGGGGGTTAGAGCGAATGACTCAGAGTTAGAAATTTCCAGATACCTCTTCACTAGTTGTTAGTGTTATCTGAGATATGATTTGAGTTTACTTCTTGTGTTACAAGTAATAAGACCCCACTTGAGCCATTTATAGGAACTGTTTATACTGTGCCCTGTTTCCTGTGACGCAGAAAGGGAATATAAAGCATTGCCGCGTGAGAGCCAGTAAGAGATGCATGCAGGATTCTGCTTCAGAAATGGGCTGGACCAGATCACAAGCGGGTCAAGCCTGGCTGAAAAGTCTAAAAACATCTTCTATTGGTAAGAAATGTGTGTAACTTCTGGTTGTGACCACATCCATGTATGTTTAACCCAGATTATACAGTGGTGGAAATCTGCACTGGAGAGTGTGAGGTACAGAGTTCACTCTCATGTTTCTCCTTTGTGTTTTGGGTTTGCATGGAATATCAGTGCCTTCCGGAATGCTACATTGGTATAAAGTGAGATGTAGACAACCCCAACTTGTCTCCTGGTGTGGAAAGTCCAGCGATGTGGCAAGAAAACCTGACCAAAATAAAGTTAGCATCAAAACAAGAATGGACATGTGAGATTGTTGCACTAATGAGAGTTAAGAAACTTAGCGTTAAGGTCGTTATTACCACTGTAAAGTTTGTTTGCAAATGTGCTCACTCACAGACCCGTGCAACGCACACGCCGACAAACCCTCACATAGTTAGCAACCCATCCACTCTCCCGAGTCGTTCAGTACAAACACTTCCAACATGCTATTGATTTTTCCTTTTTTTTCTCTGTGCGAAGGCTGGGCATGAGCGCTCCCAGCATTACAATGGACGTCCTCTGTGGGGACTGCAGCACAATCTTTGATCAGCCCTTTGCTTTCAATAACAAAGAGTTTCTATTGACTAACAGAGGCAGTGCTTACAGAGGATAACAAAGAAGCTGACAGAAGAGCTGCCACGCAAGAGGGATGCTTTGAAAAAGCAGCAGTGCCACAGCCATTCAAAAGAAAACAACAATTGCACCCTAAAATAACTTAAATACACTACTGTAGAACTACAAAAGGACATAAGAAGAGAGCTGAGGAACAGAAGGCAGTGTGGTGTAGTGGTTAGAGCTAAGGACTGGGAGCCAGGAGGCAGTGTGGTCTAGTGGTTAGAGCTGAGGACTAGGAGGCAGTGTGGTCTTCTGGCTTGAAGTTAATTTGTCAGAAATTACAACTCCCTGCTTTTAATTAGTAATTTAAACACAGCAGATGGCAAGCATGGGAGATTGAAAATATTAATTATAAGAAAGGACGATTAATCTTCTTTAGCCCAAGTTCATTTTCAGCCGTGCACACATCATTGTTCCAATTATTCTAACTGCGATTATTCTTATAAACAAAGAGACTACCGAACAAAGCCTTGCATCTGAGAAGTATAGGACCGCAAGTTCAATGAAGGAGAGCAACATTGGTTTTAAAGTCCATACAAACTCCCTCTTAACTGGATAGGGTTCTGTGTGTTTGCACTGGCCGATATGTCGTTTTTGTGGTCACTGCCATGGGATACAATCCCCTCTAGCAAGTATTGGGACAGCTGAATACATTCACAACAGCATGCCCCCCCCCCAAAATTAGTTTATGAAACAATGACTTCTATTACTGGTACAATGTTCAGTGATCGTAGATAACATGCTTTGATAATAAACAGATAATATTGGCACTTGTGAGACGGATTGCTTATCAAAATCATTTGTTTGTATTTGAAGAGGCGGGTATTCATGTAAAAAAAAGTAGCAGCAAAGGTTGTAATGCCAGTCTAATTAGAGTGGATTGTGTTTGTGACATACTGACTTTAAATGTCTTTACAAATGGATTGCAATATGGTGGAAGGAAAAAAGAGAGAGTCAATTATTGGTCGATATGGGTTTCGTTCACACGCGGTGTTGTTGAACGTTTGTGCAGTTTACTTTGAAAAGGTGAAAAGGACATTATTTTGTCCTTTTGAACAATCACACTCAGAACAATCCGATGCTGAAAGAAGCTATGTGTCCCCACACATTACACTCAAGGTGCACACAATCTAATCTAGTATTTCTAAAACTCAATCCCCGGGCACAGTCGTCATCAATAATGAACCGCATTATTACTGATCTGATGCCTTCAATCAGCACTGTCGATAAATAATTGATTGGACGAGACGTAATAGGCTCTCCCACCAGGCACCTCAGCTAGCCAATCAGATCGCACCAAGCCCCTGCCAATAGTTTGAAGTCTTTCTTTCCCCCCCCCCAAAAAAAAACTTTTCTCCTTTAATCTAAATAGCGGTGGGTTGTGCCCGCTCCCAAACCAATCCCATCATGAGAGAAACTAATCTCTTTGGTGCTGAGAATCTGCTTTGAAGATCAGCTCTGTGTTTATTTCAATTCCATTCACACACAGAGAAAGTAAAATACATATCCGCCAAACAATTTTACAACAAAGAAATGCAGAGAACAGCTGCACAGACTAGCATCACATTTATTTATGACTGGTCTTTAGATTGGTCCTGTTGGAGACTGTGCCAGCGCTGTCCCTGCATGGTGGAGACTGTGCCAGCGCTGTCCCTGCATGGTGGAGACTGTGCCAGCGCTGTCCCTGCATGGTGGAGACTGTGCCAGCGCTGTCCCTGCATGGTGGAGACTGTGCCAGTGCTGTCCCTGTATGGTGGAGACTGTGCCAGCGCTGTCCCTGCATGGTGGAGACTGTGCCAGCGCTGTCCCTGCATGGTGGAGACTGTGCCAGCGCTGTCCCTGCATGGTGGAGACTGTGCCAGCGCTGTCCCTGCATGGTGGAGACTGTGCCAGTGCTGTCCCTGCATGGTGGAGACTGTGCCAGCGCTGTCCCTGCATGGTGTGAAGAAGACCAGAGAGCCAGGGGTCCTGTTGGAGACTGTGCCAGCGCTGTCCCTGCATGGTGGAGACTATGCCAGCGCTGTCCCTGCATGGTGGAGACTGTGCCAGCGCTGTCCCTGCATGGTGGAGACTGTGCCAGCGCTGTCCCTGCATGGTGTGAAGAAGACCAGAGAGCCGGGGGCTCCGGCACGCAAACGAAGCTGAGTCGATGGCATCTATCACGGCCACAGATACCTGGCCTGGCCCATGCTGTCTAGACTGTAACTAGCGCAGCTGGCAGAGAGGTCATCATCGACATGTCACAATGACAGATGACATTAAAACAGGCTCCTCTCAGCTTCACTTCGCCTGAGCCCAGTCTCGGGGAAGAATGCTGGACAGTGACTCATTGCCTGACCATACAGTGAAGTTTCGCATTCACAACTCTGAGATGACAAGAAGATTTCACAGGTCTTGCACACAAGCATTTCTCAGCCTTAAACTCACAGAAGCCCCTCTTCCTCAGAACCATAACCAATCACTGATTTTCTTTATGTGACTGCTTGATGTGGAATTCAGGAATATTTCATGCGGCTGTGAAGTATCTTCAAGAGGCGATTGGCAAATTTTGTTCATTAACAGCTTTGAACAAAATATACAAAAATATATATGAGGTGCACAGCCTTGGAAGGTTCAATAAACTAATTTGGAACCTGCCTGGAGTTAAGACCTGGACTGTAATGGATCTCAAGGGCCAGAGTTATGGCACCAGTTCCATAAAGTGTCCACCTTTTTTATTCAGGAAAATAAATTCACTAGTCCTACAACATAGTTAATATTATGTAAGATTTACAGGAATTATTTTGCTAGCTCAGAGCACTTTAAGGAATGTGGCTGGAGCTGAACTGACAGTGCACATAGGTATATCACTGCAGCGACAGAGACAGGGCTGATTTGTGAAGCTGTCAGAATCTGGGACTGCCGATTGATTTGTACTTTGTCAAAGACGCTGCTGTTTGAATTGCGATGACAGCGAAATACACGGTTCAGGGGTTGGGGAAAGAGTTAATGAAATCTGTTTAAAAAATGAGCTGACAAGCAGGATTGCCCTTCAAGTGCAGCTCTTGGAAAAGAGACTTGCAGTTCTGCTACCCCGCAGGCCTGGGCCTCACTGAAGACTCTTTCCTTTACACAGAATCATTGCCAAAGATATTTGGAGATGCTATACAGTAGTGGAAATTACTCCAGGTTATTTTTAAGAGAGAGAGAGAACTTATTTGCCAGTGTAAGGCAGAGTGTCAACCAATGTAGTTACTTGTGTTTGCAGTTCTGGGAACTGATTGGTAGAGCAGAGGACTGGGAGCCAGGAGGCAGTGTGGTCTAGTGGTTAGAGCTGAGGACTGGGAGCCAGGAGGCAGTGTGGTCTAGTGGTTAGAGCTGAGGACTGGGAGCCAGGAGGCAGTGTGGTCTAGTGGTTAGAGCTGAGGACTGGGAGCCAGGAGGCAGTGTGGTCTAGTGGTTAGAGCTGAGGACTGGGAGCCAGGAGGCAGTGTGGTCTAGTGGTTAGAGCTGAGGACTGGGAGCCAGGAGGCAGTGTGGTCTAGTGGTTAGAGCTGAGGACTGGGAGCCAGGAGGCAGTGTGGTCTAGTGGTTAGAGCTGAGGACTGGGAGCAAGGAGGCAGTGAGGACTAGTGGTTAGAGCTGAGGACTGGGAGGGAGTGTGGTCTGGTGGTTAGAGCTGAACATTTAAATACATTAAAATCATTCCAACAAATAAAAGTGAAATGTGTTGCCCATGTCAGAGTATGGTTTCAGTGTCCTTGGATCATTCTGGACATGTTGAATAAAAGAGTGTTCACAGTCACATGACCTGTTAAAGGTCTCTGGTGCATCTCTGCAGAATAAATAAATAATAATTTTGAAAGGGCTGTATGTATTGTAAAATTAATTACAAAGAAAGCCGATCAAATCAACTAGAAGAAGCAACAGAAGGAGAGTTTTCTGTTTAAACACGGAGGTGTATGGGTTTCAGAGATGATACAACAGAAGGAGAGTTTTCTGTTTAAACACGGAGGTGTATGGGTTTCAGAGATGATACAACAGAAGGAGAGTTTTCTGTTTAAACACGGAGGTGTTTGGGTTTCAGAGATGATACAACAGGAGGAGAGTTTTCTGTTTAAACACAGAGGTGTATGGGTTTCAGAGATGATACAACAGAAGGAGAGTTTTCTGTTTAAACACGGAGGTGTATGGGTTTCAGAGATGATACAACAGGAGGAGAGTTTTCTGTTTAAACACGGAGGTGTTTGGGTTTCAGAGATGATACAACAGGAGGAGAGTTTTCTGTTTAAACACAGAGGTGTATGGGTTTCAGAGATGTTACTCGTTGGCTCAGACTTACATGCTGTTTTGCATGTGTCAGTGCTCCCATCCGGAACAGCGGCTAGTTTATTTTCTTCATTCAACTGCAAAATGTGGGCTTGTGTCCAGGACAGACAGGGACTTCATCATCAGCTGCATTGCTGGATTTGCACACAAGGCTGGGAAAGGAGATTTAATTCCCTCTCTCTCAATCTGAAAATGTTTTATTGGCATGGCTATTAAAACAATAGTTAATGTATTGACTAAGCTAGTACATATAAAATTACAAGCCCATTGCACTAGGATAAAAAAATACTTTTAAGAAAACATTTAAACAGACAAATAAAGGCGTGTCTGTGTGGAGTTTTATGAGCTTCCTTATATATTATGGGGTTTGTATTTAACCGAGGTGATATAGTGGAGCCGCCCACACAGAGGCTCATCACACTTTACGGTTTGACATAAATCTAGAAAATCCATCATCCAATCGTGATGAAACTTGCAGGGAATATTCTTTGTTGAGTCGGGGTCTGGGGGTATACTGTATGCAGGCGTGTGTTAGCCTGTCTGTACAATATGCCACATGGAGGTACAGTATAGTAGGTCATGGTGATTTACTTTTTGTATTGAAAGCCTGAGGATGCTCGTCACAGGCACACTTGTTATTTTGGTGTTTAACACTGGCGTGTGTTACCCTTGATGAATCCAAGTGTGGATGGGCCCCAAGCATTCAGGGCTATCCTGGGATTGTGTATTAGAGAGACACATTGTACCTGATATATTGCCAATATATTTTTTATTGACTTATTTAAAATGCTTGAATGCCATAACTGTACAGTGCTCATAGCTCTTGAATTTTGCTTTAGATTTGGTAACGCTAATGCATGACACACTCACACACACACAGACACACACAAACACACACAGACACAGACACACACACACACACATAGACACAAACACACACACACACGCACAGACAGACACACACACACACGCAGACACAGACACACACACACACACGCAGACACAGACACACACACACACGCAGACACAGACACACACACACACACACGCAGACACAGACACACACACACATGCAGACACAAACACACACACACACACACACACACACACACACACACACACACACACACACACACACACACACACACACAGACACACACACACACACACACACACACACACACACACACACACACAGAGCACAAGGGAATGTGACACACACACACACACACACACAGACACAAGGAGCACAAGGGAATGTGTCATACACACACACACACACACGGAGCACAAGGAATGTGACACACACACACACACACACACACAGACACACGGAGCACAAGGGAATGGATATTAGCACATTGGCACAATGTTTCTTTAACAGCCACCCTGAGCATCCTGGCAGCAGGTGCAGGGGGGGGGGGGGGCGGCGCTTCCCGCCTGTCTGTGTCTCTCGAAGCCCCAGGACAGCGGCCAGTTAAAAAGGTCCATCTGCTTGAAGCCCCCAAAGCAGGGCTGTCTTCAAATGGAGCCTGTTTCCTTTTATCACACTGCTTGATTCCACTTGGAAAGTCCCCAAAAAGCTGACAATCATTCAGGCCTCTGCTGGATTCTCCTGCTGCATTCCCTCACATTGGGAACAGTACAATAATGACAGATCTGTCAGTGTGTGGGTGTGTGATGGGGGGGTGAGTGAGTGTGTGTGTGTGTGCGTGTGTGTCTGTCTGTGCAGCGTGTGTGTGTGCGTGCATGAGTGCATGTGTGTGCGTGCGTGTGCATGTGCAGGTGGTGTGGGTGTCAGTGCGTGTGTGTGTGTCTGTCTGTGCAGTGTGTGGGTGTGCGTGAATGTGTGTGCGTGCGTGTGCATGTGTGGGTGCAGGTGCGTGTCTGTGTGTGTGCGTGTGTGTCTGTCTGCGCAGCGCGTGTGTGTGCATGCATGCGTGCGTGTGTGCACGTGCATGCGTGCATGTGTGTGCGTGTGTGTGTGCAGGTGCGTATGTCAGTGTGTGTGTGTGTGTCTGCTTTACTATTCCTGTGCAAAAATACAGAACAATTTCTTACCTAAGTTACCTAATATAATGAGGTATAAAATAAAGTTGAACATTCAGCATGTGTTCAATAACCCTCTGGAAAAGTGGCAAGCCTAAATGATTGCTTAGTAACTGATAAATGGACAGAAAATGCAGCACCAACACACTGATATCTTTACAGACACTAAATGTAATTGAAATATTTCAGCTAATTGAGCTTTTTAATGTTAATTGATGACTGCAACTTTCTCCATTAATCGAAATATTCAAACCAGCGCTGCAGCACAACTTGCTGCAGTACAAGCTGTCACGTCTATACATATTGAGACTGCTTCCGCCTGTCGTACCCTTTTAATTCAGGCACTATACTCATAATGTGAAGCAATTGAAAAGACAACACTTCTGAACAGAATAAAACCATTTTAATGGTGTAAAACTAATAGATTGAGACACAAACAACATATTCTAAGGGTTCTTAGAAATCCATTAGTTACAGGTCCCAATAACACAGAATTGCTAAACAAAAATATTATTTTTGTTATGATTACAAATTATTAGTAGTAGTAGTCATAGTAGTAGTAGTATTGAAATGACAGCTAGCAAAAATCATCACGCATCAACCATAGGGTGCTAACAAGGCCAGTAGTAGTGTTAGTAGAAGTATTTTGCTTGTAACATCCTTTATAACACATTTACAGATCCGTTATTGATGGTTTATGAAGTGTCCTTAAACTAAAGTGTAGGCAGTTTTCCCCCCAAGCATAGTGCGTGCTGCGGTGCCCTCCACCCCTGCAGTAGCTCTGGGTGACCTGCTCTGCATGGAAACTAGCAGAGCGGTACAGCAGCACATAGAGGCACAGTCCATGGGAAGCAAAGGAAAGGGTATAGCACTGGGGCAGCTGTGGCAGGGACCAGCTTGCCTACAGTATGGCTTGGGAAGGGAGGAGGGCAGGGCAGGAGGCTGGCACCTTTGTGGGCAGACCGTCAGGGAGACCACTGTGTTTACAGGTCTGTCACCTGTCTGTGGGCAAGCCAGGCCGCTGATGACATTGAGGGAGCCGCAGTACCCTTCCAGCCAAGGACTGATAGGAAACAAACAGGCTCTGCACTAGCGCACTCTGTCTATGCAAGAGTGCCCCCAGAGCTCTACAGTAGTGCACTCTGTCTATGCAGGAGCGCCCCCAGAGCTCTGCAGTAGCGCACTCTGTCTATGCAGGAGCGCCCCCAGAGCTCTGCAGTAGTGCACTCTGTCTATGCAGGAGCGCCCCCAGAGCTCTGCAGTAGCGCACTCTGTCTATGCAGGAGTGCCCCCAGAGCTCTGCAGTAGCGCACTCTGTCTATGCAAGAGCGCCCCCAGAGCTCTGCAGTAGCGCACTCTGTCTATGCAGGAGCGCCCCCAGAGCTCTGCAGTAGTGCACTCTGTCTATGCAGGAGCGCCCCCAGAGCTCTGCAGTAGCGCACTCTGTCTATGCAGGAGCGCCCCCAGAGCTCTGCAGTAGTGCACTCTGTCTATGCAGGAGCGCCCCCAGAGCTCTGCAGTAGTGCACTCTGTCTATGCAGGAGCGCCCCCAGAAATCTTCCACATGGTACGCCAAACTGAACCACACTGACATTCCATCTCATGCCGATAACGACTCTGCATCACCATGCTGGAAAGTGTTTCAGCCAATCAGAGTGCTGCATTTTTGTTCTTTCCTGAGTTTCACCGCACCTACACGGTCACATTAGAAAACTGCAATCAAATTGCATCACCGTTTCCCTTTCTAAAAAGGAATGAACATAGCGCACGTGTGTATGGCTGCAGGCACCAGTGTGTCTATGTAAAAGAAGTATGGAACACTGGTGTTAATATTGGAGCTGCAAGGCATGAGATATTTTTATAAACAGGTCCCAGTGCATCAATAAGACTAGACTGGGTCTGTTCCAACGTACAGATATCTAAATGTCGGCCGGCTGTGGCATTATTTTTAATATTTATTTTTGGATTGAATTTTATGTAAAACATTGAAAAAAAGATCATGAATTATGCATCCAGACATAATGCATTTGGTGTAAATCAGATGCATATTTTATGTAAATGCCGTATGAGATTATTGAATTTATTAAAGAATAAAATCTAAACAAATAGATTTAATCAGGGGTTTTGTGATGATGTGGTTTGCAAAGATTAGACGACTGCAGGAACCAGAATTCGATGACTGTCAGAAATCGTCCTATATTAATGTGTTTTGTTTGGGGGGGTTGCATAATGGACATTTTGCACAGCATACAAAACCCAAATGGCAACGATGTGATCTTACTGATACTCACTTCCTGTGCAAAGTGACTATGTAGCTTACAGCACAGGAAGCAGTAAGATACCAGGAATATACCTAATTACATTGAAAAACAAGGTAAAGAACACAACAATAGTGCTCCAGCTGGATGTTAATAAAGCCCTGCCAGATTGGCATGGCTGCAGTGAGAGCAGGCTGCTTAACCGGCAGGTGCTCCTCAGTCTTGTGTTATTCTTAACACTGGTGGATCTTACTCCCGCCAACCGAAAATGTATAAAACTGTTTTATTAAGGACCTAATTTCATTCTATTTAATGTATTTAAATAAATAATAATAAGTAGGTAAATAAATATCTACTAAATATCTATCTACTGCATCGCTATCTAGGTATCTATCTATCTATCTATCTATCTATCTATCTATCTATCTATCTGTCTGCCTGTTTGTTTATCTATCTATCTATCTACTGCATCTCTAGGTATCTATCTATCTATCTATCTATCTATCTATCTATCTATCTATCTGTCCATCTGTCAGCATCTGATTAGTTGGTTTATTTTTTGTTAAACATATCAAACTTGCTGATATGCTTGCAGCAGTCATAGTGACATTCAGCAAAAAATATGTATACTATTGATGTGCTTAAAGCAAAAATTGCTAAATCGGGTTTTGCCTCATCAAATATTGCATTCTAGCTAATTGTGCTGATTTCAATATTTCCTAAAGGTACTGGACAATGATTTGTCTTCCAAGGCCCTACTTAGATACTTCACATACAACTTGATAAAGGGCTAATAATATTTGTGCTTCTCAGTATGAAAAGCTGGGAACATTTTTCCACGCGGTATCTACCCCTTGGAGGATGTTTTCTCATGCGTTGGTGCTTCGGGAATATTTGTGTGTTTATTCCCCTGCTCCTGTAAGACTTCAAACAGTGCCTTTGAACTGAACCACAGCTGAAAACACCACCCCTCCACTGCAGGGTCAAGCAAAACTGAGGGGGTCAAGCAGAAGCAGTGCACCTCAGATGAAAGCCTGCAGCTCGCTTGAGACTGAGCCCTAATGAGCTGCTGCAGGAGAACATCACATTCCTTTAGAGATGGCATGCATATTAACATGTGCTTTTTATCATGTACTCTAACAAAAAGCACCAAATGTGCAAAATTACATTTTGTAAAAATATTCTTGTGCTGCCACAAAAATAATCAAACCGTAAACCGCGTTTCCACTTGTGCCTTCATCATCTAATGCCATCAAAACCTTTATACACTTGACTTAGGAACGCTTGGTACATTTTTAATGCGTTTACACCAGTATCTAATAAACAAAATGAAATCCACTGGTAATGGTACATGAAACACAAAGCTGTGAGAGTGCTTATGGGACCATTCTTAACATGTGCAAAGGTCCTCCAAAGTTCTTTGAAAAGTCTTACTGGACATGCAGACTAATAGATAAGATACAAGACTTATTGAGCGTCAAAACGTGTACATTTATTGAAATATGAACTGAATAAAGTGATAAGTGCTCAATGCAAAATAAACTAGTGCAAGACGTTTCAGTCGCTCTGTGAATTGTGATGAAACTTGGTGTACATGTTTTTTTTTACAATTTCACAAAAGCTCTCCATCACGCTGAATATTATGCAGGAATTCTGGCTTGTGTACATCTCAGGAGCCATTCAGCTTGATTTCATCAAACTTTCCATTTGTTACAATAAATAATTGAACATACTGTCCATGTAAATCACAGCACGGGAGACAAACTCAGGGTCAGTCGCTTCTGTATTTCTGTATGTATATATATATATATATATATATCCTTATTTATATTCAGGCTCTGTACCTTTACAGTTTTGGCTTTTGGGAGACACCCCAATGGGGGAAATGCATTATGGGTGCATGATTACAGTGCAACCCCCAGTCTCTCTTCTTTCTGACTTGTCCTGGACTGGGTTTGCCTCAGTGTAGTGAGTTGTAAGAGCCAGGCTGGCTGGCTGGCAGGCCGACAGGGGAATCCTGTTGATATCCTGTTGAATTCGGGAATTGCTTAAGGATTATTATACCTGGAAATCTTATCTGTTTGACAAGAGCACCTTGGCTAGCAGCTACAGGCCCTACCTGCTCTTGCAATTGCAATGCAATCACTGAAGGTTGTAAGGAACCCTCTGAATATGGATAATGTTTAACTATCCCATCTGTTTGTCATCCCTTGATAAGTGTTCTTAATCAGCATTTCTTGCTGTTTCTGCATTCTGCATTTTTAATAGAGTCACCAGCATATTTGACCTGGGTGCAAGGTCTCTGAGCAAGCCTGGGCAAAGTGACATTTCTGTTTTGTGGCCAGTATAAAAATGACTACTAGAGGTGTGCACTGGTAATTTGTTCACCCCTGAAGAGTTTATTGGAGATTTTGCATTGCAAATTTTTTACCCAGGTTGAAGTGACGATTCCAGTAGTTTGTTATCTGTCGCATTGGACATTATTATTATTATTATTATTATTATTATTATTATTATTATTATTATTATTATTATTATTATTTATTTCTTAGCAGGTGCCCTTACCCAGGACAACTTACAGTTGTATACAAAAAAATACATATCAAGAATTACAGTACAATTAAGAGCAAGATACAAAATACAATGACTTCAGAGTATGATTTGATATCAGGGCAGTTCAAGAGCAGATAACAGTGTTGATAGTTACATCAGGGTTAAATATGAGTGCAGGTGAAATACAAAATACTATGGATTGGGTTCAGTGCAGGATTAAATACAGTAAAATAGGGAGCAGATAAGTGCAAGTTAAAGTGCATTAAAGGCAGAGTGCTATATTGTCCAGAAGGGAAGAGTTGAGTTTTACAGGTGTTGTCTGAAGAGGTGTATCTTGAGGAGGCGCCGGAAGGTGGTCAGGGACTGGGCAGTCCTGACATCTGTAGGAAGGTCGTTCCACCACTGTGGGGCGAGGGTGGAGAAGGAGCGAGCTCTGGAGGCAGGGGAACGTAGAGGAGGTACGGCCTCCTCTACAGCCTCTTCTAGTGCAGGCGGAGCGGAGAGGTCGGGTGGGGGTGTGGGGAGAGATGAGGGTCTGGAGGTAGCTGGGTGCAGTTTGGTCAAGGCATCGGTGCGATGAGGGGGCCCAGGGAGTGGATGTAAAGAGAGAACAGGAGAGGACCCAAGACTGATCCTTGGGGGACTCCTGTTGAGAGAGGGTGAGGTGTGGAGGTTGAGCCACACCAGGTTAGCTGGTAGGTGCGGTCGGAGAGGTAGGAGGAGAACCAAGCCAGAGCAGTGCCAGAGATTCCCAGGTCAGTGATAGAGGATAGGAGAATAGAGTGAATCGACAGTGTCAAAGTCAGCAGAGAGATCAAGGAGAATTAGGACAGAGGAGAGAGAGGCAGCATGGGCAGAGTTTAGAGAGTTAGTGACAGACAGGAGAGCAGACAAAGGGGGGTGAGTTAGTAGGGGAGACAGAGAGTGTTGGGGTTGGAGCGGGGAGGGGTGGGGGAGGGAGGTGTTTGTGGATATCAGAGATTTTAGAGGAGAAGAAAGAGGGAAAGTCATCAGAGGGGATAGTGGAGGGAGGAGGAGGGTGTGGTTGAGAAGGGAGGAGAAGGTAGAGAATAGATTCCGGGGGTTGTTAGTGGAGGATTGGATAATAGATTTGAAATAGGAGCGTTCTGCAGAGGAGAGAGTAGAGGAGAAGGAGGAGAGGAGGGAGCGGTAGGTCTAGGGCAGCAGGGAGTTTGGTTCTCTTCCATTTCTTTTCAGCAGAGCGCAGTTTGCTTCTTGCTGAGCGGAGCACAGAGGAGAGCCAGGGTTGGGGAAGGGAGGGGCGGGCAGGTCAGGAGGTGAGGGGACAGAGGGAGTCGAGGGAGGAGGTGAGGAGGAGAACAGGGTGGAGGTAGCAGAGTCTACAGAGAGTTGGGAGAAGGAGTCGATAGGAGGGAGGAGAGAGAGAGCGGTGGAGGCAAGGACAGAGGGGGAGAGAGAGTGGAGGTTATGGCGAGAGGTGACAGTGGGGGTAGGTGGAGTAGGGAGAGAGGGGAGAGAGAGAAAAAGAGATGAAATAGTGATCAGAGAGGTCCATAGGAGTGACAGAGAGGGTGGAGGGGCAGCAGGCCCTGGAGAAGGTGAGGGCCAGTTGATGGCCAGCTTTGTGGGTAGGAGGGGATGGAGAGAGAGAGAAGTTGAAGGAGTGAAGGAGAGGAAAGAATCTGGCAGAGTGGGTGGGGTTGGAGAGATGGACATTGAAGTCACCTAACAGGACATTTGGGGTAGACAGAGAGTGGAGGGAGATAGTCAAGTTAATCGAGAAAGTGAGTGAGAGGTCCAGGGGGACGTTACAGTACAATTAGCAGGAGGTGACAGGGAGAGGTTAGTTGGACAGCATGAAATTCAAAGGTGTTAACAGAGAGTGAGAAGAGGTCAGAGGGGACAGAAGAGAGTAAGGAGGGAGAGAGGAGAAGACCAGTCCCACCTCCCTGTCCAGTGAGACGCAGAGTATGGGACAGGACGTAGAGAGAGGACAGGGCAGAAGGAGTTACAGTGTTATCAGGAGAGAGCCAGGTTTCAGTGAGAGCAAGGAAATCGAGAGAGAGGTGGGAGGCAAAGGCAGAGATGAAATCAGCTTTGTTAGCAGAAGAGTGACAAACTGTAAACCCACTCAACAAGAATGCCGCTCCCCCAGTAGACTGGTACAGCTGAGCCTCAGGTCTTACTCACACAGCGTGTCACAGAGTGAAGCTGATATAGCAGGCAGGGAATCCGAGCCAGTGCCACCCTCCACACACAATGAACTGCAGCATGTCTACAAAACAAATCTGCATTCATAAAGTCATGGACCAAAATATACTGTGCTACCAGTCTCTGTCTGCTCTGGTAATTAAACACTGTCTCTTCCCTCACAGCCAGCCCAGACGGCTTCTCATTTTTGAAATGAACTCAATAAAAAACCCGCCACACAGTGGTGAACTTGAGTAAACAAAGTTTGGGTTCTGTTCAATTTAAGCGAGGCCATTCAGCCCAGTGATGCTCATCTGGTTCCTAGTAGCTGAATCTGTCCCCATGAAAATAGGTTGAATTTAATCAATACATACCCCAGACCCCAGCCACAGCCCACAGCCCCCAGCCTCCCGCCCCACCCTAGATCACACCTACCAGCCCCCAGCCTCTAGCCCCCAGCCCCAGTCTCCGCCCCAGCCCCCACCCACCAGCCCCAGCCTCCAGCCCCCAACCCCAGCCTCCAGCCCCCAGCCCCAGCCTCCAGCAGGGTCAGGGCAGGCTGAGAGAAGCGGCCCAAGGTCCTGGGTTTTGTCAGAGATTTTAAAGTCCTTCAAAGCCACCAAACTGGCATATAACTACCCACGGTATCCTTTCTGTGAAGTAATTGGATCCCAAGAGATCCTGAACAACCTCTAATGATGCAATGCTTTTGAATAAAAAAAGAAAAGAAACAAGAGAGAAAAAAGAAAACCCAGGCTCTGTCGCATCAATTATTTACAATGCATGAGGGGGTAAAAAAAGAGAAATCAATCTTCAACAAGGTTCTTGTTACAGAGCGCAGAGCCCAGGACTTGAAAGGAAAGCACTTGGATTGTGTCCTCTGTTATGTGGCTTGACGCTTGTCGATGGCGAGACGTTCTGTTTGATCACTCCACTGTAGGCCTGGGGTCTGAGCGAACCTGGGACCTGGGAGCCTGCCCGTGTAACCTTTCCTTCTGCTTGAGCAGACAAATAACGTGAAGCAGTCCAAAGAAAGACGGGCTGGAGAGCAAGAAGGGAAGGAAAATCTATTTATTTTACGCAAAAGGGGGGGTGCGGGAGAGACATGCACTCACTACCATGCCCGTTTTTAAATATCTCTTTTAGCGCTGGATCTTATAGTTAGTCTTTGGCTCATTTTTGCGAGAACTCAGCTACACCAGTCCATTTTGTCACAGCACGCCACTCCTAAACACCCATCTCAGTTCTCCAGTGCTGCCATCTAAAGGCAGGAAAACACAGCTTTGATGTCAGTAACTGCCTGACCCAAGCAATGAACTTGTCCCACCCCTGGCGGAAGCCTACCCTGACTCTTGGGAGGGTCTTGTAGGAGCTGCAGGACTTTGATGAAGCTGCTAATTATTCAGAGTCCGAGCAGTCTGAAGGGCCGGCTCCACTGATCTAGCAGCATGCGGGGACTCGTTTGATCTCCGTTATAATGACGTGTTAGTGGGACTGATTAAAAGCACTAAGTATGTTTGTGGCCCAGGCCCTGACACTGCGGTGCTTGTGGAGCCTGGAGCTTGTGATTTTAATGGATTTTTTTTTTTTTTTGTTCACAGAAAATTACAGCACGTAATCCTGCTCTAGTAATTGACTTGAATCGCATTGCCTTGGTCTGTGTTAAAATGGGTTTCACTTTCCAGATTCAGCTCATTAATAGGGCTAAACTCAGAGGCCTTTTAATATCTTAAATATCCAGACATCCACTGCCTGCTCAAGTAGGCAAGCGATATCATTGCATTGATAAAGGCACCGACCACAATATTTGTCGACTGGAGTTAGTTTCACCTTATAAATTAAGCAAAGTGGTGGTCCAGGCAGGGAACTCACTATAAACTTAGATCAAGAATATTTTAGGTGCTTCCAATACCAGATCAAATTGTCAATTGAATAGATAGTATCTTATTTGTCCTTCGATAAACAATATGTCCACCTGCATTTTGGCTTTGTCTAATGGGGAGGGCAGCTATCCTGCCCCACTGCCAACTGCTTCCCTATGGTCAGCCTCTCCACTTATCTGCAAGCTAATATATGGGCAGGTGTACCTGGAAAGGCCAAAGAATGTAGTGTAAAATATGTGTAATGTAGTAGTTGGCTAGTCTATGTTTAAATGAATAATGTGTTGCATGAGTTTCCTGACTGAATTTGTGATTGGGTGTATTTGAAGTTACAGATGAACATCCTTCCAAGAGCTGTAATTGAAGTAAACACAAATCTGATTGAACAGCATATTGACTGAAACCTTTGGAGCGCCACCTATGGGTCACCATGGAAGCTGTGATAATGTGGCTCTCATAATTTACCATATTCCGGTGCTCTGTGACTCATGTCTTTTTATTTATAGCGTGTCCCTGTCTCTCTCACACCACGCCTCCAGTTTCTCAGTTTATGCGCTGTAAAAATCTGCATTCAAATATAAGTTAATGTGTCATGTGTGGGATGTCATTTAGTAAGAATGGAGCACGAAGCAAAGTTGAAAGCAAACTATTTCTGCTATAAAAAGAGAGACCATGCGCATGACATTATAACTTATTATAAATTATTCAAAATTACTAAAACTAATATTGTACGTGGGAAAACTATAAAACATAAAAAAAAAGTTTGTTTTTTTTTCACTTTGGAATTGAGTGGAAAGTTCTGTGCAGGGATAACTTCTGTACACAAGATAAGATGCACTGGAATGCTGACAAACCCTTAATGATGACTGTTTGATTTCTCATATGTGAATTATAATAGAAGGGATATACAAACCCCAGCCCTTCCCCTGATAAACAGCATGCTCCTGTGCAAGCGTGCCGCTGTCAGGATGCATTGCTCTGCATCCTACCCAGCAGTATATTCAGCTGATTACTGTTAATACCGTTTTGTAAAAGAAAAAAAAAAAGAAAAGGAAAACGATCGTTGTTTGAATGTGCAAAGAGAGAGAGGGAGAGGGATGAAAAGTGACACTAACAATCCCTTATCAAATCTTCCCTCGCAGAGAAATTACATTTTACAGTTTGGTGACAGCAAAATTGCTCACTAAAACAGGTCTTTATCAACTCCTGTTAAGATGGATGCAATTTGCATGGAATGAGATCAGATTTTACCATCTGAAATAAAACTAATCGGTTGAGGGGTCGTGAACTCGCTATAGAGCTGCTGAAAAAATAAATTGCAAAAAGATCTTTTTTTAAAACTGTCAAAAGACCAGTTTATATGCAAACTTATTACAACAATTTCAATAGGCAGCAAGGTCTAGTGGTTAGAGCTGAGGACTGGGAGCCAGGAGGCAGTGTGGTCTAGTGGTTAGAGCTGATGACGGAGCCAGGAGGCAGTGTGGTCTAGTGGTTAGAGCTGAGGACTGGGAGCCAGGAGGCAGTGTGGTCTAGTGGTTAGAGCTGAGGACTGGGAGCCAGGAGGCAGTGTGGTCTAGTGGTTAGAGCTGAGGACTGGGAGCCAGGAGGCAGTGTGGTCTAGTGGTTAGAGTACTGGGAGCCAGGAGGCAGTGTGGTCTAGTGGTTAGAGCTGAGGACTGGGAGCCAGGAGGCAGTGTGGTCTAGTGGTTAGAGCTGAGGACTGGGAGCCAGGAGGCAGTGTGGTCTAGTGGTTAGAGCTGAGGACTGGGAGCCAGGAGGCAGTGTGGTCTAGTGGTTAGAGTACTGGGAGCCAGGAGTTGGGCATACAGTATGGATCTCTTGCGGATCAGCAAAAAAATGTATTATGATACTGTAATTTTTTTTCAATGTGTAATTTATTCAATACTTTTGCTTGCAGTAAAATGAATATATGAAGTGGTGCTGTGGAAAAAGTGAAACACTGCTTATGCACTTTGAATGTATTCAGACAAAAAAAAGGAAAGGAAAATAGGGCAGTCAACCACAATCAGAGTTATGAGGAATGCAGTCAAATGTGAAGCGCATCAGAGTTAGAGAGAGAGAGAGGGGGAGAGAGAGTACAAGAGGCTGCGTTTGAATTACACATTGTCTCGGGAGAAAAGTAGATTGAGAAGCTGTGTTGCGCGGGATAAAGAAAATGGTTTAGCTTTGCAACAGAAAGAGGTGAAAAAAGAAGCGTTTCGGGCGGCTCTCACAAAATTACATTTTATTATTGAACAGACTTTCTCATTTTACTTTTCAAATAAAAATCCCTGTTTTGAGGCAATAAAACTTGTTCATAAAACGATTCTATTTTGTTTATTACATAAAAGCTCGAGAGTCTCATAAAATGTGATTTGCACGACAAATTTAAAAGAAAGTAATAAGCATGTATATGAATTGTAGTTGAGAATCATGTCTGATTGTATCACTGTATCATTTTGACATCAAGATCACTGGCAGAACCAAAGGAAACAAATGATTTTTCTTCTTGCTCCCAGTCATAACACTTCAACAGCACAAGCCTGAGATACGCTGACACCTACCAAGATATTAGAAATAGCACGTCAATTAGGGCAGTAATCAATATTGTCAAATGGCGTTTAAGAGCTCTGGTAATTTAAAACACATTAGAGTGCAAACTGGCCTCCTTAAGGCATCGGCTCCACTCACACGTCAGCCTTTAACTGGCCCGGTCCTCGTGAAGGGATGTTAAGTTGCACCCTTGAACCTCGAGAGACTGGCAGAGGCTCAACTGGCTTCAGGGAGAGCATTAGGAGGAATGTCAGGACAGCTGGCGAGGGTAGAAAAAGGTGCCAGAGCACTCTCACGTGGTTGCACTGACTGGACAAACAAAATCTAGGAGGCTTGGTGGTCCAGTGGTTAAAGAAAGGGGCTTGTTACCAGGAGGTTCCTTGTTCAATCCCAGCTCAGCCACTGACTCGCTGTGTGTGACCCTGAGGAAGCCACTTAACCTCCTTGTGCTCCGTCCTTCGGATGAGACGGAAAAACCGAGGTCCTATTGTAAGTGACTCTGCAGCAGCAGTTGAGATGCATAGTTCTCCCCCTAGTCTCTGTAAGTCGCTTTGGATAAAAGCGTCTGCTAAATGACTCTAAAGTAAGATTAGAAGGTGCGTTTGCAAATGTGAGTGGATATCAGTGACTTTACAAGGGGCCTGATAGTGGGCACTCATGCAACCGGCTCGTCCCTCAACATGGGCTGCAGGGAGCAAATTATCCCAGTTCTGATTTCACAAAACCACCAGCGACATGGAAGCACAACTCTGGTAGCAAGCAGGTCATGACAGGTTGAGCCTGCAGACATCCGCTTTAACACACACGCCTGAAACCAGACGAATCACACATTGATAACCTGCTTCTGCAGTACATGGCAGGGCCAGGCCATGTGACGGCAGGCCATGCAAAGCTTTGAGATGCTGCTCAGACAGACAGAGAGAGGCTCGTCACTGTGGAGTCGCTGAGTGACCGGGCCACGAGTAGGAAATTAACAAGCAATTAACCTTTATAGACCATACTGTTACCACCCACAATGTGCATGACCTTGAAAGCACTTCAGCCTCCGATCGCTTCCTCTGTGTCTCAGCACCCCAATCAGCTCTCAGAGCGGAGATGAGTTAACGAGGCTCGGGCTGGTGTGACTGCACAGCTCAGAGAGTTCATACGCAATTCAGAAATCACCCCGCAGCTCCATTATTTCTCTTAGTTTACCGTAGTATTTCTGCATGGTATTTTTATAGTTTTATTATGCTTTTCCCATGGTTACACTCTGCGTTTACCATAGTTTACCCTGGTTTGCCATGTTTATTAATATGCTTTACTATCCCTAGCTATTCTTTACAATGCTTGCCTATGCTTTACCATGCTTTCACTATGCTTTATTACACTTTGCTATGCTTCTACAATGGGACACTTTTATAAGGGATAGTTTATACTATATCTCCCAAACATGTTTAAATGTCTGAAGGTAATCATAAAGAAGAATTCGGTTGGCACTGTAATTTACCGAAGAAAATGGATTTTGTAATGACAATGGATTGTGGATTGCTGAGCATATTATTTGATATGATTATATGAGTGGACTCTTGTGACTGTGTAACTGTAACGAGGGGGTGTGGAAAACAAGGAGATATAAGGAGCAGTGCTTTGTGATGCGCTGCCGATATGGATGCTGAACCCTGTCAGTGAGATGAGATGAGGTTACAAGCTCTATAGCCACTAATGCTGATGAGCCTGGCTCCTTTGTATTGGGGTTAACATGCTGGATTGCAGTGTGCGAGGTTGCTGGTTCATGCCCAGCCTCTCCCTGTTACAAAGACGTTCAGCCCATCAGTACTCAAGACGTGTTACCTTACTGTATTCCTCCCAGAAGTTTTTTTTTTTTTTTTAAATATACCTGTAAAGGTTGCTAGCTGAAACAAGCTCATTAACTTATTTGGCTACGTTCTCTAGTGTTTCAGAAACAAAGCATGGTATTTCTTCAAGTTGGGATGGTGCGTTTAAGCACTGTTCTCCAGCTGGGTGGGTGCCCCAGTGGGATGGTGTGTGCTGCGTTCATGATTAGACGATTCTCTTAGATTTTTCTCTTGTTGACATATTGGTGGCAATGTCAGCAGCACTGTCAGAAATGACAAGGCGCACATTGACAGCATCGGTGCTGACACCAGACACCCTCCTGGAAATAAAGAAATATTCGGAATGGTTTTGAAATATGAAGAGCAATTATTCAACACAGCCTCGCATTTCTCATTGAAACCTGACTCGATTGATTTGTTAGGCTTCAGGCAAACCAAGTCTCGGGGAACAGAGACGGGAATGGAAAGCAATTGAGAATATTGCTGCTGCTGCTGCTGCTGCTGCTGCTGCTGCTGCCCGAGATTAGAATATTGTCATTCCGTTATCTAGGTTATGAGTTTTCAGTCTGAATTCGGACAGCCAGAGCAGGCATTGTGTGTCTCATGAGCCTGGAAGGCAGAGCAGTAGCAGGTGCCTGGTTTGATCAAATCAATCTCTCCTTGTCTGCGGTTTGTCATGTCAGACAGTATAGGCTTCTCTTTTCAGACCTTTCTGTTTTTAGCATGGCTTGGGTACTGAAGTCACTGGTGATGATGCTTCACTGTTGAAGGTTTTATGTCTGATTGTTATACGGATCTTGATGATTTCTCTAAATCGATCAATCGATCAATCACCTTTCTTTCCTGCCTATCCAATGGCATGGAGTCAAGGTAATAGTCTACCTCCGAACATTCAGTAAAACTTTAACTGTACATCTCTGAAATACCAGGACAGACCCATGCAAGACAAAAAAGACAATACATACAAGTTTAATAAAGATTAAAGTAAGAGCTATGCATGGAGAATGCAAGGATGAGGAAAGATTTCATGCACGTGTTGCACAGGGTTTTATTTGAATGATGCAAGAAATTTGAAATTTTGACTGCAAGAATTTTGCAAAAAAAAATGCACAGGCATTAAAACCATCTTTATCCTTGTATCTTACTTGCATCGTTCATGCTTTGAACTTGTGTTTTATGGTGTTGCAAGTCTTGCTTTATCATAAACCCTGCATTTGTATGGTAGCCAGCTGTTTCAGTAAAGTCCTAAACATTTAGCATTTAGGGTTTACTTTATAGTGTTTCACTTAACTTGTATAAACACAAGCGTGATGATTGAAAGCCTGTCTTCTGAATAACTTGTTCTAGTTCTAGGTGTGTTCAGTGACTGATTCTGTTAACATAATCCGTCACCTACAGACCTGCATATATAAGAGAGAGAGAGAGACTCATTTTACTCCATTGACTAGTAGCTTTTACACAAAATAAACCATTTATCAAATCTGATAGCTATCGCAAATATAAGAGTCCATTTTATTAGAACAGAAATTATAAAACTCTGGTTTAATACATGCGTATCACAAGTAGGTCACAAAGACTCTGACTAGAAATACTACATTCATTTCCCATAGTCTGGTGGGTGAGAATGTGTGCCATGCACATTGTAATACATAGCCGACCCCTTTAAGAGTTAATATTTGATATTAAGCTCATTGCATGTCTCCACCCAAGCAGCGGAGGGGGTACAAAGCTTGGTGTCAAGTTGTAGGTAGTCCATGAGAGGGAGAGCTAGTGAGCACTCTAGTACTCTGGCACTCTGCGGAGTACATGGTGTTTTCTTTACTTGTATTCTCTGTCATATTTGCAGAGTTTTATTGAGAAAGTATTCTGTATTTGCAGAGTTTTATTGAGAAAGTCTTCTGTATTTGCAGTTTATTGAGAAAGTATTCTGTATTTGTAGAGTTTTATTGAGACAATATTCTGTATTTGCAGTTTTATTGAGAAAGTCTTCTGTATTTGCAGAGTTTTATTGAGAAAGTCTTCTGTATTTGCAGTTTTATTGAGAAAGTATTCTGTATTTGCAGAGTTTTATTGAGAAAGTCTTCTGTATTTGCAGTTTTATTGAGAAAGTCTTCTGTATTTGCAGAGTTTTATTGAGAAAGTCTTCTGTATTTGCAGAGTTTTATTGAGAAAGTCTTCTGTATTTGCAGAGTTTTATTGAGAAAGTCTTCTGTATTTGCAGTTTTATTTTGAAAGTCTTCTGTATTTGCAGAGCTTTATTGAGAAAGTATTCTGTATATGCAGAGTTTTATTTTGAAAGTATTCTGTATTTGCAGAGTTTTATTGAGAAAGTCTTCTGTATTTGCAGAGTTGTATTTTGAAAGTCTTCTGCATTTGCATAGTTTAATTGAGAAAGTCTTGTGCTTGCTGATCAACACATACAAATAAAAGGGGACTTTTATTTTCATTGCAAGAGTCTCGTGGATGTATTATCTTCAACAGTGAAGATTTCACCCCAGTACAAATATGACAAATATGGCTCAATTAGGTCAATGTGATCTTTCATGCAGGGGTGCATGCGCTGATATTCACAATACAACAGTAATGATCCAATTTTCTTGCATTTCCATAGAGATGAATAATCTAGACATGCTCAATTCTAAAAGTTCGAACTGTTTTGTTCAGGTTTGTGTCTTCCAGGCCCATTTCCCACTGTCTCTCAGATTGCTGGAGCAGTTTTGCAACAACGTGTTAATAAATTGAGAGAGACATTCTCTTCGTTTGAAGCCTTATTTAGACCTCCACTCTGTAGCAATACATTTAGAAAGTCACCCATCAGAAGATAGATGTCATGTCTCCTTTTCGGGGGCAACCTGTCAGCAGAGATTTAATACTGTATCAGACGGCTTAATACGACCCATACAAAAGAGAAGTGTCCTAGTGTATATTAAAATAGTGTCCTGGTGTATATTAAAATAGTGTCCTGGTGTATATTAAAATAGTGTCCTGGTGTACATTAAAATAGTGTCCTGGTGTATATTAAAATAGTGTCCTGGTGTACATTAAAATAGCGTCCTGGTGTATATTAAAATAGTGTCCTGGTGTATATTAAAATAGTGTCCTGGTGTATATTAAAATAGTGTCCTGGTGTATATTAAAATAGTGTCCTGGTGTATATTAAAATAGTGTCCTGGTATATATTAAAATAGTGTCCTGGTGTATATTAAAATAGTGTCCTGGTATATATTAAAATAGTGTCCTGGTGTATATTAAAATAGTGTCCTGGTGTACATTAAAATAGTGTCCTGGTGTATATTAAAATAGTGTCCTGGTGTATATTAAAATAGTGTCCTGGTGTATAAAAAATAGTGTCCTGGTATATATTAAAATAGTGTCCTGGTGTATAAAAAATAGTGTCCTGGTGTATATTAAAATAGTGTCCTGGTATATATTAAAATAGTGTCCTGGTGTATATTAAAATAGTGTCCTGGTATATATTAAAATAGTGTCCTGGTGTATATTAAAATAGTGTCCTGGTATATATTAAAATAGTGTCCTGGTGTATAAAAAAGAGAGTCCTGGTGTATATTAAAAGAGTGTCCTGATGTATATTAAAATAGTGTCCTGGTATATATTAAAATAGTGTCCTGGTGTATATTAAAATAGTGTCCTGGTGTATATTAAAATAGTGTCCTGGTGTATATTAAAATAGTGTCCTGGTGTATATTAAAATAGTGTCCTGGTATATATTAAAATAGTGTCCTGGTGTATAAAAAATAGTGTCCTGGTATATATTAAAATAGTGTCCTGGTGTATAAAAAAGAGTGTCCTGGTGTATATTAAAATAGTGTCCTGGTATATATTAAAATAGTGTCCTGGTGTATATTAAAATAGTGTCCTGGTGTATATTAAAATAGTGTCCTGGTGTATATTAAAATAGTGTCCTGGTATATATCAAAATAGTGTCCTATATGTGTGTATTTAGAAATCTTGTTTTGAAACCTGAAACAGTGGGAATGGGTTTAGCCTGGGAGCAATGTTGGGGAGAGAGCAAACACACCATGTTTTGTCAGTAGCACTGTCCAAATATAGGACATTAAAAATAAACCAACACAATAATTAGTCATTTTGCAGTTTTCCCCATGCATTTACCATCGTTTACCATGTTTTGCAATTTTCTCATAATATGCTTTACCATACCTCTGTGCTTTACCATGTTTACCTATGCTTTACTTATGCTTTCACTGTGCTAAACACAGAAATCAAAAGGACATGATTCTTCCCATAGTGATCCAGTAGGATAGCACTAGTCTATTCCTACAAAGAGAGCATAGCATGTAATAAATGTTAATGGCTGATGTGTTCAATGGAGTTGTAGTGTTTTAAATGCACTTCAAAAGAGGACTGCCAAGGTTTTGAAGGTACCTCTGGGGTCGCAGTGCAGCTCTGTGTTGCGTGTTCACCGCAGTGTGGGTGAGCCCTCAGACCCTCAGTGTGGCAGTGACCCTGCTGTCTTGAGCATGGTAATGACCTGCTGCTTTTGTTTCAGAAGACAGAAAACTGTTTGTGGGCATGCTCAATAAGCAGCAGTCAGAGGACGACGTGCGCCGGCTTTTTGAGTCCTTCGGAAACATTGAAGAGTGCACCATCCTGAGGGGCCCTGACGGCAACAGCAAAGGTGAGTCTTTCCGGTTCCTTTCACCTGATTAATCCACGCTGGAACTCTCTGTGGAAATGTCTCAGTGTCAGATCTATTTAGTAAACATGTTTCTTTTAAACAAGCATATGTTTTAGGTATTTTAGCATCAATTGTGTTTTTACTCTGAAGTCAATCTATAAACTTAATTACAGATATCCCGGACGAGTCCCCAATAATGTCAGAACAATTAATGACATTTAAAACATTTCTGAAACAAGTGGGGTAAAAATAGGCAACACGATCCCCAGCCACAGCACTTGTTCTGCAATTATTTATCTGTTCAAATACTCAATGAAGCGTTGTGTATACTGCACAGAAAATACATTCGAAACAGTGTCTCCCTGTTCTTTTACAGTATGTTCAGGGCTTTGGGAGATGTAATGCTATTTATCTGTTCAAATACTCAATGAAGCATTGTGTATACTGCACAGAAAATACATTCGAAACAGTGTCTCCCTGTTCTTTTACAGTATGTTCAGGGCTTTGGGAGATGTAATGCTATTTATCTGTTCAAATACTCAATGAAGCGTTGTGTATACTGCACAGAAAATACATTCGAAACAGTGTCTCCCTGTTCTTTTACAGTATGTTCAGGGCTTTGGGAGATGTAATGCTATTTATCTGTTCAAATACTCAATGAAGTGTTGTGTATACTGCACAGAAAATACATTCGAAACAGTGTCTCCCTGTTCTTTTACAGTATGTTCAGGGCTTTGGGAGATGTAATGCTATTTGGGTTGGTGTTGGCTCCCCAGGTGGCTCAATGTTCATTTTCCTGAATCATTCCCACTTCTCATTGAATCCTTTGCAGTGTTTCTGTGGGTCATATTTTCAAAGCATTCACTCAAGTCTTTAATGTTCTCTTTTTGTGCAAAGGTCCCTTAACTCTCAAGTTTTTTTTTTGTTTTCATTTTGTTTATCAACATGGAATTTTCATCTTCAAAAATGAAGATAAAGGCCCTGTCCTCATACAGTCAGGGGTGCAGGGGGAGTGCAGGGGGAGTGCAGGGGGAGTGCAGGGGAGCGCAGGAGAGCTCAGGGGGTGTCTAGGCTGTGCCAGGTTGCCAGTCTTCCCTGGAGATTCTACAGGGAGCGTTGTATTGGATTGCATTGGCTGTGGCGCTCCCATCAGACTCTCTTCTCACAGTGCCACAGAGACCCCTACCGGCCAGTCACTCAGTGAGCTCAGACTGACACCTGCAAGGCTGGCCATTGTCCTGACCTGAGCTGCTGTGGGGAATGGTTGAGGCGAGGGAACACAATTGGACATTCTAAAATTGGGGCAAAAAAAATTGGGAAAGGGGTTAAAACAATTGAAAAAAATAAAACAAATCCCTGTCCTGTCCCTCTCTTTGTCTCTCTCTTCAGGTTGTGCCTTTGTGAAGTACTCCTCCCACGCAGAGGCCCAGGCTGCTATCAGCGCCCTGCATGGCAGCCAGACCATGCCGGTGAGTACACCCTGTCCATCTGCAACCTTTCAGCCAGGCCCTGCTTAAACACTCTATAGTCTTTCACTGCTGCTGGCTAGCGACATACACTACATTGAGGTGTGGCTTTAAACTCCCTTACCCTTTACTGAATTCCACTGCTCCCCCACCCCCCTCATCAGAACTTTTCCCTTTAAGAAGTTTCTTCAGAAAGGTCCTATTCTTTCATGTTGATCCGCAGGAATTATAGTCCCTTTGCCAATCCAGACAGAACCCCATTTGAGACAAAAGTGACCTTATTTTCAAAGCGTTTCCTCCATTCCTTAATTAACACCTATTTTTTAAAGGAGGGAAAAAACATGTAAATGCTACTAAATGAAAAACAAAACACCTTGAGAGTGCTGAAGGGAACTTGAAATATATGACTTAGTTGTAGAAATAGGAGTTAATTCAAGACTGGAGTAAACGCTGTTAAAATACAGCCAACAGTAGGCAGTTGTGCTTTGTTTAAAAGAAGGAAGACATGCATGAAAGGACACTGCCTAGCACAGAGAGCCATGGGAGCTGGAATTCTACCAGAGTAACAGGGAAGCTCTATAGCGCTGTACCGTCAGAGGTGACTGACAGCATAAGAGGAACTATGTTAGGGAGCCAGTGCAAAGGGTACTGAAGCTAGTCTAGGGAAGGGACATCGATTGCTACACCTTTAAAGTTAAAAAGACAGACCATGGAACAGATAACGCGCTAACGTTTAAGTTTCTCATCTGAGGCTGCTAACTTGCCCCCAGCAGCAGGCATGCACTGTAGTCCTCATTTACTTCTTCTTCATTTACCTTCTTCATTTGTTTCTTTTGTATGCATGTATTTATTTGCATTTTTTTTTTTATTTATTTGAATTTATCCAGGATATCTCAGCTGACAGCGTAGTCTCGTTCCCGGTGGTGTGGCAGGGACAGCAATACATCAGACACTTATACACACAAGATGACTATTACAAGGTATTTAGGCTCTGACACTTTCTCAGCTCCTTCAAGGGAAAACACAGCTTCTGTGCACTTCCGCCACACTTTGCATCATGAGTTGCTATTTTTTCTGCCATTTGTGTTTATTTATTTTTAAAAGCATTATCCTGTGCTATGTGCAAGGTTTGTGTAATAACTTACGCATGTGTATATATATATATATATATATATATATATATATGTATGTGTGTAAGTATTTTTTTTTTACTGAATGTATGTACAGCTATGCATGTTTTGCATCACACAATAGAATTAACAAATTTTGCTTCATAAAGTCGATTTGAAACCTGCTGAATAATGTTATGTTAATATATTGAATTACATACCACTTTGTAGTTTTTCATATACTTGAAATACTGACAATTGAAAAATGTGACATTTCAAAATCTAACATTATTATTATTATTATTATTATTATTATTATTATTATTATTATTATTATTATTATTATTTCTTAGCACACGCCCTTATCCAGGGCGACTTACAGTCGTAAACAAAAAATACATTTAAAGAATCACAGTACAAGTATTAATACAATTAAGAACAAGATACAATTAACATGAAATCCTGTACTTCTATTATGGCTTCCAATAGACTTTTTCTATGATGACATTATGTTAAATAAAATATAAAAGTAATGTTCATACAGTTTTGTTTTTTTAATTATGTCTCAATCTTAATTCTAGATGATACAAAACTTTTGGTCATAGCTGTATGTGTGTGTGTGTGTGTGTGTGTGTGTGTGTGTGTATGTGTGTGTGTGTGTGTCTGTGTCTGTGTGTGTGTGTGTATATGTGTGTGTGTGTGTGTGTGTATGTGTGTGTGTGTGTGTGTGTGTATGTGTGTGTGTGTGTGTGTGTATGTATGGTTGTCTGTATGTATGTACTTTATTCATGCTTGTATATGTATATATGTGGGTGACACCGATAACTTTTTTGAATCTCTGCATTAAAATTGGTACAAAGTGTTGTAATGTAGTTGAGTTTCAGTGAGTTCAGGATCACAGTAACTCAGAAGGCTTTGATTTTGATGTTACAAATGGAAGCACCTGCTATATTTCGCACAGTGTTTTATTCAGATAGGGTGACCCTCACAGGACTGATTATCTGGTATGCTAAAGGAGTCCTGGCACATACTCTGTAATATATCATAGCTGCACTTCCCAACCGCAAGCCTGTTTCAGCGATTACACAGCCATTGTCTGAGGTTATTTGGAAAAGCTTTAGTACCGAAGCTAGCCTCATCACATTGGATTTATTCATTTATTTAACCAGGAGATTTACTCATTGAGACGAGGCCTCATTTACAAGGGGGATTATATTAATCAATGATATGGTACATCTCGTTTATTTAGTGACTGCTTACAAGCAAACAGGTAAATATAATTACAATCATCTCAAACAAGGAAGATAGTTGCAGTCACTGACTGTAACCTGCTAGACAGGGAAAACGCCTCCCTGTTCCTGAAAATAAACCTCATTTAGGTCCTAACTTTAAACCAATTTATAAATATGGTAATTCAAAGTATTAATTAATCAATGAAATCGATAAAAGTAATCAATCCATATATCTAGATCTTTATAAAAGGAACATTTCTCTAGTAACTCTCCATGTAGTGTAGCAATAACCCAAGACAGATGTGGAGCCGCCCACATGTGTACAGAGTGACCTCAGGGCTGTTGATTGCATTTCCTGTGATGAGTGCTGTGGCTCAATGGCTCAATCACAACCCCTCAGTGAGGGTTATTTAGTTCACTTTTTTCTTTTTTTTTTGGTTATTATTAATCCCTTATGATGTTTTGTAATATTTTAACATTATTAGTGTATTGTACTGCATTGTATTGGGCCTGATCTTTGTATTGTGCAAAGTCAACAGAGTAAAATCTTAATGTTATAAAACCAAGGATTTTACAGTAACAAGTTACTTGTACTCAGATAAGTTTTTGAGTAATCTATTTAAAAAATGTGACAAGTGATCAGATTACTTTACATGACCAAAAATAACGAGGAGTACTTTTTGTTACTTTGTGCAAGTAACTTTTACTTTAGGATCTGATTTATGTGTTCTTCCTTACTGGCATTAAAACTAAGATCTAGGTCTGTGACACCCACGGTATCCCCCTGCCTCAAGAAAATGTTGGATTCATTTGGCCTGAATGTTTAAAATTGCATTTTGTGTCAATAAAATAAAAAGGAAATAACAACAGCCAAGTTTGACCTTAAATCCACTCTGTGAAATGCGGGTCACTTGGGTGATCTGCTCTATACTCACATGAAGCTTCTGAAAAAGTCTTACAAAAGTTTCATGGCATTAAAGACGGAGGCAGACTTTGCACAGAAAGCCCATCGAGTTGTAATTGAGTGCTCTCAGCAGATACATTGGGTGAATTCCAGCATGGGACAACCTAAACCTTCTCCACCCGCCACTCTGCGGGATGGGCTAAGCTATTCATTTATCTGATTATTGGTTTACAGGTCCACTGACAAGCATCTGCCCATATAGGAGAGCAAACGCAATTAGTGATTCTTTCTGTGCGTCTCCATCCACTGACCTTCTCCAGGCTTGTACAGCCTGACAGAATAAATGGAATTAGGTGGATCTGGCCTGCTTTTTCAGACAGATTGTTCAGGCCATGAATTTCATTTTTTTTACCCTGCCTCTGGTCAAAGAAGAGAAAGAAATCCACTAAAGCCTTGCGAAAATTAAGGTTGCAGCGCCGCCTAGTGTGTGGGATGGCTGTCTCCTTTTCTTTTGTTTGACCATCTTGGCTAAAATCGTGTCCAATTTAAATTTGTATTATCCCATACCATTTCAGAAATACCTTTCAAATGATGCCAGTAAAACAAAAGCCCCTTTAAGCTTAAATCAGTGTTTTGCTTTCTGAATTACTGGGCATTCAAATACTGTAGCAGGCACTGAGACATTGAATGCAGACATACTGTATGATTTCTTGCAAACTGGGATTGTTACATTGCATTGTCCTTTATATTAATGCAGTCACTCTATAGGATTTGCTACACAGATTTTTACAAACTACTGTAATAGTAACAGCTGGTTTCTAGTAGAAGTTGTATTGATTATAGTGGGATTACTATGCAATGATTTTATTAAAAAGAGGCATATTGCTTTAACCATAGCCTAATTCACGACAGATTCATTATTTGGAATTACTCTATGCAGAGCTCAGTTCACAGATTGTATAAAATGGTTAACGATGTACAGCAGGTTTTCATTAGTTAAAAGGCAAATGGACAGAATCTGAAACCAATGAAAAAAGTATTCAATCATCGGCTTATTCAATTACATTAACAATCATGCAGTAAATGCATACAGTAACTGTGTATGAATCAAAATAATAAACACTGCGTGGAATAAACCTATGCGAAAAATAAATAAGTAGACCAAAGAAAATGTAATATTTAAGTAACTCAACACACCGAACCAAAATATAGAACAGAAGTAAACTTGATCACCTAGCAAGCAGAATATAAATGCCCCAGTTGTTGTCTGGCTAGCTCGGCTGATAAGTGACTAACCTGTTTAGCTGGCAAGGATGCAGACGCTCATTAAGGAGCAGAATGAAGTTCTAATTAAAATGTGTGTGTGGTGATAATGAGAAGGAAGCGTGTGCCTTAAAATATTCACCCAGCAGTGGATTGTAATTAAGAGTGCAATTAACAAGGATCGATTGAGCACGGAAACAAGGTGGGGGCGCGCACTTCCCAGTGCGGAAAGAGATTTGTCTGCTACCAGGGAATGGGTATCATTTAAAACGTTTTGTTCCTTCTGCTCCTTTGGGCTGCACTCCACCTCTCGCCCTCCTCTCTCTCGCTGGCGTTCCTAATTCCAGCTGGTCTGAAACCATGGGGATGGAAGCAGATTGTCAATGTTCTTTGCAGGGGTGGACTTTTTTGGCTTGCTTTTAGAAAGTGCGGGCACTAAGGGGGGCCTGTTAACTGTGTCTTCATTATCTTCCTAGAGTAAAGCAATTTCTTGTTGTTTCTGATTTTCACAAAATGGAGGGAGAAAGGGAGAGAAAGTGCAAAGGGAAAGTGTGAAGAGGATCTGAAACAAAAGCAAAGGATCAACCGGGCTGATACACAGAATACACACCAGCTGGGCTGCTGGAGCTGTTGCTTTAGCTCACTGGTAGTTTTCCAGGCAGGGAGTACAAATTAAAGATCCCTAAGGGGTAGATTCGATCAAAAAAATATAGCGCCAACAATGTTCCTGTGTTTTACAAGGACACTTTCCAGAGGTGTGGTGAAGATGTGTTTTAAATGAAGGAATTATAGAAACGTATATGAACCTTTTCATAGTGCTGTGGTATTTTAGGGTGTGTCCTCATTCTAAACCTGCCCGTTTGATTGAATAACCCCATAGAACAGAATACAGAATTACAACATTGATGTTGAGATTCATTTGATGATTGTATTTTTTGATATGGGCAGTATTATAACTAACTGCCTTTGATGTTTAATGATACACAGTTTTGGTTTTTAGACTCTTTGTCTTACCTTTCACAAACTCAGCATGTGTGTGTCTGTGCTCTGCATCATACTGTGTTAGACAATAGCGGACACTCACTGATAGTCAATGAAAGTGAGCTAAAGTATTTAATAAGCCCTGAAGCACTCGAACTGCTGCAGCTTGCCATTTTAGCAAAATTCTGCAATGATTACCAGAAGCACAGGCAAACACAATCGCTGCCAAATGCTTTAATTGCAATGGATCAGACGTGAATATGTCCTGTGGTAAAGATAGACTGCCTAACTTCTCCTACGCAGATCTGCACATGAGCATGTCTGATCAATTGTAATTAAGTGTTTGGCAGGAGTGAGAGCTGATTGTGCTGATTGATCTCATCATGCATAAACTAGAGCAAGAAATGGCTAATTTACTACCGTAATATTTACAAGTATAAGTCATTTTAAATTCATTATTTTACTGTATATTATAGGATTATTGTGATAGAACTTCTGGTGTGTGTGTGCCTGTGTGTATGTGTGTGTGGGGGGGGGTCTGTGTGTGTGTCTGTGTGTGTGATTGTGTGTCTTTTTGCATGTGCCTGTGTGTGTGTGTGTGTGTCTCTCTGTGTGTGTGCCTCTGTGTGTATATCTGTATGTGTCTGTGTGTGTGTGTGTGTGTGTGTGTGTGTGTGTGTGTGTGTGTGTGTGTGTGTGTGTGTGTGTGTGTGTGTGTGTGTGTGTGTGTGTGTGTGTGTGTGTGTGTGTGTGTGTGTGTGTGTGTGTGTGTGTGTGTGTGTGTGTGTGTGTGTGTGTGTGTCTATGTGTCTGTTTGTGTCTCTGTGTCTGTCTGTCTGTCTGTATGTGTGTGTGTCTGTCTGTCGCCCTGCTCACCTGGCTTGTCTGTCTGTCTGTCTGTATGTGTGTCTGTCTGTCTGTCACCCTGCTCACCTGGCTTGTCTGTCTGTCTGTATGTGTGTCTGTCTGTCTGTCGCCCTGCTCACCTGGCTTGTCTGTCTGTTGCAGGGCGCCTCCTCCAGTCTGGTGGTGAAGTTTGCAGACACAGACAAGGAGCGCACTATCAGGAGGATGCAGCAGATGGCAGGACAGATGGGAATGTTCAACCCTATGGCCATCCAGTTCGGGGCTTACGGAGCCTACGCCCAGGCAGTAAGTATAGAGACGGTAGTGACTGGGAAGGAAAAAGTCTGCCCTGGAAACAGACAGCGCTTCCCGAAAGCATTGCAAACTAATCTATCCTCCGCAGAAGCATATTCCTAATATTTAATGTTGCGCCCGTTTAATATCATGTGTGTTCTGTTTGATTCCGTTTGATTATCTATTGTTGTTTCTGCTCTGATGTGTAACAGGGAACAGGCTGGGCCCAAACCGTGCACACCGCAAGCGAGCGTCTTAACCGCTATGCAAAAGAGCTTGTCTGTATTAAGAGTCATAGAGCTCCTCTCATCTCACCTACAGGGGACAGAATCTGTAACGACAGCACACAGCACTGCCCCTTACACATGCTTACTAACTACTCCAGGAAAACTTGCTTCAGATAAGACTGACTGAGGTGAAGTTAGGCAGGGAAGCATATTAGTGTTGCACTGTGCACTGAAGCCCATAAGGGAAGCATTGTGCCCCAAAGTCTGTGCAACACTAAAAAGCCTTAAATAATGCTCAAAGCAGAAACAACAATACAGAATCACACAGAGCACACGCAATGGGGTACTAAACAGGTAACATAGAAAAATATCTAGATAGGTGTCATAAATGTTTTTAAGATCTCTCTTTACATAAATTACTGGGAGAGCAAGAGAGTATATAAAATAGAAAGGCAGCCAGAGAGAGAGCGGTAGACAGCAGAGAGAGAGAGAAGGTGAGGGTGAGGGAGAGAAGGAGGCATGGAGAGAGATATGGGCAATGCTGAAGGTGGGTAAGAGCAGAGCTGTGCTTGTGGGCCCGTCTGTCTCTCTCCCTCGGTCTCGTTCCAGCTGATGCAGCAGCAGGCCGCACTCATGGCCTCCGTCACGCAGGGCGGGTACCTCAACCCTATGGCCGCCTTCGCTGCCGCTCAGATGCAGCAGATGGCAACGCTGAACGTCAACGGGCTGCCAGGAGGACCCATGACACCCACCTCAGGTATGGAGCTGCATGTCTCTCCATCCATCTGTCTACAGGCTCCTTTACAGGTCAACGGGACTGAGATACTACAAGCTACAATGATTTGGGGTTTGTCCAGCTCAAGTAGACCAAGGGGTGTTGCTCGTCTCATTACATCAATGCATTATTATTTTTCCAGGTCACGCACCACATGTAGAAGACAAAGCTTCGGTCAAGGTCTTACCACACAGCTCTTATTCTGCCTGCACAGAGCACCTACCCTGGAACCCTAGTCTCTCTCATCACCCACAAATGTAGAAAATACTGCCATCGAATTTAGTCCACTTGAGCTTGCAATATACTGTACAGTATCTGTCAGTCTATCTGTCTGTCTGTGTTATACAGCTTTATCTGTTAGTCTGTTTGTATGTATATCTGTTGACTGCACAGCAATTTCATCCATCAGACACCCCTAATAATGTAAGAGGAAGCCGCTGACACACACAATAGAGCAGAGAGAAAGGAGTGTTTCCAGGGTGCCACTCAGCTCAGCTCTTCTCTTCCTGCTCAAGTGCCTTTAGACAGCTGCGCACACCTCCCGCCTCCAAACGCTTCTCATTTACATTTAATGGAGAACTCTTTGTTAAGGGACACTTCACTCAAATATAGACTAACCCTGCCATTAGAATATGGGATACATGAAAACAGCATCCAGCAGTCTTGGGAAATGTTGACCCCCAAGGGTTTGCACTGCCCTGTTTTAATAGACAGGCTGTGCTCTGAATCCATGCAGCACTCACAGACTGATTTGCTGTGTGCTGTGTGGGGGAGGCAGGCAGTGCAGCAGTTATACATGCGCCTGAATGTGTCGCCCATGAAGTGCCTGAGAGAACTCCATCAGCCAGAGAAGAGGCAGTGCCAGGGTGGGCGGGAGGAACACAAGGGCTCTCCAGACCTTGGTGAAGTGTCTCAGCTGCTGATTGCATTAGCACCAGCCAGCGCCAGTGATCAGGGCTCACAGCCATCCGAGGCAACGTGTGCAGAAGCCATTTCTCTTCATCTTTCTCTTTGCCTTTCTCTTTCGCTCTCCTTCTCTCTCCTTCTCTTTGTCTATCATTCTCTTTCTCTTTGTTGAGATGATTTGACTTCAGGAGCTGCTCTTCAGTTCTAGTTACATGCCACAGCCATATTTATTGCAGGCTTATCAGAAGAAAAACAAGCCCAGTGTTTGAGTAATTGCAGTAAGAACCACTCGGAATGTTTCAGACATCATAAAAATATAAAGGAATGGTAAATTAAACTAAGAAAATGAGATTTGAAGCTGCATGCTCTTTAAGTGCACGGACATTGCAGGTATAAGTTCTGTGTGACGGGACAGGTTTCCTGATGAGCGCCCTCTACTGGCTGTCCTGTGTAATGAGCTCCTCTCACTCCGTGACAGTGCCTCCTCTCTCCTCCACCAGGGGGCAGCACACCTCCCGGGATCACCGCACCCGCCGTTCCCAGCATTCCCTCTGCCATCGGAGTCAATGGCTTCACTGGCCTCCCGCCACAAGCCAATGGGCAGCCCACTGCCGAGGCCGTGTTCGCCAACGGCATCCACCCCTATCCAGGTATGAGGGGGGCAGGGGGCAGTGGAGGGCAACACCCTCACTACTGGCACAAACACTGCACCCTTTCATCATAGTGCTTGTGGCACAGTGTTTGTGAGCTTTGCACTTTCATTAAATTGTCATGTGATGCTACAGTCTGTGCATGGAAAAGCAACCATACTGTTTATGTATTAATAAAAAAGATGACTTGCATAAGCATTTTTTTAAGACATTTTTTTTTGTGGGTTCTTTGTTTTAACGTATTTTAAAGAATTAAATAATCAAATTGGCATATAATAAATGTACAAAAAATGTCAGTCACATCGGAACTGAAGGTTAACCCTAGTCTGGTAAATTCACGTGTCAGTCATGATGAGTGCGCTGAAGCATGCACACTTACATTGTTTGCTGATGTTTGATTACATGCAGTCGGAGCTGCCACTTGTGCTCAGCGTGGCTTTAAAAAGCACAAGCTGTCGGCTGATTCGGCACTGCATGGGGAATGACCTCTGATCAGAAACCAAGCCGACTGGCTGACACAGTCCTCTTACTGTTGGGTTTTTAAATGAGTGGATGCACATGAGAGGTGAGGAACATTGGCACTTAGAGTGAGTGTAACTGGGAGCCAGCGACCCCACACACCGAAAGCAAGCATCTTAACCATCATGCGAAAGACCCAGGCTTGTCAGCAGTCTGGGTTATAGAGCTTTAACCTCATCTCATCTCACGACAGGGGACACAATCCGTAATGACAGATCCTCACACAACACTTCCTGTTACACCAGCACACCTTAATGCTGACCTGCGTTTAGTGTAACTCGATACGCTTACTTCTAAAACTTTGCCAAAACGTTTTCCTTGACATAAATTATAGGTCAGCCTTAGTGTTTACATTCTAGTAAGTGTGCCAGTTTATTTCATATTCAGTATATCTTTAGTGGCATTGCCATACAATTTAATTTAGTAAAAACACTCTTACACAGAGATACATTTTAAAACAGTAATTTATAAAATCGTGTTGCAGCTCTTGACCTTACCTCTCTGGGCTTTAAAGTGTTTAACTGTGCTTTATCATGTTTTTTACTTTTATAAGGGCCTTTCTGATTGGTTACAAACATGCCCAGTATGTTCAAACGTGTTTCATCGTTTACGGAATTAAGCAGAAAATAACACCTCTGATTACAGTACAGCTTGAAAATCCCCACAGTAAAGTGTCAGTTGTACATACAGATAAGCTACTTGGTTGTTAAATTGCAGTCTAACTGCACTAATACCATTTACTGCACTTTTACTACAGCCATGGTATATCAGCTGCACGTTATAATTACTGTGCTGCATTTTGAGCCCACTATAGTAACATTACAGCAGCAGTTACAGTTGTTTACAAACAGTATAAGCTGTTCCAGGGAGCCTGGCAAGGTTTGGGTGGGGTATCACTTGCATGCTGTAGATTCACATAATCACCTCACTGTGGCGCTGGTGAGCTCTAATTCGCGCTGCACTTTTTTGGCTTACATCCTGAACCCCGCCTCTTGCTTCTGTTTGGCTCCGTTTGGACAGCTGTACTGTCAGTCTGGCTTGGATTGTGCTGATTGGTTGATCACACTGTGGCCATTTGGCTGTTTTTGGAATTTCTGGCAAAAAAAAGTTGAATTTTCAACTCACTTAAGAAGCAAACCAGAGAGAGGTTTATGTGGGTTTTTGCCGGCGCTATTCACAGAACTATAAGGACTATTTTATTAAAGAGTGTCAACAGTTCAATCAGCTGTCTTCATTCAACATCTCTGTGATTTCTGTTGTCTGTAAGGTGGTGTTGCAAGTTGATATTTGTGGTCACTATTGTTACTTTCAATCATATTTGAACAATACCACCTTAAAAGACCAATGTTTCAACATTAAGTGTCAAATGAATAAATGTCCTGGAGTGAAGGGCTGTTTGTTATGTGAGGAGCATACAAGAGCTGGCAGACACTTCTCTCAGAGTTTGTGATATAAATATGGATAAAGAGCTGCATTAATATTTAGTTGTTTACTGTAGATTACTCTCCCATTAACCGTGTGTTTGCATCATTCATTATTTAGTTGTTTTTTTTGTGTGTGTGTTTTTTTTGTGTGCAAAGAATAGCTAAATAAGTAAGCTGTATCATCTGTACTTATGATACAGCTTATTTATTTAGAATTTGATTTCAGCTGTACTGAAATCAAATTCTTTAAACCCACTACCTTCCACACTGCAGCCCAGAACTCTTAACCACTGAGCTACTCAAACCCACTACCTTCCACACTGCAGCCCAGAACTCTTAACCACTGAGCTACTCAAACCCACTACCTTCCACACTGCAGCCCAGAACTCTTAAGCACTGAGCTACTCAAAAGCACTACCTTCCACACTGCAGCCCAGAACTCTTAACCACTGAGCTGCTCAAACCCACTACCTTCCACACTGCAGCCCAGAACTCTTAAGCACTGAGCTACTCAAACCCACTACCTTCCACGCTGCAGCCCAGAACTCTTAAGCACTGAGCTACTCAAACCCACTACCTTCCACACTGCAGCCCAGAACTCTTAAGCACTGAGCTACTCAAACCCACTACCTTCCACACTGCAGCCCAGAACTCTTAACCACTGAGCTACTCAAACCCACTACCTTCCACACTGCAGCCCAGAACTCTTAAGCACTGAGCTACTCAAACCCACTACCTTCCACACTGCAGCCCAGAACTCTTAACCACTGAGCTACTCAAACCCACTACCTTCCACACTGCAGCCCAGAACTCTTAAGCACTGAGCTGCTCAAACCCACTACCTTCCACACTGCAGCCCAGAACTCTTAAGCACTGAGCTACTCAAACCCACTACCTTCCATGCTGCAGCCCAGAACTCTTAAGCACTGAGCTGCTCAAACCCACTACCTTCCACGCTGCAGCCCAGAACTCTTAAGCACTGAGCTGCTCTCCACCACTGCAGCTGTAATTCTGAACTCCTTAATCTGCGGAGATAAAAATCGCTAATTTGTTGTCTGCAGTCCTGGAAAATGAGCAGGTTTTAATGAGAGAGAGAGATCCCTCAGAACCCCCCAGTGAACGCAGTGTAATGAATGGAGGTCGTTAAGCAGGCCCTCTGAAGCTCTCCTAATTGGGACATTTGTCCTCATCGTTGGGTTCGATGGCAAAATAAAATATCTATCAACGTCTGCACTGCTGAGGCTCTCTCCAAACCCCCACCCAATACAACAAAAAGTGTTTTTCCTCAGTTAAACGAGATAACAGGGGATAGAGAAAGCGATGAAAGAGATGACTTATTCTTTTCCTGTGTCTATCTCTCAGGTCAGCTTGTTATAAAGAGAACCAGGAAGATCATTGTGTTTTTGAAATGTGTTGATTTTTTTTTTTATTTGTCAGTTTACCACAGCGGAGAACCTGATTGTGTTTACTGTGTTCAGCTAAAAGCAAATACGACGTTAAGATTAAAACTCACCCAATAACCATTAAACACTCAATAGAGCGGAATTAAGAAATACTAAAAGGAGCTCAAATTCAATGACAACTGTTTCGAGCAGAAGCCTGGAGACAGTGAAAAGCCTTGTCGTTGGAGTGTTTGTCTTAGAATGTTAGTTTCTTTTAGTATTTCACGATTCAAACGTGCAGCGGACTCCACAGCGGCGCTTTACCTGCTATCCTTTCAGGTTTTCCAGAGGGGGCGCTGAACATGGGTTTCATGCTTAGGAGTGTGTTTGCATGATCTAAATACCACAGCTTTTAAAAATATATATACAGTATATTACATATTTAAGAAGGTTGTTAACATTACAAGCCATTGTTAAAATATTTCGATTTTGTTTGTTTGTTTGTTTTTTTCTTGTAAAGTGTTGTCAGTATAGAAACAAAGCACCAAAATGTTTGTGTTTGTTTTAATGATTTTCCTTAAACAAGCTAAAAGCCATGATTATCATTAACCTGCTGCTTCGGCAGGCGGGGGCAGGAGGAAGGCTATTTACATTGTGCATTGTGTCTTTATATAAGAATGGAGAAAATGTTTTTAAATCTTAAAGTTTTACAGGAGGTAATATTTAGAGAGGATGCGCAGAAGCAGGATTCGGCGCTTGCACACAGGAGTTGTTTTGGGACACAGGGGAGTTGCTTTCTGGCCACTCTGAATGAAGGTATCTGATTCTGTGCTGCTTGGTTCAGATATTCCAGCCCCAACGTGTGTCTTCATCCCTGTCATTATTAAGCTTGCTGGGTCCATGTTGTTGTTTAGCTGGCATTGTTCTGATCTGTGTTGATGAACTGGATGCATTTCGTTATGTGTCGTGCGATGCTGTGTTAGTCAGTAACTGGATGTCTCCCGGGGGCCCTGTACACCAATTTGCTCTCATTGTTTTCAGTGGAAGTGCTTTCTTTGTGTTTGCGTAATCGCTGTGAAATCATGTGGAGGTCCTCTATTGTGTTGCTCATGTTTTGTTTGTAATGATAAGAGCGCTGCAGGTGAAGGGGATGTGTTGCTGGTTACGTTTGAGAGGACAGTGTTATCGGGGGCAATGGGGGCTCCTGAATCCAGGCCTACAGGCTGATTTATAAAGCCTGAGGAAAAACTGCATTTTCACTGACGTCAGAATATAAGACTAAATACCTGCTCCTACAATTACACTGTACTGGTGAAAAATAATGAAATGAGCAGAGACACCACCCTGGGGACACGGCTGGGACATTTGTTCCTTTTTTTCCCCCCACTCAGACTGCAGGGGGTCCAATTGGGGTAAAACAGGCAACCACAGCTTGAGGTGATTGCAATAATGGTACACTACATTGCTGAAAGCTATGATCAGCCATGACAGTCAGGTAATCTGAAACATCATTTCTAACTTGAATTCAGACCTCCTGCTTTAGTTTACTGCAGACCTTAGCATTCTGTATACGTCTCAGCTGCAGTAGCAGATGTTTGTAGCAAGACCCAGATTTTGAACACATGACTGTGTAGAGCAGTTGTCCCAATAAGAAAGTGGCTCTAATTATCCCTGACAAACAAGACTGTGCTGTGCTGTGCTGTGCTGTGCTGTGCTGTGCTGTCGTGTGGTGCATGGTCCCTGATGTTATGTAGCAGGGTCTCATATAATAGCATGTTCTCCACTCACACATATTGCCACTAGATTGGAATTGAAACAATCCTGGTCTGTACCTTCATTATATTGACACCTGGTTGGCATGTCACTGTAACATAAGGTTGCGAAACATCCACTAATCTTCATTTGTTGTGATAATCATCACTGGAGTCGGTGTTTTTGTTTTATTTTATTTATATACAGTATACAGTTATGGCCTTTTGTGTTGTTATTCTTGTTGAAAGGACAACACAGGAAGGGATGGACAAAACTCTAATGTTTACTTACAGAAGTTGTTTCACCATATGGGGGATATTTGCAGAAATTAACTTGTCTATTGATGCATTCTTAGTTTTTCTATGTGTATCAAATCCCATGTTAAGGTCATTTTCCATTGCAAATATGTCATGTTAGGCTGTCAGTTATAGGCAAGATTCCCATTTTTAGACCTTTTTGTCCGTTCTCACTAAAACATTTCAACCAAGATTTTGTTTTAATGCCTGTTCTCAAATGTTCTCATTTTTCTCTGCTCTTTTTGAATTGAAAGGTTTTTCCTACTAGAATACAAAGAGCAGTAAAGGGACCACACCCATTCACTTTACAGCTATGGCCAAAGGTTTGGTCTTACCTAGAATTTTGGATTGATACATAATTTTAAAAAAATGAGATGAACATAATTTAGATTCATCCATTATCATGTAATCAATGATATGGCAAAAGTCTTCCAGAAGCCATAATAGCAGTACAGTGTTTCATGTTAGATTTTGAAATATTTTTTAAATTTGTGTCAGTTTTTGGTTAAGTGTATGGAAAACTACAATGCGGTGTGTAATTCAATATGTTAATGTAACATTATTCAGCAGGTTTCATTTGACTTTATGAAGCAAAATTAGTTAATTCAATTGGGTGATGCAAAACTTTTGTCCATCTCTGTATTAAAGTAATGCATTTCTAATCTACTGTGTATGAAGTCTGGAGGGGAGCGCAGTGAAAGCCAGATTGTACCCTACTGTGATGTTCTCAGCTAACGGAACACAGACTATAGCTGATCTGAAGGGCATCGAACCACCCTTTTATCCAGGTGGTTAAAATGACTCAGTAAGGAGTAGCTCCTGACCCCAACCCTGAGGTATCAGGCTTGACCTCTTTAACAGACCATTGTTCCCAAGTTGTCTTCTGTCGGCCTGTTAAGTTTCATACTTTCAAATACAAAAAAGGATGCAAAAGCAGGTATGTGTCCTTTCAGTGCAATCAATTTAATGGAGGGCTTCCATATCAGAGCTTGAAATTACTAGAAAGGTACCTGTATTTTTTTAAGATGTCAGCCTTCCTCTATTTCAGATTGAAGGCACGGAAGATGTTAAATGTTAAACTCCAAAATGGCTATTTGCAGTAGCTTCAATGGCTGCTAACTGCACAGTACCTTTGTTGAATATAGCTGTGGATATATCTATAGGATTTGGCAGTATTTATATCTGCTGCTATTTTGATCAATTCATTATCCCCCCCCCCCCCTCCAAGTTTGCCTGGATCAGAAAATAGGTTTGCCATGGTCATTTCTCTCCTCATCTCAGTCCGTCTGCATTGCAGGAGTTTTATACCAGGTTCGGACATTGTTTTGGGAACTAACTTTGTCAATTAACGACCAAACCAATCTTGATCAATCTGGCTTGTTCATGTGTTCTCTCCTGCAGAGCTATGAAGCTTATTGCAAACTACTTTAACCTAATCCTTCTCTGTGTCTCTCTCTCTTTCTCTCTCACTCTCTCTCGCTGCAGCCCAGAGCCCCACCACAGCGGATCCCCTTCAGCAGGCCTACGCAGGAGTGCAGCAGTATGCAGGTCCTTAGTGTTCACACTTTGTCGAATTGCTGTGTTTTCCAGGTTGAAGGGAACCAACAGATCCGGTGCTGAGTTTTTTAGGCTTTTAATGCAGGGGGTTTGCAAAACGTCAGGCAAAACTGAATGTTTAAGGTTGTATGCAAATCACTGTTCCTTTAGGTGGGCCTACAAATCCAAAAAACAGTGAAATGTAACAGATAAGGGATGCACTGTGCAGTAAAGCCTGTACAACACTGATATGCTTCCCCATGGTCAGCTTTAAGGAGTCTTTTCAGAAGCAAGCTTTGCTGCAATAATTAATAAGCGTGGCAGATAGTAACTTAAGCTGAAACAACAGTAGAGGATAGTAAATATTAGGAAAAAGTGCATGATATAATGTATCCCTTTGAAGTACTGTTCCTCTAATTGCACACAAAACAGAAAGAGGATGCAGTTCCATGGTGTAGAGTCACTGTGTGGTCACCCTTTTAAAACAGAAAGAGGAGGCAGTTCCATGGTGTAGAGTCACTGTGTGGTCACCCTTTTAAAACAGAAAGAGGATGCAGTTCTATGGTGTAGAGTCACTGTGTGGTCACCCTTTTAAAACAGAAAGAGGAGGCAGTTCCATGGTGTAGAGCCACTGTGTGGTCACCCTTTTAAAACAGAAAGAGGATGCAGTTCCATGGTGTAGAGTCACTGTGTGGTCACCCTTTTAAAAAAAAGGTGGAGCTGCTTTCCAATCACGACCTGCAGACGTTTTGAGTGGAGCTGCAGAATCCAGTAAAACAACAAGCCATGCTGCCCTTCACAATGCTAGAAGACATGTTAAAATAGTGCTATTGACTTGTGTCCAGCTTTGCTGTGCTTTACCCTCAGGGTGCACTGGCCAGGCATGCTGGCACTTGAGTAGAACACAAACATGAAATACTGTCCCTCAAAAAGAGCTTCTATACAGGGACAACCTGCAATAAGGTACAATATAATTCCTTACTTTCATGTACTGCCATAGAGGCTTAAACATCTCCAAACAGGGTTCTATCTAAATAAATTCAGCACTCCAAAATCCTTCATTTTTTAAAAAGACTTACAGCTTCACTTTCTGGGATAATCCTTTCCAGTCTATAAGGATTAGCTAGTAGTACTGAAGATAGACAATGGTCAAAGTAATCCAAACTCGAGGACTGGAGATCAACCAAACTTAACAAATCCACCGTGCAGTTGCACTAGTTTAGTCTGTGTGTGGGTTTCCTTTTGTTGGCCAAAAAAACAACCCCCCCCCCAAGAACAAACCTGTTATTGCTCAAGCCATTTATTGTGTGAGGTGATTAGGCTGCACAGCAGTACACAGCATTATACTGCCTGTTCCAGGAAATGAATAGTAATAGCTTTCTGGCAACTGACATCATTTTTGGAAACAGATTGTGTGCCACAGTTGCGTTGGCATGACCATCTGTTTCCCTTTAGAAAAGTTTGTTATTTATTTTGTTGTGTGTGCTTTAGAAATGATAATAAAAAAGAAAGTGTCTTACAGCATGAAAAATCCATTCAAGAGCCTGTAGTGTTTGGGAAGACATGTTCAAGCTGAAACCACTAATGCAAAGCTTATGAAGAAGAGTCAGGAAGCCTCTTGAACAGGGCGATGACAAGAGAGTTCTAAAAGAGCCATACATTTGTTTTTGCTCGTTGACTTGCCTCTGTCAAAAACTACCAATACTCTCGTCTTTACCTCTGAATCAAGAGCGCCATACTGTGAAGATCAATGAGCCGTACAGGGCTCGAGAGCCACCCGCTGGACAGCTATGCTCTACAAATTAAAATGTATGAAATGATCTGCATTCCTGTTTTTAGGAAATACAATAGTGGTGTCATGTGAGATATCATTTTATCTTGATCAGTTGCATAAGATAGATCTGGGTTATTTATATTGACTCAAGTGTTCCTAAATGATATGGTATTTTCCAATATTTGGTTTATGGTACCCGGGACAATTTCATTTCCCTTGTTTGATCTGCTGTTTATCCCGTTTTTAAAATGTTTGATATCCTGCCCCATTATTTATTAAGCTGCCATTAGCTGCCCTTGTTGCATGTCTCACTGAACAGTCTCGATTTGGTTTAAAGGAGCTCAGAAGCTATTGAAATATCTGATCAATCAAATATATACATATATAAATATCTGATCAATCAAATATATATATATATATAAATATCTGATCAATCAAATATATATATATATATATATATATATATATATATATATAAATATCTGATCAATTATATATATATATATATATATATATATATATATATATATATATACAGTGGCTCTCAAAAGTCACACCCCCCCCCCCCTTGGACTTTTCCACATTTTATTGTGTTACAACATGGAATCAAAATGGATTTAATTAGGAGTATTTGCCACTGATCAACAAAAAAAAAGTCCATAATGTCAAAGTGAAAAATAAAATCTAAAAATTGTTCTAAATTAATTACAAATACAAAACAGAAAATATTTGATTGCTTAAGTATTCACCCACTTGAGTCAATATTTGGTAGAGGCACCTTTGGCAGCAATTACAGCCATGAGTCTATTTGGATAAGTCTCTACCAGCTTTCCACATCTGGACACTGCAATTTTTGCCCATTCTTCTTTGCAAAATTGCTCAAGCTCTGTCAAGTTGGATGGGGACCTTTGGTGAACAGCAATTTTCAACTCTTTCCACATATTCTCAATTGGATTGATGCCCGGGCTTTGACTGGGCCACTCCAGGACATTGGCCTTTTTGTTTTTAAGCCACTCCAGTATGGCTTTGGCTGTATGTTTTGGGTCATTGTCCTGCTGGAAGATGAATCTTCTCCCAAGTCCCAGGTCTCTTGCAGACTTCAGCAGGTTTTCCTCCAGGATTTCTCTGTACTTTGCTGCATCCATTTTGCCCTCTATCTTCACGAGCTTTCCAGGCCCTGATGCAGAGAAGCATCCCCATAGCATGATGCTGCCACCTCCATGCTTCACGGTAGGGATGGTGTTCTCAGGATGATGTGCGGTGTTAGGCTTGTGCCAAACATAGCGCTTAGCGTTGAGGCCAAAAAGCTCTATTTTGGTCTCATCAGACCATAGAATCTTCTTCCACTTGGTCTCAGAGTCTTCCACATGCCTTCTGGCAAACTCTAGCCGAGATTTGATGTGAGTTTTTTTCAACAATGGCTTTCTTTTTGCCACTCTCCCATAAAGGCCAGTTTTGTGAAGCACCCGGGCTATTGTTGCCGTATGCACAGTGTCTCCCAGCTCAGCCGTGGAAGACTGTAACTCCTTTAGAGTTGCCATAGGCCTCTTGGTGGCCTCCCTGTCTAGTGCCCTTCTTGCCCGGATACTCAGTTTTTGAGGACGGCCTGTTCTAGACAGATTCACAGTTGTGCCATATTCTCTCCATTTCTTAATAATGGACTTTATTGTGCTCCGGGGGAAATTCAATGCCTTGGAAATGTTTTTATATCCTACCCCTGATTGGTGCTTTTGAAGAACCTTATTTTTGCTTTGAATGTTCCTTCGTCTTCATGATGTAGTTTTTGTTGGGAAATGTACTAACCAACTGTGGGACCTCCCAGAGACAGGTGTATTTAACCTGAAATCATGTGAAACACCTTAATTGTACTCAGGTGGACTCCATTCAACTAATTATGTGACTTCTAAAGACAATTGGTTGCACCAGAGCTTATTTAGGTGTGTCATACCAAAGGGGGTAAATACTTATGCAATCAATTATTTTCTGTTTTATATTTGTAATTAATTTAGAACAATTTGTAGATTTTATTTTTCACTTTAACATTATGGTCTTTTTGTGAATACTTTTGAGAGCCACTGTATAGTGTCAGATTAATTACATTGTCAGATTAATTACATTCCATATAGGTACTTTCAGCTGCAGCTGCAACTACCACTGTATGCAGCAGCTGGAGGTTATGAAGGACATCTTCAATCTGTGTTATTATTCAGGAAGGGGATTGTCTTTGTCTAAGCAGAAAGTCAAGGACAACAGCCTTCTGAAAGGCTGTGAGTACTGTATGTGCCGCCTCCCTGCTCCTGTGAGTGATCTTGCTTTCTGTGTTTGTGTCTCAGCAGCCTACCCTGCAGCGTACGGGCAGATAAGCCAAGCATTCCCCCAGGCTCCTCCCATGATGGCCCAGCAGCAGAGGGAAGGTAAGCCCCTCCCCCTGTCACCTGCTTACCAGACTCCTCCCTCTGCTCCAAGTGATACACAGAGGAGTCACAGCAGCTAGCGAGTTCACGGTCTAGAGTCTGTCTGTCTGCCGTGGTTACGGAGTAGTCTGTGGCAAAGATGACAACCTTTAGGGCTCTAAGCTCCAGTTGCTTGTTTCTTGTACAGGCAAGCATGGAGACTCCAACTCTAATAATCTTTTGGAACTTCCCATGAGCCACATGGTCACATGACTCTCCCATGATTCCAAAAACAAAAAGCAGGAAGCTAAAACACTTCCCCTGAAGTGTTAAATATTGCTTCAAAAAAATAAAATATGGATTCCTTTAAAGTGAGCCAAGCACGGGGGAAAGCATTGCATTTCAAGGTAAGATGTATTGAATGTATTAGCTTTTTAGCTTTCAGTTGTTTGCATATTCTTTCTTGTTATTCTTGGCTTGATTGTTTTGTTTGGTTGATTAAATGTGTAACTGCTCATGAATGCTCTAGCCCTCTTAAAATGAGATTGCATTGCCAAGGGTTTCGTCCTTGTTAAATAAATGACATTACATTGAGATTGAGTTTGTCTTCCAGACAGAAAATTGAGAACTCGTGATTTGATAAAACCTCATTCTGTGACTCTAACTATAATTATTACACGCATATGCATTGTCATTATCAAATGTTGTAGTTTGAATAATTTTTACAAGGAAATTAGACCACTGCAGTACATCCATTTAATTTGAAATGTCTGCAAAAAATCTTTTCTTTTATGAATGTTGATTGTGAAGTGTGTGTAGCACATATTTTAGCTTCAGGAATGAAAATGATGTGTGATAGTTAGCTGGAATCCACATTAGCTAATACTGCTGCTGATGTTTTTTGACTCTTTGCTGCATGGCTTGCACACAGAGGAAATGTCCAAAGTTCTTAGGCCTTCATTGACCCAATTGGAGAAAAAAGTGGTTTGAGGTCAAAATTCCATTCAAACTGTTCATTTTGAATAGGGATGTAGCAAGAATATTTAATCACAGGGGATGATCATTTAGTAAATCTATGACTCCTATAGTAAATCTATGACTCATATAGTAAAGCTATGACTCCTTTAGTAAAGCTATGACTCCTTTAGTAAAGCTATGACTCCTATACTAAAGCTATGACTCCTATACTAAAGTTATGACTCATTTAGTAAAGCTATGACTCCTTTAGTAAAGCTATGACTCTTTTAGTAAAGCTATGACTCCTATACTAAAGCTATGACTCATTTAGTAAAGCTATGACTCCTATAGTAAAGCTATGACTCCTATACTAAAGTTATGACTCATTTAGTAAAGTTATGACTCATTTAGTAAATCTATGACTCCTATAGTAAATCTATGACTCATATAGTGAAGCTATGACTCCTTTAGTAAAGCTATGACTCCTTTAGTAAATCTATGACTCATATAGTAAAGCTATGACTCCTTTAGTAAAGCTATGACTCCTTTAGTAAAGCTATGACTCCTTTAGTAAAGCTATGACTCCTATACTAAAGCTATGACTCCTATACTAAAGTTATGACTCATTTAGTAAAGCTATGACTCCTTTAGTAAAGCTATGACTCTTTTAGTAAAGCTATGACTCCTATACTAAAGCTATGACTCCTATACTAAAGTTATGACTCATTTAGTAAAGTTATGACTCATTTAGTAAAGCTATGACTCATATAGTAAAGCTATGACTCATATAGTAAAGCTATGACTCATATAGTAAAGCTATGACTCCTATAGTAATCATCTTAGGAAATTTCTTTCCCAGCTAACCCCGAACTTACATCCTGGTATTCACACCCTCTACTGCTGCAGGTAGTAGCAGGGAGATGGTTGTTTAGTTCAGTTCCAGAGCAGGAAGCCTGTGTGTGTCTGCAGCTAAAATGAATACAATGTGAATGAACTGATGAGCACACAGAAGGCTAATCTATTCTAAAATGCTGTAGTCAGATTTGAGGGTAGAATTTAAATGTCAGACACTACAGATTTATAGGATATGTGTGTGAGTCGTTCAGGTACTCAAGGTGCAGGGCTGAACACTGCTGCTGCAATGCATTGTACTCTTCCTCTTCGTATTCCTCATTTTGTGTTCTCTGTTCTCTTTTCTCTCTTCCCCTGCCCTATCCCACATTGCTGTCTCTCTCCCCCTTTCCTTCTCTCTCCCCCGCCCCCTCCCTCTCTCCCGTCCCTTCCTCTCTCTCTCCTGCCCCTCCTCTCTCCCGCCCCTCCCTCTCTCCCCCCTCCCTCTCTCTCCGCCCCTCCTCTCTCTCCGCCCCTTCCTCTCTCTCTCCTGCCCCTCCTCTCTCTCCGCCCCTCCTTTCTCTCCCTCCCTCTCTCTCTCCCTCTCTCTCTCTCCCCTCTCTCTCCCGCCTCCTTCCTCTCTCTCTCCTGCCCCTTCCTCTCTCTCTCTGCCCCTTCCTCTCTCTCTCTGCCCCTTCCTCTCTCTCCCGCCCCCTTCCTCTCTCCCTCTCCCCCTCCTCTCTCTCCCGCCCCTTTCCTCTCTCTCCCCTGCCCCTCTCCCCTCCTCTCAGGCCCAGAGGGCTGTAACCTGTTCATCTACCACCTCCCCCAGGAGTTCGGAGACAGCGAGCTCATGCAGATGTTCCTGCCTTTCGGTAATGTCATCTCCTCGAAAGTGTTTGTGGATCGGGCGACAAACCAAAGTAAATGCTTTGGTGGGTAAAAAGACCTGTAAGATTATTTGAGGCGGGTGATTTAGGTGTTTTCTGAGCTCATTACGTCCAGGCTGGAGCTCAGAATGTGCATGGGGGGGGTGGAGGGTAGAGTAGAGGAATGGGTGAGGCAAACCATATTAATGCTATTGCTGTTAACTCTGCTTGAAGCAAGGCGAAGGCAAACTTTCATAGAGGAGTGTAACTGAAACTAGCAGAAGACGATTTAGCTGCAGGAATGAACTGTTAAATTATTGTTTGGAGTAGTTTTTGGCTTGTTTCATACTGTTACCATTGTTTTATTCTTTGTGAAAATGTGCCTCTGCCTTTGCACTTAAAGGTCCTTAAAGGATATATAAGGACCTTTTTATTTTATTGTGTTACATGTGCCCATGTGTTGCTACAACTACGTAAGGTGTGTGTATTGTTTTAATTTTTTTTTAAATATATTTTGACCACTTTTTTAAAACTTTTAAATTGCATTTGCTGCCTCAAGATGGCTTCACATGTACCCACATGGACCTCCTGCTCACATATGTAACTGAGATGGATTTACCAGTGACCAGGAGGATGATAGGAAATGTAGTTCTGAGAGGTCCATGCGGTTACATGTGAAGCCATCTTGAGGCAGGGAATGCAATTTAAAAGTTTAAAAAAGTGGTCAAAATGTAAAAAAAAATTAAAACAATACACACACCTTATGTAAACAGTTGTAGCAACACGTGGGCACTTGTAACACAATCAAATAAAAAGGTCCTCATGTACCCTTTAAAGAGGAAGTAGTCTCAAATGTAATTTGCTTAGCTTTTCACATTTCCCTTCTATTCTGTGTTTGTTTGTTTGTTTTGCACTCAGCCGAAGTGGTTCTGGGTTCTGTTGCTCCAGTGCTGATTTAGTGGAATTGTTTCTCGAAATCCACCTTACCTGACTTTCAGCTTACCTGGAGAATCCTGAGTGCCTTCTTCATGCCATTCAAATCATGTGATAATGAGACAGCTCTGCTAGCCTCACCTGCTCTCTCTGTCTACAGTCTATATATATATATGTATATGTAGAGTAGGTAGGGCTGCCAGCTAAAAGGTTTATTTCACATGATTTGAATGGAAGGAGCAAGGCTGGCCAGTGCCCGGTGCTTAGGATACTCCAAACTAGCTCAAAGCAAGCACAAAGCCAGGTAAAGACAGATATATAGAAGTAGTGTGGGAGCAGCAGTACTCAGCAGCACTCAGAATGACTGCAAACACTATGAAGTAGTAAATGAAGGGTCAATAAAGACGTCCAATGACACTTGTGAAGCTCCTTGCTCTTTAAAGTTCTGTATTGCTACACTTTCTGTATTGTTGATGATGCAAACTGTTTTCTACAGAGATGTCCCTGTGCCAGGTTTGTATAAGTGGATATATGTATACAGCCATAGTTGGTCAGGATGTACTGAACTCAGGCACTGCAATTCACATGGATTAATTATATTGTCTGGAACTTTTCGTAAAGCAAGTCCTGGTTCCCCCAAAACTAAACAGCACAGCTGCACCCAAACCCCATGCTGAGATGGTAAAGATCCGGGTTAGACCTAAGCTAAACAGCTCAGCACCATGCTACATCGTTCATGCTAAAGAATCAACTCTAATGGGGTAGTAGCTCTTCACAGTGTGACACGACCTTTGAAAACAGATGCCTTTAATATTTGTTTTCAAGCATTAATGCTTCAAGCCCATCACAACTTTGAGCGCTTAAGCCTTCTGTTCTAAGCCTGTTCTAACATTGACAAGAGTGACAGAGCCAAATAAGGTCTCTCTTCAACTCTGTTTCTTTCTCCCGCTAAGCCCCCTGCTTCTCTTCTCACTTTAAGCCTGTCACTGTATCCGTCGGCATGGCCATATTTTTTAAACCTTTTCAATTAGGTAGTGTCACTCTTTGCACTTGACGGTACAGACAGAGGTCACAGAGTAAAGTTGTTACTTTTCTAAAAGTAAATTACCCAAAAAAAGCAATGACTGCTAAGAGCCTAAAAGCAGTCACGTAGCGATGCAACAGGCTCACATGCACATACTGCAGGCACCTGTTTCTGTATGTTTGTGCATGTACGTGAACGTTTTTGAATGGGATCAGTGCACACAAACCTTCATGTGTGTGTGTAAAATTCGGATACTGTAAGATTCCTATTGCATACTCTTAGGGGATTGTTTAGAGTTGGGGTGTAGCTGTATATTCTACAGTACCCTCATTAAACTATATTGAATCTATAGTATCTCGATGGGAGTCTCATTAGGTTCTCTTATTCATGTCCAATTTTACACTGCAGTGTAACCTCTTGCAGTCTCTTTTTACCCGATTATACATTGTTTTATATACTGTCTTACAGAACATGTGACAGGGATTTCATTTGCACAACAAATCAATCATGTGAGGGACAGCCCATTTACACAGAAGTGTGTGCTACAGATGGCTGGTGTTTTGCTGTATCTGTATTCTGAAAGCCTGGCTACTAAATTCCAAGGCAGCTGCTGTTCTGCATGGCTGGAAGACACCATCCTGTCTCCTATTTCCTGCAGCAGCGGCAGATTGGTGCAGTCCCATGTTGCCAAGATGGGCAGCTGTGGGCGCATTTTTGGTCTCTATAGACACTGACAGCTGGCCAGACATTACAAAACCCCCTCCCAACATCATCCTCAGAATAGCTGGTTTAAATAATAGGAGTGGGCTGGTAGCTTGGAAGGTGGTGCACATGTAACAGGGCGAAGGCTGGGCAGGAACCCTTGTAATGTATCTCCCCCTAACTTAGCTGCTGATGAGTTAATAATGTTTACATCAGCATAGGAGACATACTTACCTCTCCACTACAGAGCGTCCTCTTCAGTTCAATGTCAAGCACTCGTCTTTAAACCGTATGGTTCGCGGATTGTGTCCGGCCATTGCCTTTCCATTCAATTCAATGGGCTGAGATGTCAAGCCATTAAACCTGCTACCTTGCTCTCCCCAAGAGAGCCGTAACCACTGCACAAAAGAGCCAGGCCTGTCTGCACGAGGAGTTATTGGACCTCATCTCACCTGCAGTGGTCAGAATCTGTTGTGACAGTGCAAACCTTTGGGACACCAATAAAAAGTGTGGGTCTGCTTCCACCATCATCCCCAGCATGGTGTTAGTGTGCAGTGGAGCTATGCTGTGTAGATCCTGGGTAACTGGGACCTGCTTTATCTATCATTATCTCAGCTCGGGGTGTGCATCACTCACATTTGCACTTTTCAACTAGTATTTTCCTGCTTGCTAATTGTACTGTCCAAATTCCCAACAGCCGTCTAGTCTCCCCTCTTGGGGATGTAGCTCTAGTAAGCTAGTCAAGCATGTCCCCATATTCATAACTGTACTGCCTCAATTGTGCATTCGGTTGTGTAGAGTGAAAAACAATATCTCTATCAATATCTTTAAACTCCCAATGTGAATCCATTAAGAAATATTTGGTCCTATTTGCAAATCTTTACATGGGTTATTTTAAGAATACTGGCTAGATTCTCAAAGCTATTAACTCCAAATGCCATTAGTGCATTTTTTTTCGGGAAGGAAAAAGTCATTGAATAAAGTTACCAAATCAGACATAAACTACTTAGATGTTTAAATGCGGGCTTGTTAAGGCATAACTAGTGTTTTTTCATTCAGGAAAAAAAATCATACTAATGACGCTTTGGAGTAAATAGCTTTGACAATCTAGCTAGTCTGTTTTTATGAATGAAATAAGTTTTGGTATTCATTAAACTATTAGACTCCACTATCTGTGAGATGATATTTCTACAGAAGGCTATGAAGTCCAAGTTTGTAGTCCTGTCTGTTTCACTCTGAGACTGATTTGATTTTATTCATATCAATATTTATACCCATGATATGAGTGAGGGGTAGCTCAGCATCATCTTATTCACTGTGAGTTCATGGGACTCAGTAAAATATGAGATTTTCAATTTTAAAAGACTGCAAAGGTGGACATTTAAAGAACAAACAGTATGAGAAATCACTTTTTAAATTGCAGCAGTCCTTCGAATGAATGCTTGCCCACCCAGAGTATGAGAAACAACATTGTGAATTTCAGTGCAGCTGGACTGCTGTTTAACTGCACCAAAACTTCTGAGCATAATGCAGCATCTGCACTGTCCTTTTAGTCGTGTGAACTGCAATAGCAGACTATGTATAGTAAACCCCAGTTACAATGCAGTCTGATAGTCTACTCCAGTGGTTCTCAAACTGGGGTCTGCCCAGGGCATCCTAGGAAATTCTGGAAACTATGGAAAATATACAGACCCCCAATCATAAAGGTTTGAGAACCTCTGGTCTCCACTATTGTCCAACTATGAAGAATCTAGAGCAGGGCTGTCCATTCATGGTCCTGGTGTTCCATTCCACTCCAGGATTAACAAATAAAATGGTATAATTAACTACTACAGGGTCTGGATGGAGGTTTAATTGGTTCAATGAAACAATTTAAAACAATGTTGGAACAAAGACCGGAGTGGAAGGACCCACTTTGGCCACCCCTGATCTAGAGGAAACCCTTCTTGCTAATGTTTTTGTATGGGCGTCTGCTGTACTGCAAGCGTGTCATGAAGTGCTCTGTCCAATGATGTTTCTGCTCAGCTGGGACAAACATTCCAGGCTTCTTTTACAGATGGTTGGAGAAAGAAAGAAAAAACAGCATGAGCCATGAGGCCAGTCAAAAAAAAGTAATGTCTGTTTTCTTCTCGCTCTTGTCTCCCTCTCGCTTGATGTTGGGTCTGCACGCAGGGTTTGTGAGTTTTGACAATCCAACCAGTGCCCAGGCTGCCATCCAGTCTATGAATGGCTTTCAGATTGGCATGAAGAGACTCAAAGTGCAGCTCAAGAGGCCAAAAGATGCCAATCGCCCATATTAACCACGCGGGACAGCGTGCACCTGGCACCAGATGATATAACAGGTAGGCCTCACTGCATCCCTCCTGAACCCCCTCACGTTACTGTATACCAGTACATTCATATTATAGGAGTGGTAAACTGCAAATTTACTGTGCAAGTGTCACTGTGGTCACGCTTTATAAATGTACCGGTGTATGGCTGCCATTGTGGAGCGCAGCTAACAAGGGCTTGTTTGGGCTAGATATCCTGCATAATTATTATCAGCAGATTTTTCCAAATGAATTGGTCCCTAGCTCATTTTTATACATGCTTCTGTTGGGGCTCACTGGAGCATATTGGAGGAACTGGAAGGAAATTGGGAAACACAAGCACAAACTGGAAGGTGGAGCTGCTGTGTGAAATGGCAAATCAAACTTTTCATGAGGAAAAAGAGGAATTGATAAGATTAGGACTGGAATGGATCTTGTTGATACAGTAGTTAAATATTGGGTATTTGAAAATTCATATATTGACACAGTGACACTACATTTTGGATGCAAACTATGACTTTTTTCTTAAATATAATTTTAAAAATGTATATTTTAGTAAACTGGGATGATTCTTCTCAGTTTCAGGGAGAAAGCTGCAGGAGATTTAAAAACACACAATACATACTGGTACTCTATAGGAATACTTTCTCAGAGTTAGTTACTCCACATTGACATTAGCATTTTGGGGTTTTTTTGGGAGGGGAGGTTTGTCTGAAAGATAAAAACATAACTTCCATTTCTGAAACGAATAATAACCAATGTTAGACTGATCACAAGCCCCTAAATTAAATGTCTGTGTTGTTTATTTATGCGTTGGTAATTTATTGGGTGTGTTTAAAAAAAAAATAGTGCTAATGACAGTCTGGAGTAAATGGTTTTGAGAATCAAGCCTACCTATAACAAATGAATTAAAGCTCCAGTCAGTAGCCACTGTCGTGAATTCGCCTCTCCTCACTTGGGGCTGTATTCACAAAGCATTTACCACGGTGCTACATTAGCAAACAAACTGCTAACATTACAGAATCTGAAAAAATCAAACTAGGGTGCTTGTACTGTAGGAACTTCTGAATTACACTCCTGGGTTATTTCATTGAAGCTTTTTAACATTAGCTTTAGTTTTCTTATTAGAAAAACAAATTGGTGTTAACGTAAGACGATGGTAAGTGCTTTGTGAATATGGTCCTTGAAGTCTAGAACGCAGTCAAGTCCTTCTTTGGTATTTTGGTATGACTGAGTGGAATAGCACAGCTTTTGGGGGGAAAAAAGTCAACAACAGTCTAGATCAGTTCCATGAATACCTTAAAAACTGTATTTAGCTCATCAAAACAGTCTTTAAATAGCTCTTGAGTCAAAGCTTTGTGAATGGGGCCAGATAGCGCCCCTCCCTCTCTCCCTCTCAGTTCTGCACACCATTGATGCAGTGACAGCTGCAGTGTTCTGGGATTCATTTCATTAGATTGCTTTTCTATGCTGGCAGAGGGTGCAATGCCACTGGGGTTCAAGAGCAAAGCGGTCCATCATACCAGGTGGACTGCGCCACTCCATCAAGCAGATAAGATCAACGCTTAACTCTAAGCAGATCAGATATCGCTCTGATGTCATTAGAGAGCAGAACAGCTGAGGTGGCAGTACACAGCAGGCTCCCTCGTCTTCATTGAAGACAATCCCAGGCAGCTCGAACAGGTTCTCCACAGGGACGGCCAACCAGTATGTCCCAGCCGCTATGTCGTGATCGGGATATTTGACCAGGTCTAGATGTTCACTTCCAAACACAAATCTTTGCACAAGTACACCGTACAGCAAACTTCTCCTTACCAGAACAACATTGTCGCAAGGCCCTCCTTTCTCTTGATCAGTTTGTTTATCAGACTTGATCCAGGTCCTGCCACAGCAATCTTGATGTAACTGCTTGGTTTCATAAGAGCATAAGAACAAGAACCAAACAACTTAGTTAAATATTTCAGGTTCTCATAAACACACTTAAAAATAGGAGTTAATTTAAAGACTGGAGGAACAGCTTTGAAAATATGATCCTTTGTTTGTTTGTTTTAGTTACATTTCCTGTTTGGCTGAATATTTTTCATTTCATTCGAATTTAATTCTTGCGTGTGGAAACTGATTCATATTCATAAGCTCAACATCAAAAATCTAAACGTCCTTTCTCTCCAGCTACGGGCATGTTTAACACACAAGGTCAGACACAGCAAGAGTTCACGACGAGGAAAAACATTTTCTTCACATTGTGGCATTTTACTCTCTTAAATTCTGTTTAATATGTATGCGCAATTAGCCTGCGTGTGGGTTTTTTTTGTTTTGTATACCCTTTGATCCAAGCAAGCTCCAAAAGCATTAACCAGTGTCATCAGAATTGATGATGATCTCATTTTAGCATTGCTGGTTACAGTACGCTCATCACAGCCAAAGGCCAGTCCCGTTTCTGCAAGATAATTGCTGGCTCTCTCCCATTCACCATGTGTGTCCGGTTCTATTCATGTTTTCGCTGGAGGGAACTTGAAACAAATGAATGTAATAAACAGATCAAATGCAGAGCGGCGTATATTTGGATTCATTAATTATGTCTTAATTAAATCCTCAGCATTTTCCTCCACATTTGCAGTGCGGTGAAAGTTTGAAATCCCAAAACGTTTCACTTCAGATAAGAAGTTAACTGTCCCATACCCATACCCTGTGGTTTTGCAATGCAATTGACCACAATATAAATGAGTGTGACAAAGACGGCAGCAGTGGGTGACGTCAGACCAGAAAACAGGAAGTAACACACAACAGACAGTGAGGTTGGTGAAGCTGAGCACTTGGTTGTGCTCAGCATTTAATAAACAAAATAAAAGAACACAAAAACAGCACACGGCACTTTCGCCAAAATAAATAGATAAACAAAATTGTGCACGGAGACAAACAAACACGGTGAGTACAAAAACACTTATTATTATATTCTCTCCTTCTCCACACCCGTTCTCCACTCACGAACACCCAACCCCGAGTGAATGAAACGTGCATCTATTTATACTGTTGTGCTGGGATTCAATTACTAATTAATTATTCACTTGAATCCCAGCACGTGAATTAATTATGTGCAACCTCGTGCCTAACTACAATTATACATTTTTAAACACACGTGAAACACAGACCCGCTTATATCCCGTGTACCAATCGCTATACACCAACATTAACACATGCAACATGCAACATATAACACAAACTACGCACAAGGGCGGCCACATCGCCACATATACCCCCTTGTGCGCAGCACATGGCCTCAACGGCCACCTCCCCATAAAACCCAGCAGTCCAGGACAAAGTCTCGGGCTGGGAAGGGAGGCTTCAGTGGGCCCATGGCTGGCAATGCTGTCAGCACCCCTGCCGGTAGTGGCACGGCTGACAGCATGCTGGTCCACTCCTGCAGCGAAATTGCTGCGGGGGATGCTGGTCTCCTGACCTCTCCCCCTTTCTTCGTAGCCGGTAGCTCCCTCCTGTGGGGCTCCGGCCACAAGAACTCCTGCAGCGAAACTGCTGCTGGGGAAACTGGTCTCCTGACCTCTCCCCCTGTCTTTGTAGCCGGTAGCTCCCCTTTCTGGGGCTCCGGCCACCGTACTCCCTGTGGTGGAGGTGCGGGAAACAGAGACAGCTCCTGCTGTTCTGCTCCTGGCAGTGGCGGAGGCAGAGGCAGCTCCTGCTCCTCTGCTCCTGGCGGAGGTAGAGGCAGCAGGTATTCACCCTCTGCTGGTGGAGGTGGGAGGGGCAAGCAGTCCTCCCACGACAATGAAGCCGGAACCAGCAGGTATTCACCTTCTGCTGGTGGAGGTGGGAGGGGCAAGCAGTCCTCCCACGACAAAGGCGGCGGAACCAGCAGGTACTCACCCTCTGCTGGTGGAGGAGGCAGCGGCAGCTCCTGCTGCTCTGCTCCTGGTGGAGGAAGTGGTGGAGGTGGTGGAGGCAGAGGCAGCTCCTGCTGCTCTGCTCCTTGCGGTGGAGGCAGCTCCTGCTCCTCTGCTCCAGGCGGTGGCGGAGGCAAAGGCAGCTCCTGCTCCTCTGCTCTTAGTGGAGGAAGCGGTGGAGGTGGGAGCAGCGTGTAGTCTCCTGGCGATGGAGGTGCGAGCAGCGTGTAGTCTCCTGGCGATGGAGGTGCGAGCAGCGTGTAGTCTCCTACTGTTGCAGGGGACTGGTGCAGCTCCGCCTCTCTTGCAGGGGACTGGTGCGGCTCTCCCGCTCTTGCAGGGGACTGTGGTGGAGGCAGAGGCAGCTCCTGTTCCTCTCCTCCGGGTGGTGGCGGTGGGGAAGTGATACCAGCAGACGTTCACACTCTGCTGGTGGATGGGAACCCAGCAGGCATTTACCCTCTGCTGGTGGACACGGGGACAGCAGGCATTCTTCCTCTGCTGGTGGACACGGGGACAGCAGGCATTCTTCCTCTGCTGGTGGACACGGGGACAGCAGGCATTCTTCCTCTGCTGGTGGACACGGGGACAGCAGGCATTCTTCCTCTGCTGGTGGAGACGGGGACAGCAGGCATTCTTCCTCTGCTGGTGGACATGGGGACAGCAGGCATTTTCCCTCTGCTGGTGGAGATGGGGACAGCAGGCATTTTCCCTCTGCTGGTGGAGATGGGGACAGCAGGCATTCTCCCTCTGCTGGTGGACATGGGGACAGCAGGCATTCTCCCTCTGCTGGTGGAGGTGGAACCAGCAGGCATTCTCCCTCTGCTGGCAGCTTGGGTCCTAGGGCTGTGGAAGCCCCGACTTCCCTCTCTTTGGGCTGTGGGCGCACCGACTCCTCCCTTTTGGGCTGTGGGCGCACCGACTCCTCCCTTTTGGGCTGTGGGCGCACCGACTCCTCCCTTTTGGGCTGTGGGCGCACCGACTCCTCCCTCTTGGGCTGTGGGCGTTCGGGCTCCTCCCACTCAGGCGCAGGGCGTTGGGCTCCTCCCACTCAGGCGCAGGGCGTTCGGGCTCCTCCCACTCAGGCGCAGGACGTTCGGGCTCCTCCCACTCAGGCGCAGGACGTTCGGGCTCCTCCCACTCAGGCGCAGGACGTTCGGGCTCCTCCCACTCAGGCGCAGGACGTTCGGGCTCCTCCCACTCAGGCGCAGGGCGTTCGGGCTCCTCCCACTCAGGCGCAGGACGTTCGGGCTCCTCCCACTCAGGCGCAGGACGTTCGGGCTCCTCCCACTCAGGCGCAGGGCGTTCGGGCTCCTCCCACTCAGGCGCAGGGCGTTCGGGCTCCTCCCACTCAGGCGCAGGGCGCTCGGGCTCCTCCCACTCAGGCTGTGGGCGCTCGGGCTCCTCCCGCTTGGGCTGTGGGCCTTCGGGCTCCTCCCGCTTGGGCTGTGGGCCTTCGGGCTCCTCCCGCTTGGGCTGTGGGCGCTCGGGCTCCTCCCGCTTGGGCTGTGGGCGCTCAGGCTCCTCCTCATAACTGCGGAAGGGACAGGCGGCAAAGCAATGCTGCTGGTTACAGAGGGGCACAACAGTGGTGACCTACAGCTCCTCAGGTGCCTGGCCCTGATGTACTCCTCCTCCTCCCTGTCCCTCGCTTCCCGGTCCTTCTTCCACCTCATCCTCTGTTTCTTTTTTCCCTTTTTTTTATTATTTTTTTCCAAAAACTGCGGTACTCCTGCTCTGGTCTGAGTCCTGGAGCGCTGTAGATCCCACTTAGGACACCACGTGTCACAAAGGCGGCAGCAGTGGGTGGCGTCAGACCAGAAACAGGAAGTAACACACAACAGACAGTGAGGTTGGTGAAGCTGAGCACTTGGTTGTGCTCAGCATTTAATAAACAAAATAAAAGAACACAAAAACAGCACACGGCACTTTCGCCAAAATAAATAGATAAACAAACACTTGTGCACGGAGACAAACAAACACGGTGAGTACAAAACACTTCTTATTCTCTTTACTTATATTTATCCTCCTCCACACCGTTCTCCACTCACGAACACCCAACCCGAGTGAATGAAACGTGCATCTATTTATACTGTTGTGCTGGGATTCAATTACTAATTAATTATTCACTTGAATCCCAGCACGTGAATTAATTATGTGCAACCTCGTGCCTAACTACAATTATACATTTTTAAACACACGTGAAACACAGACCCGCTTATATCCCTTGTACCAATCGCTATACACCAACATTAACACATGCAACATGCAACATATAACACAAACTACGCACAAGGGCGCGGCCACATCGCCACAATGAGCAAGAGCTTTTTATTGTCAGACAGCTGCAAGGCGTATACAGGAGGCAGTGTGGCAGAAAACTAGTGAACACACCTTTTTTGAATCAGTGTCACCTCTGTTCTGACTTGAACACCATTAAATCCCTATTATTTTATTATTGTTATTATTTATTTATTTAAACTGGGAATTAAGAAGTTGTATGTCAAGGCAGAGATAACAAAGTGTTACTAGCTTATCATTTGCAGCTGTTCCATGCATGAACCAGCGACCCCACACACTGGCAGCGTCTTAATCATTATGCAAAAGAGCCAGTCGCCTGCATTCGTGGTTCTAGAGCTTTTAACCTCATCTCATCTTACTGGCAATGCATCGCACAACACTACCCATTGCACGCAGTAATACAGATACCAAACAGGACCTATAGCCCCGTACGAATGCTAGTGCTCTTTGAAGTTCCTTATCCCTGCTGGATAAGCCCTTGCCTTGGTTAACGTTGGCACTTGTCTCGCAAACCCTGCCTCCTGCCCATCAGCAGACTGCAAAGATTGCAAGTCTCTCCAGCGCGCTGCTTTTCCCCAGGGCTAAATCCATCACTGAAATCTTTACTCGAGTTTGTCAAACATGATGCATAGTGCTCCAGCACGCTGGAAGGAAGCCAGTTCCTATTTGTAAGTGTTTGATGGCCACTAGATTCTTGCTTTTTTATTATTTGTTTTGGTCACTGTCAAGTCTGTGCTGGTGAAGTTTAAAGTCTTTGTTGGGCTGCTAGCTAGAGCACTGTCCTTCATAAGTGGACAGGAGAGCTAGCAATCATAGACAGTGCAGCAGGATTCAAACCAAAACCACTCCCTTCCACCTGGAAATCAAGTGTCTACTCTACTGTATGTCATCCTATTACACGGCATTCTGAGGCATGCTACCCTTGTGTTTTAAATGAGGGTTTCTTTAACCCTTTTGCTTATGCAGTGTGCTATTTGGGGGTGTCCTCTGATGTATTGAAGTTTGATTGGATCAGGGAATTTAAGGTGGGTCATAAACAGGACCTGGGGAAAGGTATGGAGAATTTAATCTGCCTCCAGAGTTCTACAGGAGATCTCTGCTTGGACGGAATTCTAAGTAAACTCCATATGGGTTTTTAATTCAATTTTTAAACAAACAATTTTGTAAAACCAGTGTGAAGCTTCTCCTTTAGATACAGTATATCTCACACTTATGTTTTTATAAAGAGGATAAACTTGGTTTATTTGCTAAGTCAGGAGTCACCAAGTGTAACAGGGCAGAGGCTGGGTACACCTGTGTACTGTGCAAAAGGGCCGATAGCGATTCTGCCCTCATCTCACCTACAGGGTTCAGCACCCGTAACTGGCAGTTCATTACACAACACGTTACACAAGAACAAAACAGATTAAAAGAGTGTGGGCGATGTTTTCAAAGCGTTTCCTCCAGTTTTTAATACATTTTTTCTCCTTTCAAAAAATAGGAGTTAATTTAAAAAAATGAGGAAACGCTATGAAAATAAGGCCCAAAGGGTTGTATATGTTTTTGTAAAATGTTTTTGTACTTTAAGATTTTATCAACTCAAGCTTTACACTTACACGTGGTTTGGTTCTATAGTTTTTAATCAGCAGTTGGATCGAAGGTTATACAGACATCAGTTGGTTCGATGGTTATACAGACATCAGTAGGTTTGATGGTTATACAGACATCAGTAGGTTTAAGACTAAATTTGCAGGAAAGGCAGTTTGTGTAAAATATTCTGTGAATTTCTCTCGGCCCTGGTCTAAAAATAGTGCAGTATATTTTTTAATTGAGTCGTGAAAAAATACTCTGTGCATTATTAATTCTATCACCGCAGAACATATATATAAGGGCAGCAGTGTGGAGTAGTGGAGTAGTGGACCCTTGACCGGAGGGTCGTGGGTTCAATCCCAGGTGGGGGACACTGCTGCTGTACCCTTAAGCAAGGTACTTTACCTAGATTGCTCTGGGTCATTGTATGTAAAAAAATAATGTATATATATATATATATATATATATATATATATATATATATATATATATATCAGTACTGTGCAAAAGTTTTAGGCAGGTGTGAAAAAATGCTGTAAAGTAAGAATGCTTTCAAAAATAGACATGTTAATAGATTATATTTATCAATTAACTAAATGCAAAGTAAGTGAACAGAAGAAAAATCTAAATCAAATCTATATTTGGTGTGACAACCCTTTGCCTTCAAAACAGCATCAATTCTTCTAGGTACACTTGCACAAAGTCAGGGATTTTGTAGGCATATAGTCAGGTGTATGATTAAACAATTATACCAAACAGGTGCTAATGATCATCAATTCAATATGTAGGTTGAAACACAATCATTAACTGAAACAGAAACAGCTGTGTAGGAGGAATAAAACTGGGTGAGGAACAGCCAAACTAAGCTAACAAGGTGAGGTTGCTGAAGACAGTTTACTGTCAAAAGTCATACACCATGGCAAGACTGAGCACAGCAACAAGACACAAGGTAGTTATACTGCATCAGCAAGGTCTCTCCCAGGCAGAAATTTCATGGCAGACAGGGGTTTCCAGATGTGCTGTCCAAGCTCTTTGAAGAAGCACAAAGAAACGGGCAACTTTGAGGACCGTGAGACGCAGTGGTCGGCCAAGGAAACTTACTGCAGCAGATGAAAGACACATCATGCTTACTTCCCTTCGCAATCGGAAGATGTCCAGCAGTGCCATCAGCTCAGAATTGGCAGAAAACAGTGGGACCCTGGTACACCCATCTACTGTCCAGAGAAGTCTGGTCAGAAGTGGCCTTCATGGAAGACTTGCGGCCAAAAGCCATACCTCCGACGTGGAAACAAGGCCAAGCGACTCAACTATGCACGAAAACACAGGAACTGGGGTGCAGAAAAATGGCAGCAGGTGCTCTGGACTGATGAGTCAAAATTTGAAATATTTGGCTGTAGCAGAAGGCAGTTTGTTCGCCGAAGGGCTGGAGAGCATACACGAATGAGTGTCTGCAGGCAACAGTGAAGCATGGTGGAGGTTCCTTGCAAGTTTGGGGCTGCATTTCTGCAAATGGAGTTGGGGATTTGGTCAGAATTAATGGTCTCCTCAATGCTGAGAAGTACAGGCAGATACTTCTCCATCATGCAATACCATCAGGGAGGCATCTGATTGGCCCCAAATTTATTCTGCAGCATGACAACGACCCCAAACATACAGCGAAAGTCATTAAGAACTATCTTCAACATAAAGAAGAACAAGGAGTCCTGGAAGTGATGGTATGGCCCCACAGAGCCCTGATCTCAACATCATCGAGTCTGTCTGGGATTACATGAAGAGAGAGAAGCAACTGAGGCTGCCTAAATCCACAGAAGAACTGTGGTTAGTTCTCCAAGATGTTTGGGCCAACCTACCTGCCGAGTTCCTTCAAAAACTGTGTGCAAGTGTACCTAGAAGAATTGATGCTTGATGCTGTTTTGAAGGCAAAGGGTGGTCACACCAAATATGGATTTGATTTAGATTTTTCTTCTGTTCACTCACTTTGCATTTAGTTAATTGATAAATATAATCTATTAACATGTCTATTTTTGAAAGCATTCTTACTTTACAGCATTTTTTCACACCTGCCTAAAACTTTTGCACAGTACTGTATATATATATATATATATATATATATATATATATATATATATATATATATATATATATTTTTTTTTTTACTTTATTTTTGTTAACGACTAGTTTTGTTTGCATAGAGTGAAAATCATAAAAATAATATGCAGTACATGCTATTTTTAAATTTGTCATTTTCATATACATAATATAGACTTAATATGCTGTACTATATATATATATATACACATATATATATATATATATATATATATATATATATATATATATATATATATAAAGAAATGCATTACTGACATTAAAAGCTAATTCTTATTGGTATTGACAATGCATCGGTTCTGTGTGGTATAGTTTGGTATTTTATCGATATCACCCATCTCTACTGTTGCTTGTGCTGTACTTTCACTGCAGTTGGTCTGCACTTGTTGTCTTGGGCTGGTCTGGGTATATTTCCTCCTGTAAATATCTTCACTTGCCAACCTTGATTTTGTCGTTCTGATCACAAGCTGATGCTCGCTCGGGGGTCCAGTTGGCCAGCGCGCCAGGGCGCATGCTGCAGTGTGTTCACAGGGAACCTGTGCCAGCTCCTCTCCACTGCCAAGGGGGGCGGTGACAAACCCTGAATCGCAGACGAGCGAGAAACCGGCCCCGGAGCGCCCTGTTTGAAAACCCTGCAGACCCACATTCATGAGATCACCCATGTGTCTTGTTTCGTTTTCTTTAAGCTGACAGACTGACAGGTGGGGTAGACGCGTTTCATATTTTACTGTGCAGTCTGTGCTGGGCCGTGAGCGAGAATCCTGTTTGCTAAGGAAGTATCAAGTTTGTATTCCAATTTCTCCAGCTGTGCCATCTAATAAAGTAGAAATGATTATAACAAAATCTGTTTACAGCACCTACAGGTTCAAAAGCATTTAATAACAAGAGAAAGCTGTGCCTGCTGAGTACTCAGCAGCTCCACATGGATTTATTTGTTTTGAGAATTAATATTGTGACAGGTAAACAATTTGTTAGGCCCTGCATGTTAAAAACACAAAACTTGACTAAAACAGGTATAAACCCAAGACTAAATTTATAAGCTGTTTGTCCATCTATCGATTCATAACTTCAAACACTAACGTCTGGTAAAACTGAAAGTACATCAAGAAGACAATGCCTTTGTTATCGTAACCCTGATGAGGGCATTGCCATTTGAAACAAAGACAAAACTGCTAAATGTTTAGTCAAACTTATTTTAAACTATGGAACCTAATGTCAAAGCGTTTACTCTTATTTCTGATTTACTGAGAAAGCAGACTAAATTGTTCTTGATTTCAATGAAAAAAAGTTAAAACTGCACAGGTCCTTATAAGCACTGCTGTCAGCAAACAGTTCAGATAATGTAAAAAAAAAAGACCCTCGCATAATTGAAATGCAACTATCAGAAAAGCCTTTTTGCAGGGTCGGGGCTAATGTCAACATGCTTTTTATAGCTTGCTTTCACCACTGTGGGTCATCTCAGGGATCACGCACTCTTCACAGGTCAGCGTGCGAGTGAGTGTGCTTGTCCTGGAGGTGCAGTGCAAGCAGTCTCCGGGAGCTGGGAGGCTGTCTCTCCCCTACTCCACAAGCACCAAACTCGGTGTAGACTCTGCTGGAGCCTCCCTCGGGCTCTCTGTCTCTCCCCTACTCCACGAGTACCAAACTCGGTGTAGACTCTGCTGGAGCCTCCCTCGGGCTCTCTGTCTCTCCCCTGCTCCACGAGCACCAAACTCGGTGTAGACTCTGCTGGAGCCTCCCTCGGGCTCTCTGTCTCTCCCCTGCTCCACGAGCACCAAACTCGGTGTAGACTCTGCTGGAGCCTCCCTCGGGCTCTCTGTCTCTCCCCTGCTCCACGAGCATCAAACTCGGTGTAGACTCTGCTGGAGCCTCCCTCGGGCTCTCTGTCTCTCCCCTACTCCACAAGCACCAAACTCGGTGTAGACTCTGCTGGAGCCTCCCTCGGGCTCTCTGTCTCTCCCCTGCTCCACGAGTACCAAACTCGGTGTAGACTCTGCTGGAGCCTCTCTCGGGCTCTCTGTCTCTCCCCTGCTCCACGAGCACCAAACTCGGTGTAGACTCTGCTGGAGCCTCTCTCGGGCTCTCTGTCTCTCCCCTGCTCCACGAGCACCAAACTCGGTGTAGACTCTGCTGGAGCCTCCCTCGGGCTCTCTGTCTCTCCCCTGCTCCACGAGCACCAAACTCGGTGTAGACTCTGCTGGAGCTTCCCTCAGGCTCTCTGTCTCTCCCCTGCTCCACGAGCACCAAACTCGGTGTAGACTCTGCTGGAGCCTCCCTCGGGCTCTCTGTCTCTCCCCTACTCCACAAGCACCAAACTCGTGTAGACTCTGCTGAGCCTCCTCGGCTCTCTGTCTCTCCCCTGCTCCACGAGCACCAAACTCGTGTAGACTCTGCTGGAGCCTCCTCAGGCTCTCTGTCTCTCCCCTGCTCCACGAGCACCAAACTCGGTGTAGACTCTGCTGGAGCTTCCCTCAGGCTCTCTGTCTCTCCCCTGCTCCACGAGCATCAAACTCGGTGTAGTCTCTGCTGGAGCCTCCCTCGGGCTCTCTGTCTCTCCCCTGCTCCACGAGCACCAAACTCGGTGTAGACTCTGCTGGAGCCTCCCTCGGGCTCTCTGACTCTCCCCTGCTCCACGAGCACCAGACTCGGTGTAGACTCTGCTGGAGCCTCCCTCGGGCTCTCCTGGCTCATCTGCTGTCATGTAGGTCAGAGGAGGCTCCGTCGTCCGCGGCGCTGAGGGGAACACGCTTTCATCTATAATCGCATGTAATTTATCTAAAGATATCACCACTGCTGTGACAGATACAACCTGCTCTGCCCCCGGCTCTCAAGTGAAGCCAGCCTCACCTACCATGCCAGAGCCTGCTGGCTGTAAAATGCAATTTCAGAAGAAGTTCTGCTTGATCGTCCACGAACATGAGAAAGTAGAATGAGTACACCGGTAATTTCCTCTACCCCGTCTTCTTCCCTGCCTCCTGGGGCGCTTGGAAATCTTCATTAGTAAATTACTTAGTTTGCATTTTCCAGACTGGTTTTCAAAAGTGACCTAGAACCATATAAAGGGTGATTAGAAAGTAAGTTTATCACATCAATGATATGGTGCGTTGATGTGGCAATATATATATATATATATATATATATATATATATATATATATATATATATATATATATATATATATATATAAACATGGCTTGGAAAAATAACAACCTCTGATTGGTTAAACAGCATCACATGACCGTGTGTATATATAGTGTATACTAGTGGCTTGCATACTAACGAGCCGCTTCACTCTGAATAAATCACTACGCACCACTACATTCTAAATTCCATGACAAACTGCCATTTTATTTGTTATTAGTTACAAAACCACTGCCAACAATGAGTGACATTCCACCTATTTCCTTTAATATATTTGGGGATGAAAACAGATAACTGGTACAACACCAACTTGCTGAGTGAAGACAGCAGTCCACCTGAAAAAAATAAATAACTAAAATCAGTGCACCAGCCAGAGTAGACACATAACAGTAGATGAGGAACAGCTAAATGAAATAGAAGAAAACTAAGATTGAAAAAAGCACAAAATAACGACAGCATGGGCTGTTAATGTACTTAAAGACCGGCTTAAAGAAAAAAATATGGGCATTCATTTTGAGGAAATAAGTCCAAAAAATCTCAACAACATTAAAGGGGATTTAATGCCAGTTCAACTGAGGACCAGTATTCGTTCTCCAGCTTCATAACACTGAGAGCTGGACTAAATAGATATTTTAACAGTAGAAGTGTTAACATCTCTGCTGACAGCAAGTTTGAAACCAGCAATAATGTACTCCTGTCAGTCATGAAAACTTGGAAAAGCAGGTAGACAAGGCCAGACACCACCCCCCGAATTACCGGCCTGGATTTGAAGCATCTGTGGGAAACTGAGGCACTATCCCCTGACACCACGGTCGGATTGGTGCGTAAAGTCTGGTTCGATCTTAAACTTAATCTGGCACGACGTGAACACAAGGGTGTTCGACTAACAAAAACATCTTTTTGAGATCAGAAAGGATGAGAACGGACTTGTATATGTGGGCCTCGCATATAACAAGGTCGCAAACTCACCTCACGATCTGGCTTCAGCATCCATTGCAGCTGCTCTCCTGCCTTCCTCAGTGTGATTTGAAACTCCCCCCAGACCATCACCATCATTAGCTTCTGATCAGTCCTCTAGTTTCAAGATGCCACTTTCGATGCATAAATCCACAATAAACAGAGACGTGCAATTTATTTAATAAGTGAACAATAAATTAAATGAAATGTGGGACTATATTACACTGCGGATGTATACACAATCTAAGTTTCTGGTTTTGTCTTAATTTAAAATGTGTTTTAATTATTTTATTGGGCAGGGAGCACGCCACTTCCTTACTTGTGTAGAATATTTAACGGTTTTCCTCCTGTTAATATATGGAGGTAGATATAGGACTACATGTGTATAACCCATACAAATAAGCAAAAAATACAATAACCTTAAGAAGCCCTTGAGAGATAAATAATGAAAAAGAGTGTTACGCATAGGATTATTAATAATAATGACGGTGTTTTAGTCATGTATGTATTAGTGTATGAACCTGGTTATGAAAAATAAGTATTTATTTATTTATTTATTTATTTATCTTTAATATAAATAGCTGTCAATTTAGTGCCTTGCATATGCTGTTGTTTTACAATAATACCTCAATACCTGATTGTCTGAATTTCTAATGAATTGGTACACTTGTTAGCCCTTTCAAATACGGTAACTACTGTAGAGTGTTAAACTGTGGTTCTGTTGAGTGTATGGGGAAACGGGGACAGCAGGCGGCGGGGAGTAGATAGTAGCGACCCTCGCTTCTAAATATAGCACTACACCACTGTATATATATATATATATATATATATATATATATATATATATATATATATATATATATATTAATATTAGGGCTGTCACCGATTACAAATTTTGATCGGATAATTTATGGGCATTAGATGATTAATCCATAGATTAATCCGTGCACATTTTAATAAAGGTAATCGACCGTGATAGCAGCTATCCTGCATAATACTTAAATCAATAGAATCTATATATATATATATATATATATATATATATATATATATATATATATATATATATATATATATATATATATGCCCAATGGGTATTTGGTCTTTTTAAACCCATTTTTATTATTATTTTAACTTTAGTAAATATAACAAATGTTCCCTTTCCATCCTGTTTCCCTAATAAAACAGATTTAGGGACCTAATAACTCAGTCACACCAGCCCCAAGGGCCAGAGCAGCACAGTTATGCACACTGTTTAACCACTCTGGGATAACCCCTAAACAGCAACCTTATTAGCAATGCACAAACATGGAAAAACCACTTCCAGGGAGAGAGAGCGTGCTTCAAATCAGCACTTCCCTAAACAGCAGCACGCATTGCTCTCTCTACCCAGAATCCACGATTACATTGTAAAAAAAAAAAATCTGCAATCAGATCTTTAGTTGATTAATCGGTCTGATTAATCAGTCCGATTAATCTGTAAATCGGAACAGCCCTGGTCTCAGCTGGGCTTCCAGGGAAATTAAACCCAGGACACACTCCTCCCAGCCATCCTCAGACTCAGCCCAGTAAGTGATGGGGGTGTGCAGGTCAGGCCTGTAGCCATTGCAGATGGAAAACCACAAAGCTTTAACTCACAAGCTGTTCTAGACTGTTTGCGGTTCTTTCAGTCTGTTTATATGAATGAAATAAGGTTGGATGGACTGTTTAAAGAATGATTTTTCAAAGTCTGCTTTTATGAATAAAATAACGTTCAGTATTTGTGAAACTGTTCTTTACTGTTGGTAATGAAACCACCAATAGTCTGGAACACTTTGGGGAATATCAAACTTGATTTTATTCATAAAAAAACAGACTTCAAAAAAGCATTCTTTAAATAACTTTGTGACAGAGCCTGCTATTTCAAGATACTGTTCTAGACTGTAGTTCCAGGTATTTAACCACCGTCACTTGGAACCGTGGGACTCATCCGGTCATTCTGTCCTTGCAGTTGAATGGATGTCAGATGCATCTCAAGAAAATAAATATTCAAAGTATTTTAAAGGAGAAGTCTTTTCAATGTCCTGCACAGACCCTCCCGCCCTGGTCAATGTGTGTGATTCAGTGTTTGGAGCCTTAAGCATTGTGAGACAGAGGGGGTTAATGTGCAGGAGAAGGATCAATGCTTGTTTTAAGGATTGGTTTGGGGTTATGAAATGTCAATAATGCTTTTCTTCAAAGCAGCAATGACTGTGTTGTTGTTATTGTTTTCCTATGACCTGTCTTCAGAGGATGATCTCCATGGCAACCAGTTGTCTGTCATTTCCGTGCCCCAGAGCTGTCCATCTCTTTTGTTGTCCACCATCTTGACGTCTTCGGGCCACTTCCACCCCTCCTAGACTCTCATTCTTAGTTTTTTCACATCAAAGCTTTGACTGATGCTGTATTCGGATTTTTTTTTTTCTTCTCCCTCTCCCTCTCCCTTTTTTGCCTTCTGAAATCTTTTGTCATTCGATTTTTGTTTTGTTTTTTGTTTTGTTTATTTATCTGAGTCCCACCCAACCACAGAGCCAGTCATTCTCAACAGTGTCTGAATGCTGAGCTAGGATAAAGTTCATGGTATTGAAAGCAGAGAGAAAAGAGCCCCCCTCAAACCTCCGTAAGTTTCATTCAACTGAAAGTTGAAACTTGTGAAATGCTGGCGTCATGTAACATAGTGCATGACCTGCCGCCACGTTTCGTGATGATGGTGCCGTGATTGAAACATGACCTCTTCTTTATATATGTGTATATATATATATCTATCTAGCTGTCTGTACTGGAGGATGTATGGAAGGAGAGAGATATATATATATAGATATATTTATATATCTTTGGATGTTGTATCAGTTGATGGTTGGCCAGTCATAATCACATGTGCGTTTATTTGAAGTTTGTGCTGCCACAATCTTTGCTGTCCTCATATTTTCTCTTTTTTTTTTAATTATTTTTTTTTTATTTTAGTGCCTGCCTTGTAACTTTAATTTATTTCTGGGTTTGTTTATTTGGTTCCTTTAATGTCAACATTCGTTGCTTCTTTAGATGTCACAAAAAAAGTAAAAAAAATAAAATAAAAATAATTCCTCTCAAACTGATTGAAATTACTGATGATTGAAAAAAAAAATGTGTGGTTGAATATTTATTGCACTTTTTGTTTTTTTTAAAAGAGACATAAATATTGTGTTTTTTCTTTCTTTTGTTCCTTTCTCAAGCATAAAGTACGGGGCCTTTTTCATTTGCCGCACTCTAGTTTAATGGAAGCGGAAACCAGAATTGAGCCTTCATTAGTGTTTGGTCCCAACAGACAATTCCCGACCTGAATGCACAAAAGCTATTCCAAAGGCGATAGGTTCAGTGCCTTTCCCAACACCCGTTCCCAAATTGAGACGCTCTCCTGTGAAGCCTGTCCCCCTCACAACTGAAAAAGGGTCCTGGTGTGTTTGCTGGTTGTTGTTCTTTGTTCCGACTGCAGTGTTAAGGTTTGCTGTTTGTTGACCCAACAGTGTGGCAACCTGCCAGCATGGACTGATATCAATAGCGCATGATACTTTCATGAGAGTGGATCCTCTTGCAGTACCTGTACTGTTTTTTTTTTGGTTTTGTTTTGTTTTATGTATTAGGTCACCTTAATACTGTACTGTATCATGTGTAGTGGATAACTGCCTGCTTTAAAAAACAACATATATATATCAAGTGTTAAATAAAAGTGCTTGTTTGACATCTGCCACAAGGCATAATCTTTACCTTTCTTCAAGCTTAGTCAAGGCTGAAACCAACTGAAACCACAGTACTGTCTTTTAGTTTTTCTTAAAGGTCGTTGATTTCTCAGTGAAGATGACTTTTGAGCAGCTTTCCTTAAAGGGGGTTATAGCTTAGGAAATAATTCCAGAAAGCTTTCCTGTCGTGTGCTTTCATTCACTATGTAGTTTCCATTAATGACTGGCATGCTTTGACCCCAAAGACACTGCTGAGGTGACATGACCCAGGAAGTGTAACAGACTACTTGAAAATAGGGCTTGCGGACTGATAGCGTTCAATAATGTAAAACTTCATTTGGTCGTTTGATACCTTGCTGGGACTTTATTCATGCATGTTGCAGCACTATGGAGTCCACAGGAATTTTATCAACCAGTGTTGGGGTTAATGAAATCAGGGGTGAGCCCCCAGTGCTGAAAAAGCTCCAACAAAGCTGAGCTGTGGATTATCCCGGTGGGGTATAGGGTGACCAAATCGGCCCCTTTGTGTGGTGCCAGGTGTACAGGGTGTGTATTACCTTGTGTAGTAGAAGCGTGTTGAATAATGGAGCGGACACAGCAGATGTTTGGACGCATGCAATCCGGTTTACCTTTTCTTCTTGGACTTGAGGATGTTACAGAATATGCTGCTTCTTAAAAAACAATCTTTTAAATATTTAAGCAAAATATCATTAACTACATGCATAGGTACATTAAGGAGGTGATATTAATTATTATTATTACTTTCTCGTTAATGTCCACGTGCTTCTTTCAAAACGGCACATACTGCACGAGACGGGAGTTTTATGGAATTATTTTACAAACTAGAACACTTTTTACAAACCGCCCAAGTTAAGGAAATGTTATGAGGGATGAAAACCTGAATTAAACAAACGGAAGGGCCAGCCATGAAAAGGGTACTGAAGGTAGTTTAAGGAGTGCTAACAAAAGTTGCTAACATTAGCATTTACAGTATTGTCACTGGTCCCTTTTTTTCTTCTGTTGAAGATCTTTTGGTTCTTTGATTGTAAGGATATACAGTAAGAGAAGCTGCTGCTGCTTCCTGGTACCAAATCACTGGAGTTCAACTTCAAACTCATTCCAATGGTCAGTCAGCCCAAGGGACCGGGGTTCAGCAGTTTAGCTGCAGCTTTGCATATCTGGGGTAAACGTCAAAGAAAGTTCAGTCAGTCAGGACACTTATGTGATAGATAACTTATTAAAGCTTAGACTAGACAACACGACTACACTATATATATTTGTACACTACATCCTTTTGCCTTTGACTTCGACTTTCGAAGTACCCTTGCCCATAAATTAGCCTTGCAGATAAGTAGAGAGGCTGACTGTAGGGAAGCCATGGGCAGGGGGGAAGGATAGCCGCCCTTCCCATTAGGCAAAGCTAAAAAGCAGGTGGAGGCTGATGCACAGTAGGGACGTAATGGATTGAGGTAAGATATAAATCCCTTCCTTGCCAATGGGATGTAGTGTTTATCGAAAGACAAATAAGATACTAGCTATTCAACTGCCGATTTGTTCTGGTATTGGGAGCTCCTAAATATGCTTGATGGTTATGTGATTTGGTCAAAGGTTAAACGTGAATTCCCTGCTGGAACCACCGCTTTGCTTAATTGAAGAACCAAAAGATTCAAAGCCCAGTAAAAAGGGGACCAGTAATAATGTTAATAAAGAAAACAATACATGAAAGTTTACGGCTTCAGTACGGCAGTAAAAATGTCAGCACCCCGGATGAGAGGGAAATTCGCTTCCAGACAGCTTTTAAAACACACAATGCAGGGGCTCCCGAGTGCCGCATCCAGTAAAGGCGCTCCGCCTGGAGTGCAGGAGGCGCCCTATAGCCTGGAGATCGATGGTTTGAATCCAAGCTGCCTGGGCGTGGTGGGGGTTAGGTCAGTTAGGGAGTCCTTGGCTCACCGCACACCAGCGACCCCTGTGGCTGGCTGGGCGCTGCAGGCTGGCCTGTACGCAATTCAGTACTGCGTGGTCCTCCAACGCTGTAAGTTCTGGATATGGCTGCACGGCGGGGTTGCAGAGCGAAAAAAAGTGGATGCCTGACGTCGTTCGTTTCGGAGGACACGAGTGCTCGTCTTCATCTCTCCCGAGTTAGTTCGGGGGTTGCAGTGGTGAGCCAGGTTGAATAATAATTGGACATTTCAAATTGGAAGAAAATTGGAAAAAATAAATGAAAAAATAATTGTTCAAAAAAAAAAACACAATGCAGAAGTTAATTAACATTAATTGGTACTTAATTGTTAACGAGGGAATGTTAGCTATGCTTGTTTGAAGTCATCACATTAATGAATTGATTTATTGAATACCTGCCAATAAATATGCCTTAAACTTCTTAATTGTAAACCCAGGGAAGGTGTTCTATGTGAAGACGAATGGGGTTAAAATGAATGTGATAATAACGCATTCCACATCATGCTAATTCTTAGCTCTTCCATTATCCCGCACCGCTGCCAACAAAGTGCAAATCTTATAAAACCCAAAGAGGCAAACAAGATAAAGAAATGGAATTGCAAACTTTGACATTTGCCAAAATGAAGGGAAGGAAACAAAAGCAATCTCTTTTTCTATTTTTTAAACAGCTAACCTTTCAGTTTCTGATGTCAATGACGAACCGTGATTCCCACTTTGAGTAAGCCAGGCTGCCTACCATCTAGTTGTTTGTAATTTGCTGATCTGGATTTTTAACTTTCTTTCTTTCTTTCCATGTTTTTAGGACCAGATTTTTGGAGTGGAAACGCATGTACAAAAAAATAATAATAATCAAACAAAAAATAATAAAAAGCAATGAAGAAAACACAAAGTACCGTTGGATACTGCCTTTGGACAGATCAGCGTAACGCCAATCAGACTGAAGGATCTGTCTCACACTTCCTGTTGTATTGGAGTGTGAGAGGCTGTTAAATATCTGCTTGGAAATAAACAATGTCCTTCTGCTTAGTTTTCAATGCAATGCAGCGTGACGAGCAGAACATGAAGGACAAGGATGATGAAACAAGACAAACATTTCTTTTGAGGAAAGTGTGAATTTGAAAAGACCTCGAGCTTTCAGAACACACATGAAGCTGGAAAACAAAACAAAAAAGAACTATGGATCGTATCGAGGAGTGCCTGTTTGTCATCAATGGATAGCGTTGCCGTGGTGATTCACAGCAGCAACAGTTACTAGGGAGTCTCATTTGTCATTCCTTAGCTATTTTAGGGACCAAAGGACCAAACAATTTTTATTGCAGACTTGTAGCTGTATATGTAATATATTGGAAGTTAACTTTGTTTCTCTTTACTGTTCCGTAAACAGTCTGAAGAGTTATTATATAAAAAAGAAACTGTACAAAAATGATACATACATACATACACACGCACACACACACAAATATATTGATGCTATATTGATGATATGCTTTTTAAAAATGGTAAAGTTATACTTCTTTGATACTAGGGGAGGAGGCACTATGAGAATTCAGATTAGATTTCAATCAGTTTTCGCGTGTTGGTCTCAGTGAGAAACTAGCCCCTCCCTTTACCAGGACGGGGAGGATCGCAAGAAAACTAGTGCTTTACAAGATTAAGGATCTGATTGTTTTTGAAAGGCTTTCTGGACCTCCCATTTAAAATCTTATTACTATCTGTACAGAATCGATACAAAACCTGAAATATATATATATATATATATATATATATATATATATATATATATATATATATATATATATATATATATATAACATAATAGAGGATTACATATATATATATATATATATATATATATATATATATATATATATATATATATATATATATATATATATATATATATATATAAGCTAACATATAGTACTAAAAAAAATAATACGTAGAATTTTAATTTTGTTTTTGTAGATTTTAGAAGTTTCAATCACTCATGCTCTTATTAAAATGGGAATAAATGCAATACTGGCAGCTCTTTAACTGCAAGCATTCCGGATTTAAATATTATATATACATACATACATATATACATATATATATATATATATCAAGGCTATAAGGAACTGACTACTTAAAAGACCAGCGTCAGGAACAAAGAAGAAATTAAAAACACAGGTGGTCTTCATATTTACAAAAGTAAACTTGAGGAAAATACACCTTTTTCACTTAAATCTTCAGGCAAACTTTCGTGCTTTGTCTCTTTATGGATTTGCTTATATAGAAATATGTATTTCTGTCCATTCTAGAATTTAGCGCTCTTTCATTCTCCTCTTCTTGAAATGTCCCACTCTTCATCTCTGAGGTTTATAGAACGCAGGAAGTTATGAAACTGTGTGCTGAACACTACATGGTGTCACATGTTTATAAAACCTCCTGTAACCGATAAGCCTTGGCTTCACAAGCCTCTCATGCTCTATTTCCTCATCTAGAAAAAAAAACCTGCTCCCTTCCTTCCAGAATAAAACAAACCCTGTGTTCCTATCATCAGTCACCTAGAAGTTACTCATTCTAGAACATCCTGCCGGTCCCTCCCATTCTAGAATGTTCTCCGTTAAGAAATCCTTCCCATTTCTACCCCTTTGAATTTGATGCTTCCATCCTTCCTAAAAATTCTATCCTTAATTCTAGTGCTGGTGATAACAAGGTCCAGGGTTGGGTTGCACCAGGTGTGCGGAAGTTCTTACTTAGCTTAGTTAAAACGTAAGTCTTTACTACCGTCGATTTGACACATTACTAACTTTTCACGGGTTGCACCAGCTATAATAGTTATAACGTAAGTGGTTGTTGCTTAATATGTACGCATACCTTTCGGGAGGTGTAAGCTGTTCATAGAATCAAAATACAACATGACACGGCAACCTTTGCTGCGGGAGCTTCTCTTTCAAGATATTTTTGTTCATAGTTTTCGTCGTCAGCGAATCCTGCGAGACAGCATACATCCTCTTGATAATTACAGGACATCTTTTAAATCCTATTAGATTCTAAAGTTTCTTATACGATTTAATAAGATACAAATAATTGTAAAGTTCCTATATGATCCGATAGGAATTATTTCAATTTCTGAAACATTTCTATAAAATTTCCCATAGGATTTCCCATAGGATTTTTTCACCAGGGTTATATTTTAATGTATAATTAAAAGTGTATATTTATTATCCGTAATGCTTCACACAGAACATTCATTAACGTTATTAAAGTTATATCAATCATTTATAAACTTCCTAAAACTTGGTTTTAAATTTCAATATTTGATACCGTATATATGTATGAATGTAATGACACAGCTGCGATTCCGAGTACAGCATATTCTTGAATTAATTAGCTGTCTTGTTGTCAGCTTATCTGTCAGAGGTGACAGGGAGACAACACTAGGAGAAGCAGTGGGAATTCTTTTTTTTTTTAATCGTAACAACTGGATTTTTATAAAGAACCCAGGGTTTTAAGATATGAAGCACGGCATAGGTGGAAATGAAGGTGCCAAGAAAATGATAAAGCAGCCCATTCATAACAGAGAATTCTGATCAAATCAATATAAATCAGTTCAAAATGTGCTGTTCTAATGGTCTCCTTGAACTCACCACATTCTGAAAATGAATAGTTTTTAAAAATAAAAATTAAAAAAATATATATATATATATATCTTAAATTAAATAAAACTTTTTGCTCTTTCAGAAAAGATTTGGGTGACTCTTAAAAGAGCCTTTGGTGGTTTTGCCGCTGCTTCCCCACATGATATTGTCTATGGCTGCAATTCCTTTGTCTCCACATGAATTTGTGCAGGTACGATGGTATCATTGTTGCTGCTGTGCCCTGCATAGTTTTAAATTGTTTTTTTAGCACGGGTCGAGTAATTCTCCACGTGGTTGGTGTGGACCCCCGCGTCCAGGTCTGAAATCTTCAGGGTGGCTCACGGTTTTTATGACTATAGCCGGGATTACCAGCTAGGGCTGCAATGCTTTGGTATGCTGACCACGGATCACTGTGTATTTCAGTCCCCGGTCTCACTACTTTGATGATGATCAGTAGGAGTGTTAAAGCATCTCGCGCTCAACAGAGGTAAGGTGCCCGAGCTGGATATCTGCTTGGTAAATGCCAAATACCCACCTATCAGGTTTTCCTAGGTTACGACCACGTCTATACATTGCCTGGACCATGACACTCACATCAATCTGAACCATTGCAGCAATATCACTGATGGTAATGATGTTGTATACTGAGATATCTGATATATCTGCTGTCATTTCTTTTTTTTTTTTTGGAAGCCGTAACTGAAACACGCAGAACGTTGCACTGGCCCCCTATTCTCAACCAGTTAAGTTGCTTGGCCCCTTACTCTCCACCTATGCCTTAAGAACAAACAAAAAAGTTTGCCCTCACAGTTTTAATCTAAAACGAAACTTTCTTAACATTCCCATGAAGTGATATGTTTATTGTCGGTAGTTTAAAGGTTCAGTGGGAGTTTTGATCTGTATCACTGACCAAGCCCTCTGAAATATCCTCACTTCTAATTGGCTACCGAGCAGTGATGACATCACCAATGTAGTATGAACCGCTCTTAGTGATAAACTAACAAAGTATTGTGCGCGTGGTGCAACTGAAATAAGAGAGCGCTTAGTTGTAAACTAACTAGTGACAACTAAGGACTTTAAGTGCTAACTTAGGAATGAACTACGCATAGCTGGTTCAACCCAGCCCAGTTCTCCAACCTTGTTGTCTCTACTTAACCTTATCCCTTTTCTAGATTCTCATTCCCATACTGTATGATATTCCTCTTGTTTATAACATTGTACTGCCAGGCAACCCCAGAACTCTCTATTGTCTAGAACTTCATTCCTATCGTATTGCATTCTTTATCTAAAACACGCAGGTACAATGCTCTTCGAGAATCTCTTTCCTCTAGGTTCTAGATCAGTGTATTTTACTCCCCTCAAGAACATCCTCTCTGCTCCATTCACACTTTGACTAGAACTTCTAGTCCTTCCTTTTCAGCTTCTAGCTCATCCACCCTGCTCCCATTTCCCGCTACCTTCTAGATTCTTGTTTCTAGACCTTCATTCAGGGCAAGACAGATGGGCCTAGAACCTCATCAGCTCTCTAAAGAAATTGCTGCAACTGTTTACATGAAAAAAAAATAAAAGCAGAGCAGGTTTTAAAATAAATAATATATATGTATATGGGTTTAGCTCTGTTTTTCTGTAAATATGTTTGCATATTTTATAGGACTTTTTCTTGTATTGATAATGACTGGGGGAAAAAAAGATTACAAGGAGAAAACAAACTTATTTATTGAAGGAAGGAGATTTATATTTGGTAATAGACTTTAGAGCAGTTGGGGAGCACATGACAAATGTTACGTAGCGATTCTGCTATTTTTAAATTGTTTATTTATTTTTCAGAGAGATCATATTTATAATTTATTGCCTCTTCAGATAAGGCTGGCTTGTGCATCTGTTGTGAAGACCCCTTCGTTTACTGTTTCCTACGTTTCATTTTGTTTCCCGGACATTTTGTTGTTTTGTTTTGTTTTTTTTCCACTCCTCGTACAGTTTTGGTTTTTTTTGCACCTCTGCAGCTGTGATTCACAGTTCATGCTTAACTGCTCATTCTGTCACTCTCGATTACCTGACGAAAGTCCTTGTACTCTTCTGTAATTACTGAATGATGCATTTCAGCTTAGCCCTAAATAAAGCACAGTCTAGGATAAATCAATGTCTCGGCTTGTCTTAATGGATTTCCACGCTGGGAGAGATCCACGGGAAAAGGACATTCATGACGCGTACGTCTTTAAAAGGGTTTTCTCTGCTACAGGGAACACAGGGGGAATGTTTCCCTCAATTTGCATACAAATGACCCACCTGGGATCTTTGATCAAATGCAACGCCCTGGTTTTTACATTCTAAAATGCATTTTTTCTAGATTTCTAGACCAAATGGGATGTTTTCTTTTTTTTTATCACCCGTTTCTGAAAGGCTCACAATTCTCCAGATGACACCGCTGTCCACATCTCTTAGAAGACCTGTGTCTTCTGGTTTCCATTCCAGCTGAGCTCTCAGTTACTTAACTAGACCATTAATTGAACAAATACTTTTTCTTAATTAGACCTTTTTACTTGTTTTCAGCTCTTAAACAGTTGCAGATTTCAAGTTAGCTATAACATTTTATAAGTTACTTGAACACTTTTTAGGAGCTGAGAACAATTAAAAAGGTCTAATTAAGCAAATTATTAGTTTAATTAAGGGTCTAGTTAAGTAATTGAGAGCTCAGTTGGAATGAAAACCAGCAGACACATGGCATCCCCAGGACCAGGGCTGGGAAGCCCTGCTGTAGATAGTTTTCCAGATTTTATTTGGACTATTTGGATCCCTCCGGTCCCCAGAGTCAGGTTAGGATTGTGTACAGTTACAGTGTGATGGTAGGATACATTGGCCTGACCAAAGTGGTGGGCTGGTTCAATCACTTCTGCATGTATAACCGTATACATTTCCTCTCGCAGCTTTAATTACAGATAAAGTGAACCCAGCACATACAAATATTAAATACAAAAGAGGCTGCAACAAAAAGATGGGATTATTGGCAACAAGGTTCTCAGATTGTTGTGTGTAAGCTATTCCCAGGTGCTACCTGAAAGCCGAATGAGACTACAGAATCTCCCCATCCCCACATCCACAAAACAAAGAAACTGCTCCACTGTAGCATTTCAACAAACAAGCACCTCCAGCCACACCCCAGTTCTCATGTATCCATGGTGATTAAAAAACATTCTCAAACTCAACGTCAACTTCTGGGACAGTTAGACAGGAAACTGTGAACGAGGGCTGTGGAGTAGGTAACATCTGTCTTTATTAAGAACAGCCTTCTGGAGACACTGCACAGTATTAAACAGAGGAAGTGCCTCCGACATCTCACAAACAGCATCCCTTTTGATAGTAACAGCAAAGCACTCCTAACAGGACAGCTGTAAACACTAGGATTATTTCTAACTCGCCGAGGCAATCTCACTCCTTCCAGTACTATCTAAGCAGTGAGCCAGAAAGCTGGCAGGGTCTGCTGTAATTCTGGATGTTTCAGCTGCCTCTTCCTGACAAGGTCTCCAACACTTCTTTAATTACTAGCCTGGCCTGTAAAACGGGAACTTCTCCAGATGTCTAAAAGGAGCCTTTTCCCACTCCCTTCCAGCACAGTGAGGCCACTCAACTGGAAAGCGAGCCATCCTTCCTTAGTGCAGTGCTCAATAGGGTCCCCTGGCTTTATTTAGTTACAAAGCGCTCCGCTCAAGAACCAGCATTGAGTAATGCAAGCCAAGGAGCCTCCAGGTGGGATTCTGTTGTTCAAAAAGCAACATCGTGACATGTTTCACACTTCTGAACCACGGACACAGTGCACTGATGGTAAAGTTAAGTCAGGAACAATACAGAATCATACTTTTAATTGATTCATATTCCAATTCAACTAAAAATTGTGGATTTGTGAGAGCTGTGGCTTGCTTAGAAAATTGGATTAATTAGTTCAACAAATCAAATTGCTCGTTCTCCTCGGACAAACACTCAATCATTCAGCATTTAGCCATCAACAATTTATTGCAATTCTAGAAATGAGTATCAGTTGGATAGGAAATGTTTTAAGTAGGATTAACACCACAAGGTGGTGAATCGGTGCCCAATAGCACTCAAACAAGATTGCAATGAGTAGCCCTAAACAAGAACTTGGGTTTAGCAACACCATTGTGATCCTCACTTGCATATGCTGGCTGAACAACACACACACACACACACACACACACTTGTATTCACAATTAATACTGGCTATTGCCGGAATAGGAAGCCTATTTATATAAAAAAATTTAAAAAAATACCAATAAGTAAAGCAGTTTCTGCAAGCTATTCAAAATCCAAGTGTTCGGTCCCCAACTGGGTTTTCTATCTGGATTAGAGGGCATTTATTTAAGAGTTCTTCTGATACACAATACATTAAAGCAGTAGGTAGCAAGTTCCTTCCTTACTCTGATGCACTCCTTCAGACCCATAACTCGTGGGCAGAATTTCAAATCATTTCTGTGTGCCCGTCGTCATTAGGTCACGCCCATAGGAAGAGAACAGTACAAGACTTGGGCAGATGTGTTGGTGCGGTCACACATTTTATCAGAGAGAAATCTAACCAGTGTTACAAACACAAATTATTCAGACCTGATCACAACATTTGGCTGATCTAGCCTGGGTTACAACAGCAGGAAACCAGAACCTCCTGAACTCAGGTCAAAACGACCATAACAGAAATATCTAAGAGTAATCGACGTAAGAACAACTCTGAAAAAATATGAACAAGCTATGTTTTGTGGATTTTTTCTGACTGGTCAGAACAGTGTATTGAAAGTACTTTGCCAGTATAGTAGATACTACCTTTGAAGAGATCTACTGTAGTTTTTGGTTTCAATCAGAAAGCCATGTACGCATAGATTTGTATAGGGCCTACCTATGTTGCATTGTGAACAAAAACAGCCATATTCAGACAAACAGGATAGTAGTAGGGTGCATGTGTCAGTCTGGTTTTGCACTAGACACATGGCATCTGTTTAATGGCACCTACTGAAGGATTCGTTATCACATGTCAACTTACCTGCAATCCGCTGCAGTAGTAAAATCAGGTCTGGGTTTCAGGTAATGATGATGCTCAATAGAGCTTCAGGACTGAATACACTCCCCACATGCAACAGGTTTCTTTGCAAGACAGGTGCACGTTTTCAAATTGCTTTTTCAGACAGTTTGAGGATACAGCTAATAGGCTGTTTCAGCATTTTTATCACAAGCCAGAAAATAAGTCCTGAAGGTTCATTTCACCATTCACCTTAGGAGATGATCAGTTCAAGGTTTTAAATGCTTTATTAGTGTGGTAGAAAACATATGAATAAATAAAATAAAAACATCTTTAAAACACAAGAAATATTTAATACCAAAATGTAGGTTAATAAAAAAATATATAGTTCAAATTAAAAAAAAAAGCACAGCACTAATTCAAAATCAACTTGATTTGATTAAAACATCAGTGTACAGATAATTTACACAGTTAAAAGCATTATGGCAAGATAAGGGTATAGAACATCTCAATATGGTATATAATGTTTTCTGGTGGGGTGCATAGTAGATAGAAATGATCCAAACATTTTAATTGAGACAGAGTGCAGTGCAGCTCAGAATCTGCAGAACAGGTTGCAAGCCTGTTTCAAAATCTCCTTCCCTATAGTCTGGTGCAACTGCTTTTACTCCCTTAAAGAAACGAATGCCCTCCAAAGCATACCAACATAAATTCATAGCAGTGCAAAAATTTGATTGCAATTCAGTATACAACAAGACATGTGTAGTAGTGTGGATGAGTATTTGCTCCTGACCTGAAGCTTCTACAGTGTACTTTTCAAAGGAAATATTATAAAGGCAATACTATATATATGGTCTACAAAGATGACATGTGGGGCTTCAGAACAGAGCTATTGCACCTGAGCAGTATGTCAGTACATAAAAATGCTGTCAAGCCCAAGACTTACTGAAAACTCTGGCTATCCGTCATAAAAATAAATTAATTTCAGTGCAACTCTGAGGTCCCCCAAGTAATTAAAAGGCATTCAAAGCCAGTCGAGCAGCCCACCACAGCTGTTTTCCAGTCCAGGGTTCATCCTGCGTCCCTCAGCAGATGAAGAAGATTTCCTCCAGGATCTGGCTCTCCTGTAGCTCCTCCAGGGGATACCCCAGAGAAGAGGAGTGGGTCCGGGGGGATCTCCTGCATGAGGGCGAGGGCCGGGGCTTCACAGTGGAGAGCTGTCCTCGTAGGGTGGGGGCGGGGGTGAGAGTTGGGCTCCGCTGCAGATGAGAAGGGCTATGCAGGCTGCGCTTCGAAATAGGAGTCAGAGCTTCAAGCAGTTCAATAAGGGATGCATCGTAGCTTCAGGGGGAGAAAAATAAGTCGTTATTCATCTGGTTTTACGAGTCACATGTTTACATACAGAGAAACCAGAGTTAACCCAAAGTCAAAGAGATTTCTGTATACACGCACCCCCTAAATATATATTTCTTTCTGCAGTCAGAGATTTAAAACCCACCTCCTACATTATTCACATTGGATTGCAGTGCATGTTGGAGAGATCGAGTCCTGCCAATCTGCAATCCTTATTTGGGCTGGCAGAGTCCCATTTGAAATCGATTTGTTCTCAATCTGCTGCTAATGCAAATGAACAAGATTAATTTAAAATGGTGCTCAAGTCAGTGCCAGTGGCCGATGGAAGTTTATTTAAATCTGTACTGAATGAATAGATCATGTTTTTTTACAATTAACAAGCCATTAACATGCATACAAAATATGGTTGCATTATAAAACGTTCCTCTACTGTTAACCTTACGATGAAGCACTGCACACCCTGCATGTCTAGCTTCTCAAAACAAACCATGTCCTGTGCAGAGGGATCGTTACTAACCTGCCAAGTCGGCAGAGTGAACCAGCTGCAGTAAGGAGTTTGAATACTAGAACATCAAGCCGCTCCGCGGTGTCTCATACTGATCGGATTCCAGTAATGAATGAATGAATGAATGAAGGGTGCAAGTGCAAATCAACTCACCCAGCATGCTTCCAAAAGAGAAACAAGTACTAACAGGGATTCAAGTGCACAATCTGGTAGAGCACTAGATAAATAATTCACATGTACACAGAAGGATAACCATGTATCTGATTTAAAAACATGAATTGTAAATCAAATTCTCCGGTGCTGCCAGCAGCGTACTCTATTCATATTAAACAGGACTCATTTGCCTTCTTTGCTGCACTCAATGATAAAGTGAAGCATGTTGATCGCATGTGGTTTCAGGCAGACCTCTTCACGCGGACCTGCCCAGGTTTGTGTTAAACTGCACAGCACCACTACTACCTCTCTTATCATATGTTTCAGTGTCTTATCTAATAGTTTTTGTGTTGGAACTAATTATTCTTTTATAATGTGATTTTCTACAGCAAACAAACTGAGAAGCTGGGTGTGGTATTTGAGCTCAAGGAATGTAAGGAGAGGGGCCTCTGCTTGCATGAATCGCAGAGAGAACAGATTCAAAAGGAATGTTTGTTTTTACAGAAAGTGCTCGGTTTCTATGCCGTATTCCCAGGAGATCTGTTACATTTGCACTTTCTGTGTCAATGAATGTTACATTCAATAGGAGTAGCAGCTGGCTGGGCCAATCTCACACTCTGGATGAAATAACCAAGCTACTTCAACACTAACAGGAAAGCACGGATTGGAAATAGAGACTTGTTTAATCAAGTGTCGTGGCACACATCAGGTTTTAAAATTTTAAAAAAATCCAACAACTATAATGTGATGCCTTCAAAAATGTGCCACACCATGTTCCGTCCTACACATCACAGCTGGATTCAAAATCAATCATTTTTTGGAACGCTGCACGCTATCTAATAAGTCATACTTTCTTAATTATATATTTTTTTTATAGAAAACAGTTTAACACTTTCCCCAAAACCATAATAAAAATAAAAATAACTTGCTGTGTCGGCTGGAACGAGGCAGACAGCGAGAGTCCCAGCGACAGAAACCTTGAGTCCCAGTAAGTTAATCTGTCTTATTCATTTGTTCTCCCAGCTGCCTGTCAATATTGGTTAGGGGATTTCATTCTGCGTTTAAGGCCCCGGTGAGCCAGTGCTGAAATCTGAGCATTTGCATTTTTATTTGTTGATTTATTTAACAGACAGCCTCTCAAACAGCAATCCATCACTGGGCGACACGGCAAATATGAATAATGTATTTTACACCGCCGGTTACAATCTATAATAAGCGTCGGAATGTTAATACCCTCGCAATGTAATATTTATCGAAGGCACACCAGGCTTTATTGCTTTTTCAAGGTTCAATAGCGGTGGCCGTGAAACATTAATATCACTTAGGCCCAATTTCAATCCAGCATCTTTCATATGTTGAAAATGTATGCTTTGGTTGATGAGGAGGGAGGGGCGAAATGTATGTTTAAGTAGTAGAGGAAGGGAGAAATCATCTAAATACGGTACACCTCTCGTATGCCCGCGCCGCACCCCTGTGCTATTATTTATTCATTTGAATACATTTTTTTAAAATGACAGGATTGCTCTGTACATGATGCACGTGTGAGGCATGGTGAGCAGGTTTCCATGTTTGTTTTGAAGAGGCCCAGCACCAGCCAAACAGTCAGGTGGAGAAGCCTTGCTTATATCAGACTGCAGGTATATCACACAGGTTTGTGTTAAACTGCACAGCACCACTACTACCTATCTTATCATATGTTTCAGTGTCTTATCTATAAACAGTGTAGCATCCCCACACACCATGCTGGGTGATTATTGAAATATTCAAACACTGCTTGAAGTGTATTCTGTGTTCATATCCATTTCATACACCAGTGTTTATAATGAATGTATCAAAAAATATGATATGCAAAGGAAACCGATGTATATATGAAGTCTGAAATAAATCACACATTCTACCAGGTTTATTTGTACTCCAGAGTGATGTTTTTCCTGTAGTATGGTAATAAATTATACTTTTGTTTTCCAACAAATTCATAATTAAAGCATATTTAAATATTTGTTTACATTTTTAAAAGACTATTGAAGTATATGGAGGAAAAAAAACAAAACAACAACATGGGTTTGTCCCAGCACTGATTTGTCCACCTTAGCACGTCTACAGCAAAGCAATCAAACATCATTTACAAGTATAATCAGAACCTATGACCCTACTGCCTGGAGGCAAGCGACTGCCTCCATATCTAGTGCTTCTGTCATCCTTCATGGCCATTCACTCCTGTTCTTCTCTAATGACTGAATCTAATTAATAGCTGCAAAACTTCAGATGCCCTCCACCTTTGTCATGAGTCCTTTACACGTGTTCGCTAATCTAACACTGACATGTTTTATTGACTGAGGCTGCATGTCAGTAACTGCTCTTGACATGAGATTGTAGTGTCATGAATATGTACAAGTGCAACACTTCACTAGATTTGATTTAGCTTGTTAAGACTTTGCAACATATTCCTTTCAATATTCTTTGTTTAAAGTATTTTTATCTGCATGAGTCCATTGTTCTTATAAAATATGCATTTGTATATGATTTAAATTACTGAATATCCAGTCTGATAATTATTCAACAACATCTAATACTGTTCATAACTGGATCTTTCAATGAAAGGTTTTCAGACCTGAAAAGCATCGAAGTTGGGTTATGACCGGTCCTGGACATGTCTACAGCATTTGTATACAGGGAGACACCTGTACAATATAGATGTGTGTCTGGAAAAAAACTGACTATATTGAATATAATAAAATATACAGTCAACCCTCTTTATACCACCTGGTGAGGGCCATGGGCAAAAACGGGTGATAAGGGAGGGTGGCGTTATAGTGAGGGTCAAACAAAACAAAAAAAACACCCACAACCTTCTACGTTTGCAATAAATTCAAACGTTTTATTTTTTTAGTTATACAATTACAGTATCTCCAGGCCATTTTAATAAAACATTAATCTTTTTTTAAAACTACAGTACTAGTTCTAACACAACAGTAGGTCTACTAGTGATGTTTTATCATCTTTTCCCATCTGTATGAAACATACATGGTTACTTTTGAGGAACAGTTTATACTTAAAATAAATAAATAAATAAATAAACAAACAACTCATTTTGTGTCAAATCACCCCAAAAAAAGCGTACGATATTTATTTTATTTTTTTTACTGTACTGGTAATTTGAACGTTTGTGGCACGACTGTAAGCCTGCTGAATACTATCCCTCATTGAACAATGCCGTCTATTTAATTCACAAAGTAAATTAAGGTCAACGGCATTCTATTTTAAGCAGTTAAAAAAAAAAAAAAAAACACGTTGAATATGTACAGGCAAACACTTTTCTTAAAATGAAAAGTAAAAAAAAACCAAAAAAACACTATTCTGCTGTTTACAAAACTGATGTTTAAGTCAGCCTTCATTTGTGCAAAACTTAAACAAACAAACCACTTACCGTACTTTTTTTTTTTTTTACTGTGGTTTTTAAAAGTCACTTATTTAGACTGCATCAAGCCTTTTTCAGGTCAAACAAATTGACCCGTTCCATCAAGGTAAGCCATTTGTTTTTATTCATTACAACGTCTCCAATTGTCCTTCAATTAACAGTATGCCTCACTTAGGCGAGAAAACATTTGCGATGACTTGCTTTCTTATTTTCAGATGCATACAGTGCCTACAGAAAGTCTACATCCCCTTGACATTTTTCACATTTAGTTGTGTTAGTGTCTCAGAGTTTCATGCATTTAAATGAGGATTTTTTTCCACTTATCTACACACCATACTCCACACTGTTAAGGGGAAAAAAGTTTTTATTGAGAAAAAAATTATATATTAAAAATACAAAACTGAAAGATCATAATTGGATAAGTCTCCACCCCCCTGAGTTAATACTTGGTGGAAGTTGGATTTAGGTCAGGGCTCTGACTGGGCCACTCAAGGACATTTACCTTTTTGTTCCTTAGCCACTCCAGTGTAGCTTGGGCTGTGTGCTTTGGGTCGTTGTCATGCTGAAAGGTGAACTTCCGTCCCAGTTTCAGCTTTCTTGCAGAGGGCAGCAGGTTTTCCTCAAGGACTCCTCTGTACTTTGCTCCATTCATTTTCCATTCTATCCTGACAAGTGCCCCAGTCCCTGCCGATGAGAAACATCCCCATAACATGATGCTGCCACCACCATGCTTCACAGTAGAGATGGTGTTCTTTGGGTGATGCGCTGTGTTGGGTTTGTGCCAAACATAACACTTTGCATTTAGGCCAAAAAGTTCCATTTTAGTTTTGTCAGACCACTAAACTTTTTTTGCCACATGGCTACAGAATCTCATGAGTGTTTTTTTGCATACTTCAAACGGGATTCAAGGTGGGCTTTCTTGAGTATTGGCTTCCTTCTTGCCACCCTACCATACAGGCCAGATTTGTGGATTGCATAGGATATTGTTGTCACATGCACACTTTGACCAGTCTTGGCCATAAAAGCCTGCAGCTTTTGCAAAGTTGCCATTGGTCTCTTGGTAGCCTCTCTGATCAGTCTCCTTCTTGCTCGGTCATCCAGTTTGGTAGGACAGCCTGATCTAGGCAGGGTCTTGGTGGTGCCATACACCTTCCACTTCTTAATAATCGTCTTGACCGTGCTCCAAGGGATATTCAAGGCCTTTGATATGTTTTTATACCCATCCCCTGATCTGTGCTTTTCAACAACTTTGTCACGGAGTTCTTTTGAAATGGTTGAGTCTTTGCTTTGAAATGCACTACCCAGCAGAGGGAACCTACAGGAACTGTTGAATTTATCCTGAAATCATGTGAATCACTACAATTTAACACAGGTGTTGATTTTGAAGGTGATTGGTTACACCTCAGCTAATTTATGATTGCTGTTACAAGGGGGTGGACACTTATCCAACCAAACTATTTCAGTTTTTTATTTAATTAATTTTCTACAAATTTCTAAAAAAAAAAATTGGAAGTTGTGGGGTAGGATGTGTAGATAAATGAAAAAAAGGTAATGCATGACTTTCTATAGGCACTGTATATGCAGATTTTCTCTCTTTTGCTCTGGTGTTAAATGTAGGGCTGATTCACCATTTTGTACTTTCTGTTTTGCTTTGGGAGTGGGAGTGTTGATGACATTGGTATGAATGTTCAGTTAACAACAATTAGGAAAGCGAGTCAAATGTTAACTGCATAACTGTTGTTTTAATTGGCCATGATTATTTAGCTGGCGCTACAATGAGGGAAACTACAATGCTTACAAACAAGGACCAGGGGTCACAAATGGAGGATAGATAAAGGGGGCATTCAGAACAGAAAATAGGGGGCACTTTTTTTTTTACACAGAGAATTGTGAGGGTCTGGAACCAACTCCCCAGTAATGCTGTTGAAGACACCATGGGATCCTTCAAGAAGATGCTTGATGAGATTCTGGGATCAATAAGCTACTAACAACCAAAACGAGCAAGATGGGCCGAATGGCCTCCTCTCGTTTGTAAACTTTCTTATATTCTTATGTTCTTATATTTACGTTTGCTTGGCTTGGGAAGTTGGCGGACGGCGGACAGCGGGGTGGCGATATAACGGGTAAAAATAGCACTGTTTTTATATTGGTGACATTTGTTCAGAGAGAATAGGTGGCGGTATGCGAGGGGGGCGTTATAAAGGGGGGGGCGGTATAACGCGGGACAACTGTATTAGCGTTACTCTGTACCCCTACAACTGATTAAACATAAAGCCAACATCTGTATCGGTCATCCTCAAACGGAGGCTGTGGCCAATTACGTATCAGTGCCCGTGACACCAACTGACAAACTGGAATACTGCAATACTAGGAGGGGAACTAAAATCTTCACCCTCCACCACCCTGCTGTGCTCTCTATCTCTAAAACACCAGGAGGGGAGCTCAAATCTTCACCCTCCACCACCCTGCTGTGCTCTCTATCTCTGCAATACCAGGAGGGGAGCTAAAATCTTCACCCTCCACCACCCTGCTGTGCTCTCTATCTCTGCAATACCAGGAGGGGAGCTCAAATCTTCACCCTCCACCACCCTGCTGTGCTCTCTATCTCTGCAATACCAGGAGGGGAGCTCAAATCTTCACCCTCCACCACCCTGCTGTGCTCTCTATCTCTGCAATACCAGGAGGGGAGCTAAAATCTTCACCCTCCACCACCCTGCTGTGCTCTCTATCTCTAAAACACCAGGAGGGGAGCTACAATCTTCATCCTCCACCACCCTGCTGTGCTCTCTATCTCTAAAACACCAGGAGGGGAGCTACAATCTTCATCCTCCACCACCCTGCTGTGCTCTCTATCTCTAAAACACCAGGAGGGGAGCTACAATCTTCATCCTCCACCACCCTGCTGTGCTCTCTATCTCTAAAACACCAGGAGGGGAGCTAAAATCTTCATCCTCCACCACCCTGCTGTGCTCTCTATCTCTGTAATACCAGGAGGGGAGCTCAAATCTTCACCCTCCACCACCCTGCTGTGCTCTCTATCTCTGTAATACCAGGAGGGGAGCTCAAATCTTCACCCTCCACCACCCTGCTGTGCTCTCTATCTCTGTAATACCAGGAGGGGAGCTCAAATCTTCACCCTCCACCACCCTGCTGTGCTCTCTATCTCTGTAATATCAGGAGGGGAGCTCCAATCTTCACCCTCCACCACCCTGCTGTGCTCTCTATCTCTGTAATACCAGGAGGGGAGCTCAAATCTTCACCCTCCACCACCCTGCTGTGCTCTCTATCTCTGCAATACCAGGAGGGGAGCTCAAATCTTCACCCTCCACCACCCTGCTGTGCTTTCTATCTCTGCAATACCAGGAGGGGAGCTCAAATCTTCACCCTCCACCACCCTGCTGTGCTCTCTTTCTCTGCAATACCAGGAGGGGAGCTAAAATCTTCACCCTCCACCACCCTGCTGTGCTCTCTATCTCTGCTTCTGTACCATTTGATAAGTCTGTATTTTAAATATCTTTATATTGTTAGGTAAATGACAAGAAAGAGAAATGATCCTGCCCTCAACAAATACACAAATGTGCCCCTGTCCAAAAAACTTTGATTTCCACGGTCTGTCTCTTATCCCTGACTCTCTATCCCTAGTGCATGTAAGGAACCCCATATTTGTTCAAACTTACATCCACTAGAAGCAGCATGTTGCAGGAGTGCTGATATTTCATTCCAATACCAAGCTTCTCTTAAATTAAAATAAACAAATTCATGCATTCTGCCAGAGGAGTTCTGTTGCAGTGGATCAAAACATTCTAAAACGAATATCTGAAGGTACACCAGTACTAAGTGATCCTTACTAAACCAAACTCTCTGCAATGAGGATAGACACAGAATGTGAAATCTTCTTGAAGAAGTTTACCCGTTGTATGTAATGTGTCTTATATTGGATAAGAGATGCCATCTTGTGCAGTTCAAGATTTTTATTTATTTTTAAAATCTGTACAGTGCAAGACGTACTGGAATTCTGACAAATCTGTAACTGTGATTGTTCATACATTCCTTTATGTGGTTTATAAAATTGTAACACAAATCCATGAAAAGTTGTATTAAATGTGGGGAGGATGTTCTGAAGGTACAGCCTTTATTAGGCTAAAGAATTAAAAGGGTAGAACTAGATTCTGATACCTCTAGAACTTGTGCTACAGAATGTCCATACCAAGTCCCATCACAAGTTAAGTAGACGTATGTACCGACAAAACATTTTAATGCATCCCTGTCAGAGGTGTGAAACACTTGCCTAATTCTTAGTTTCCCCCTTTTGAAAGTTATGCCGAGAGTGTCACCCAGTCTTTAGCAAACAGTAATTACACAAATTCTTTCTCCATGACAGATGGGCTGTTTAAACAGTAGCAGATAAAGGTGGTCAATTTGTGGATACAGCAGATTACATATAAGTAGCAAACAAGTCATTCTCAGATTCACAGTACTACAAGCAACTTAATTGAAACCCTAACTGCGAAATCAAATAAATACACAAATATTACATAACAGGAATGGAAATAAGATTCACATTGCACTGCAGTCAAGAGTCCTTGCAGATTTTTATCATGAGAATCAGACCATCTAAAGACTGCAAGCTAACGCGAGTCCAGATTAACCTGTACTCCCTTCTACTGTTTTAACCCCTGTGTGTAAATCATTCCTAATGAGCAAAGTGCTGTTCAAAATGATGGTCGCCCCCTCCATCAGCAGCTAGCTGGTCCATTCTGGTCTCAGTAACATGAATTCTGGTGTATGTGCTGCTGGTAAATTTACGTCTTTTCTTTTTTTCTCTCCCACAAATCAGAGGATATCCTCCAACTCCACAACCGAGTCAATTGCCTCTACACCCAGGAGCTTGAGAGCAGATGTAAGACAAAGGCCATCTGGTCAATAGAGTCGGCTGTAGACATTTAAAAGAAAGTCCCTGCTAATTATGTCTCCCTAAACTGTGGGAGCACCAGAGCCAATGTGACACTCGCTGTATAATCCCCAGCAAATACCGGCAACTTCACACAGCCAGGACACATCCTGCACAAAACAGGTGGTCGTGCTATTACCAGGTGAGCCACTCGGGGCCGCTCAGAGCACAGTTTTTATAGGTATTGCTAGCTCAGCCTCAAATTGTCTTTTTTTAAAGTTTTAAACTGATCAGACTTCTGCTGGTATGAGAAAATCACATTCAGTTGGGCATGTGTTTATTTGAAACCTGCACCACCTACCAGCTATTTAGTGGTTTATTACTTATAAGCGTCCATACCTAACCTGATTTAATGCTTCATATTATTGCATAGCCTTAAGCACTCATGTTGTACATGAATCAGTGGAAGCAGCAATTGCACTTGCTGATGTGTGATTGGCGTGCCGAGAAGAAAAATAAAAATGTAATAAACAAAATATAAGCAAACTCACTGTTTGCATCACACGGTTCGGAGTTCTGACCCATAAGATGTACAACGTTGCTGTTAGCCTATCTAAAGTTTTAAATAAGCATAGTTTTATACATTATAGCTGTAACCTGCATTCATTTTTACCTTCAACTTCTTGTCATCCTGAAACTTGCCTGATAAACCGATTAACATATTTCTCAGTAGAACATATTACTCCAATTAGTCTGTTACCGTTGAGATTCCATATGATTCAGTATCAAGAACATGGGTTAATAACCCATATCATACCCTCATCACTCTCTGTATAAGAACCGTCTCCTAACCTCTGTCAAGTCAGTCTCCACTCAAAGCAGCTCACACATGAAATCTAAATCTTTTACACAACTGAACCTAGGCTGGCCAAGAGAGTCAGGAGCTTACCCTGGGTCTGGTTGAGGGAAGGTGGCTGTGGGAAGGAAGGCAGGAGAGGTGCAAGCGTCTCTTCTGGAACTGCAGAGATCCTCTGTATGAGACATGGAGAGAAGAGACATCAGCAAGGCATGGTGAACTTACCAGAGACTCTGATCCTATTACCTGCTTATCTACAAATTTATTAGAGGCTATTTTAAAAAAGTATTTACAATTGGGGACAGCTGATTCCAGGCTATCATGTACTATATTTATATACCTGTCAGCTAGGATGTCTAACTGCTAACTATTTTTTCTTTAAAAAATAAAGATATAAAGCAGTCTTTTCCTTCACTAGCAATCGCTGCTGCTGTACCTATAACAGAGCGGGGCTCTTCCTCCCAGTCCTCCTGCACAGGGGGCGCTCTGCTCTTCTCCTGGACTGGGGTTGCACTGAGGCGGCTCTCTGGCTGGGCTGGGAACAGACTGGGAAGAGGAGAGAGAGGAATGGGGGTCAGGGAACCCCTGTATTTTCACTAGGGAAGTTAACAGTTCAAAATGTTTTGCAAGTGTTAAATGTTTAGACATTGTCAGATCAGATGTAGTGTTAAAGCTGACATGTAGTCATGCACACCACACCTAGCTGTAAAGGTATTAGTCGCCGTATGTTTTGTTTGCCATCAGGAATATACATGTAATGAAAGCACCTTAATCCTTGTTTTCCTGCAGTAAGACGTTTAGTCTTTTCACTCAATGTGCCACTACATTTAGCTAGGATTTCCCCTGGGAGCAAAGGCACTTAATAAAAGAAGAATGACTGTCATTTGGGGAGACTCAAGGAAACAATTATCTGACTGCGCAGCACCGTCCCCTTCCCCTCCCTCCACCACCACCCTTATTTCCTCTGACAAAAGCAAGATTGGTATTCCTGTCACATGAAGCACACTAAAATACACGGCACTGCAACAGGCCTTCAAGAGCTGAATTATTTAAGTCTTTCATTTGAATATTTATTAAGGGAAGGCAAACTTAAGAACCGTTCATTTACTCTAATTATGCCAGATTTGCTGCTGATCATTAAGCAACACTATGGAATGACAGCCCGTCACCACCTGATTTCTGTATCGCTTCCTACTGAAGCATTAAGTTTCATACGTCAACCAGGGAGATACAGGCTGCCATGGAGGGGATTGTGATCAAGAAAACAGTGTGATCCCTAGATAGCCTGACAAAGGAAACAAGACTGCTGCCAGGCTAGCCAGCAACTCACACTGCAAGTCCAAGATGGCTCTCTGTGTGTGGGGACCGCAGCTTGTCAACTGGCATCAGAAGATGTGACCATAATACTAGAATGGATGTGTTGCATTTACCCACTGACTGCCACCCATTATATTCTTTTTCCCCCCCTTCAAGGTCTAAATATTTAATGATGTTTAAAGTAACTTTGTAATTTTGAAAGGGATTCACCTGTGTACAATCGCTTCATGAAGTTAATTCGCTGTCATTATAAACAAAGAAACAAAGCCAGGAATAGTCAGCCAAAGCGGTTAAGTGGCCACACCCACAGTATTAGTACTTCTTAGACTCTTTCAGATAAACGATGCTCTGCAACCATCTTTACTGACCAGTCACTTCTGATTACTCAAGCATTATAACTAATCAGAAGCAGGACACTTGATCAATCTTTAAAGACCTTTGAAACAGTGGTATTTGATTGCCTGTTTGCCATGATAGTCTTTATTTTTTCCACCCCATTAGTAATGTATATATAATAAATATGGACTGGAGGGGAGGCTAACAGTGTGAAACTGTGGCCCGCTAGGGAAGAACTATAGTTACCAACAGGGGAGGCTGAGGGAATTGTCCCGTGGAGGTAACTATTTTTGAAGTCCATAGCGCATAGTTATTAAAGTTCTTTTGGCATGTAACTGTCCATCTGACTTTCTCACTGCGTCATAGGATTCTCTGAGGAGTCCGTTGAGTTTGTGAACGCCATGTTTATTTACATCGTCCAGATGGATTTGTTTGAATTTTAGGAAGTCAGAAAACACTGAAAGTGAAATTTCTATGACTATTTTAGTGTTTTGCAGCATCTTTGTCTTGTAGTATATTTTGTAATTCATTTTCTGTTATATCACAACAAATTTGAAAGGAGGTATAGCTGCAGTGTACAAAAATGTTTTTTTTTTTTTTAATGTACACAAATGTTTTAAATGTTAATAAAAATATTAATTTCAGGATGTTTCAGACAAAAGCTGTGTAGCAGCACTGTGGAGCACAGCCCATACCTCAGACCAGGAGTGGTGCTGCCATTCATGTAAACCCGCTGCCCCGGCTCACTCAAGGGAACATCATGGATCGATTCTTCCAGCTCTGCCATAGCAGCATCCTGAAACCTTATTTCACAAAGAACACAAAAATACTTCTTTTTAAACACACTCCTCTTCTTCAAAAACAGTAGAACGACATAATGCTTTTATTTATTTATTTTTATTAAAATTGCAAGTTGAATATATCGTCTCAGGAACTATTTAATAATTACACAGCATTGTCATTCGTATCTATTCACATTTGCAGGTTTTCTGCCCCTTATTTAAAGTTTCCTTATTGATAAAGCGTTTGTATGGAAACAGTCTGCATCTGAGGGGTATGACTTCACATATACAGTCACGACTCTAAATATATATAGAAGAAATAAATATACCTATATATATTAATTACAAAACTCCATAAAAACCGATGCATGCGCCACAGTTTAAACCAATTTCCAACCGCTCAATGTTTAGCAGAAAAACTATAGAAACACTAGGTACAGCAGAGTCATTTCACTTCAAAAAACTACAACTTGGATAAAAAACTACAACCGTTACAGCTTAACCACAAGCCTTTTCACAGAACTGCCAGTAAATCATCTTTATTAATGGATTTACTGGCATGACAGTAATTTACTGGATTTAAAAATGAATTACACAGCAAAGGCCCAATTGAGGTTTCCTATTTGATCTGACGTGCAGCACAGTGTATGTATGCAGAGTCACTCCTAGGGTTTAGTCATGCCCCTGATGTCACACTGAGTTCCATGCCTACCCATCTATCAGCCTATATGTCTTCAGAACATATATATTTTAGAGTGTAAGATCATGGTTGAAATAACAAGAAGTGTCCAGTACAATCTTAAGACAATCGTTTCGATTACTAGACTGGCTTCTAAGCAGCTCCTCTCTCTAAACTAAACTCGTAGACCGACAAACCCACAGCCTCTGACCCAGGCTCCTGCTACAGATACTCTAGAACAGTTCAATTGCTTCTGCGTATTTTGTACCAGAGTGGTAAACAATCGTGTAACCAGGGACAGGTAGTAAATTCTCCACTCTATGCCCAATGTGGCATGTACCAAATTACTCTGCTGGTGGTGCCCCGTAATCTTCTGGCAAGCCTAACTGGGGATCAAAAGCCACACTCTACCAGTCTGAAAAACACATACGTGTTGCTGAAATAAGCAGGGAGAGGGTGAGGAAATTATCAGCATCTTGATGAATCACAGCACACCACATCCAGACTCTCTTCCACTGAGGAGCCAATATCTGTATATGGACTGTATGTGTTAATCTGTAATCATCTTTATTATTTAGGGTCCTCATTAAAAAATTGACTCTGTCATTAATCATGTCTGTGCGTCTGTTATACTCATTTTATACAATAACTGCCTTCATTTTGTACCAGCATTCACTCAATCATACACACCAAGCTTCCTAAAGATATTTCTGATTGCATTTGGCTATAAGCCGATAAACTCACTTTTTTTTTTTTTTAATAGAAATATTTTTAACCGCTCAGGTACCGTTTGTTATTACACGATTATGAGGATCCTCTGTATGTGCCTACACTTGTTTACAGATATAAAGTAGTAATAGAATACACTGAACATTAGCAAGGATAGACTTTACATGTTTCCCCCCTTTCCTCTGCTATTGGGTCTTAGTAAGTCAGCCTGCATGGAATTATTGTAAGAGAACAGAGACTGTCAGCTAGTTTTACAGACTCAATTACACCGATCTTTGACTACTTTACCTAAATGTCACATTAGGTCATGCAAGAGCTGTGAAATTAGCCACAAGTGATTTAACCTGTGCCAAGTCTAGTTTCTGACTGTGATCTCTGGACTCTGCATATACTTTGATAACACCTGCTCAAACTCCTGCAGTCTCTTATATTTAATATATTGGTATTTGATGAGATGCTGATAAGGTTGTGAAGCCACTCTTCATATGTTGGGCATAATAATGACTTTTGTAATGTATTTACATTTTCTTTCTTTGATGTTCATATTGCGGTACAGCTGTACATTTACAAAAGTGTCTAATGACCCAAATGGGATACTTTCCTGGTAAATAAAGTTTAACAGCACAAGTTGAGGAAGTTATTTTTCCTCAACTTATTTTTCCAGGATTTTCCACTTAGAGCAGAGTTGGTTGATTTAAATCAAGTCGATTTAAATCGCTTTTTTTTTTTAATCATTTTTTCATTTACTACCTATTTTATGTAGTTTCTCAAGGAAAATACATGAAAAGTATGTTTTAAAAACCTTTTATTAACACAAACATCTTAAACCCTTACTGTCCATAAACTCAAACTCTTAGGGCTGTATTGTGATCGCAGTGAAAATGCTGATGCAGTAAAAAAAAATATATATATATATATATATATATATATATATATATATATATATATATATATATATATATATATATATACTGCACTGAAATGGCATTCTGAAGACATGTCTTGCCCCGTTATAGAGCGCCTGCCCCATCATTAACATATGAAAACCAGGTTTATTTAGTGGTGCAATCAGGAACTTTAACAATTGAACACACTATAAAAAGCAAAGCAGTCCTAAACAACAACTGTGTGTGTTTGGACTGACACAGAAAGAGGAAATCAAAGAAAGAAAAGTAAAAGAAAAGAATGGCTGGGATGAGTGACGGGGATTTTTCTCTGGCGTACTCCATCGCTAAATTCTTGTAGTTCACATTTAGAGGATGCCACAATGATAAATCATTTGCTTTATTTATGTATTCATTTAAGATTGAGTAATTTAGCTTGGTATGTAACTATTCACAAACCACCATTTCCAACATCTTTAAATTTACAGTTTGGAGGAACTGCAGAGCTACAACTACAAAAGAAATTCCATAATTAAAAAAAATATATATTGATTTAAATAAAACAAATCTGATTTAAATCAAATAAATCCTTTTTTTTTATTAAAAAAAAAAGCACCAACCCTGATATGAAGTCTGTATCTCAACTGTTAATCATATGAGCTGTTAAAGTGCCAGCTGCAGATGTACAACAGCACAGAAGATATTCTTACAGGAGAGGATTAATAAGACGTGTTTAACGCAGTCAAACTTTGGTGTAATGTCTGTTAAGTATTAGAAGCTTTGTTCAAGCTATTTGGAGAGCTTACCTGCTGTAATCCAGACGGGACTGGCTGAGCTGCCTCTGCTGCCGAAGGAGCTTCTCCTCCTGCTGTGCCAGTAGAGCCTGCAGCCTCTCCCTCTCCACCTCCAGCTCCAGCTTCTGCAGCATTAGCCTGTGCCTCCTCTCATCCGAAAGCCCCCTGCTGCCCTGGGTTTCTGAAACGTCAGCTGGGGGTGGCGGCTCCAGTCCGGTCAGGGAAACCTCAGGAACCTGCCTGCCCGAACCCTGCGCCTCCCTGTGGTGAGAGTGCCAGCCCACACGTGGTTCAGTCATCCCTGCGCGTCTCAATTCTCCGTTCATGAGCCGAGCCTCTCGAAGCTGATCAGGACGTCCCGGGCGAGGCTCGCTGCCCCCCAGCTGCGGCCTCAATGGGAGCCCCCAATACTCTGGGGAGCCATCCTCAGACCCGCTCCCTGAAGGCGTACCCTGTTGGAGGGGGCTGTGTGCCTGCCTCCCTAAAGCAACCCGGTTCTTGTCTCTGTGGGAAGGCGGCATCCGAAAGTTCAGCCCACCTGATCCCCTTCTGGGAGAAGGCAAGCCAAGGTAAGAGCCTTCCACGGCTGCCTGAGGTAGCGGAGTTGGGCTTCTCTTACCACAGGACTGCTGAAAGACACACAGGGAAAAAATAGACATTAGAAGCTAAATCAGGATAAAGCATGGTCAGACTCTGATGGAAGTAGATGGTGGTGTTCTGTTGGAGGGGCAACCTTTTAGATAAGTTAATAGAATATTAAGTCCTCACATTCCAGCTGTCTGCAAAATAAAAATATGTTTTACAGGTGACCTTTAAAGAAGTTATCGTTAATGAAGTAATTCTGTATATCCTATTTGTTGTGTATTTCCATTGGCTATGCAGATCTTGGCTTTGAAAGAAGCACGTGTTGTAGCAATCATGTATTTTTATTGAAACAAAATGATGTTGGTTTCCATACATTACTTGCAGGTAGTCTGTTTACACATACTTGTTTGGTTATTTCACATCAGCAATGTGAAACTGTCATCACCCCTTTCAACATCATCTTTTCTGTCATTCATCAACTTCCCCTAATGACTGGCATGCTTTGCAGCCAGTGACATGCTTTCACAACCAAGCCCACCACCAATACTAAGGCATGCAAACAGAGCTTCCTTTCACCCAGAATAGTACTATACCAGGCATCACTTTAGAAAAACAAATGTACTTGTTAGCTGTAACATGTGCTTCTATGAAAACAGTTAACAGTTGTTGTTGTTTTTTTGGTTTTTTTTTTAACTATTACTATATAGCCAATACTAATACTAAAGAATAAGTGAATTACAGACAATACACATGCATAAGAAATTAGACAAAAACACACACACACACACACTCACTAAAAAAACACAAATGGAACCTGTGCCGAGAAAGAATTGTGAGTTATCAACACAGCAGCCGCCTCGTGGCTGTATTCCTGAGGGAAGGAGTGAGGCGCTCTACATTTTCCAGCAATGAAGCCGCCACACTGACAGGGAGCATTAACTGGAGGGGGGTTTCAGCTGCTTCATTCCCAGGAGTCCCTCAAGTCCCCCACCCCTCCCCCTTCCTCGCAGAAGTTGTCACTACCAGGCTCTAGTATTTGAAGAGTCAGGACGAAGGCTGATGATAAAAAAAAAAACTGCTGTAGTATATTAATGTTTAAAAGTCTTCTGAGAGCAGGCTAGCGTCTTGACTGTGCAGTTGGGGCCTTATGTTTCCGCCGCTGGGTTGACAGGTTTATATTTCTCCTGTCTGGGTGGCTGCTTAGGAAGAGGGGCCTGGGGATAATTCATGTTTTTAATGAGCGGCTGTTAGACGCAGCAGAAATGTGTACTGCTTGTGGAAGTGAAGCAACTTCTCCATGTCTCCCAGTTACCCAAGCAAGGAAGGGGAGGGCTTGTCTAAATGGAATGGATAAGACCCTGTAGTGTTCCACTTGCACTCGGTACACTGCACCCCCAGACAGGGTAGCGATACTCTTACACCTTGAACAACACAAGGCTACAACAATGGGAAGTACCAGAAGAATTCTGTACATGTTGGTCAGCACTCAGCAGGCTTTTTAAATTGTCATCAAGCTTCTCACTTTGTGACAGTTCAATGGTAATGTATTGTGTGCACGTAGTTTAATCATTTATTCAGCATTCTTACGACTTCAGTTTTTTTTTTTTTATTAGAATAGAGACACAGAAAAAGATACAGTGCAAGTAATTGCACTTAAACCACTCAAACTACCATCCTCCACACTGCAGCCCAGCTCTCTAACCACTGAGCTACTCAAACTCACTGCCTTCCACACTGGAGCACAGAACTCAAACCACTGAGCTACTCAAACCCACTACCTTACACACTGTTGCCCAGCACTCAAACCACTGAGACAGTTATCTTGGGCTTGTCTTGCCATTAGTCCAGTATTGATGACTTATCAGTTTGTATGAAATGGCCCAGAAGTTTAAAAAAATAAATAAATAAATAAAATAAAAAAACTTAAATTCATTTCAGATTGAATAGTAAGTAAATATATTTCATACAAAACAAAAACAAAAAAGGGTAGCCTTTCAAAATGTTTACATTTAAAACTGATATGCATCCAAAACAAATTTACATGTGCATTTAAAGTTATTCACACATAACAACCCTACTGGCATTTGAAACGGAGGGCCCCATGTCAGAAGGCAGTCTTGCATAGAGCAGCAGAGGAGAAAAAAATAAATAAACAAATACAAGAAAACAGCAATCAGTCCGAGAGCATCAATGAATTCAGACAGAGCAATCAGGCAAATATGCAGCCAATTTGGATTTAAAAACATTAAGATTACCGAGTAATCACTACTGACATTTCACTCCCGGACTGAGTGGCAGTAAAACGTTTCTGTTTTTAACCTGTGTTTGTGTTCTCTCTCAAAATGATTAATTGTATAGGCTGGGGACAATGTACCTTTAAACTCCTTGAAAAAAAAAAAGTGTAAGAGAAATCAAGTTTAAATCTTCAGTTTAAAAAAAGAAAAAGCTGGTATGTGTTACAGTATACGAAGCCAGGAGGCAGTGTGGTCTTGTGGTTAGAGCCGACCACTGAGAGCCAGGAGGCAGTATGGACCGGTGGTTAAAGTTGAGGACAAGGAGCCAGGAGGCAGTGTGGTCTAGTGGTTAGAGCTGAGGACAAGGAGCCAGGAGGCAGTGTGGTCTAGTGGTTAGAGCCGACCACTGAGAGCCAGGAGGCAGTGTGGACCAGTGATTAGAGTTGAGGAACAGGAGCCAGGAGGCATTGTGGTCTATTGTTTTGAGTTGAGAGAAAGAAGAGAGTACATTTTCAAACTCCATCTTGGCTACTGATGTAGTCTGTGTGCCTTTAGCAAATTTTCACATATAAATTTTACAACAGTTTCCCTAGCAGTTCATGGGATACAGATATTTTATGACAACCGGCTATATTTGATGATAACCAGTGAGACGGCTGGGTGGATGGAAGTGTGGATGGACAGACATTGACAGAGAGATTAATGTGCAATGCACAAGGAATTGCTGCATTTAAATTTGTAATGATGTCAAGCTGTGGTACTAATATGAGTTCGGAGGGACGGGCAGGCAGTTAATCACTGCAGCACAGAGCAATCAAGACAGGGCAGTGTCTGGTCAGTAAAGCGACACAGGAAATTATAACTGAAGCAAAAGGCACAGCTACACATGGTACAGGCAGCATGTAGAGAAATGACACTTTCCTTTTTCTCAAAGTCAAACTGAAAGCTGGATAAACTTCCAACCACTTTTTCACCTTACATAATCATCGTAATTCATACAGGACTCCAGTGAGACACGACCTCCTTCTTTCAAGGGAAGTTTATTATTATTATCATTATTATTGTTTATTTGGCAGAAGCCTTTATCCTTTATAAAGTCTGTATAGGGGTCTGAAAATTGAAGGCCAGTTTTGCCAGGCCATAATTTGACTTGCTGTATACTGGGATTTTGGCCAGGACACCAGGGTCAACTAGTGCTAGGAAAAATATGAGAATATAGGTATGGAAATAAGACTCCCATTGCACAACAGTTTGATCTATTTCTAGTTGTACTATGAGTTTAGTAAGACACACCTCAGCTTGTAATACAGCTATGGCCAAAAGTTTTTCATCACCTGGAATTTATGGACTGAGACACATTATATATATATATATATATACACACACACACACACACACACACACACACACACACACACAGTGCTCCTTCGCTATAAGGATATAGTGTGCCTACAGCATGTCCCCCAATTCCCTATACTAGTGATTCATGCAATATTTCTACAGTAAATACAGTACCGGTGTTGTTCAAACTGTTAACAACTTCTCAGTGTAACTTCCGTTTCTTTCTCTCCCTTTTGATACAGTATCTGAACTGAAGAAAAGCTGTGCTGGCTCTTTATAACACAGACATCTTATTCAGCATTCATTTTATAACTAAATAAACATTAGGCCTATTACGTGGTTATCTTTCCTAATGCATTTACTGTTTTCCTGCGAGAGGAGCTGCAGCTTTCTGTGGCAGACGAGGCGCTTCAGCTTCGCTTTAGCCCTGCTCCGGCAGCCGAACCTGGGACGAGCCCATTCCCTCTTCCCCTCGCCCGACCCACTCTCCTTCTCGCACTTGGTTTACTTGTTTGTTGCTTGAACTGAACTCCCGACCACCGTTTAGGCAGGCTATTTATAGCTTAAAAACTGCTAATTAAAATGATCCATGAGTGGGAGTGTTACTTTTTTTTTTTTTTGTAAAAAATATAGCGTTGATTACTTAGTGCTTTATGCATGGTTAATTCACGGAAAGTTACATTTTGGCTTCACTATATGTGCATAATAGAGAGGGAGTTACTTTATTTTGTATTTTAGTCAGATGTGTCCCACGGCACCCCCTCCCGTTTATAACACGGATCGGTTATAACGCTCATATTGTGTGTCCCCCAAGACACGCGTTATAGCGAGGGAGCACTGTGCATATATGTGTGTGTGTGTGTGTGTGTGTGTGTAATTATATAGTGCCTTGCATAAGTATTCACCCCCCTTGGACTTTTCCACATTTTGCAGTGTCACAACCTGGAATTAAAATGGATTTAATTGGGATTTTTACCATTTGATTTACACAACATACTTAACACTTTGAAGGTGCAAGATATTTTTTATTGTAACACAAAAGTTAATTAAACAAAAAAAAGACATTTGTTGGTTGCATAAGTATTCACCCCCCTGAGTCAATACTTGGTAGAAGCACCTTTGGCAGCAATTATAGCTGTGAGTCTCTACCAGCTTTGCCCATTCTTCTTGGCAAAATTGCTCAAGCTCTGTCAAGTTGGATGGGGACCGTTGGTGAACAGCAATTTCCAAGTCTTGCCACAGATTCTCAATCGGATTGAGGTCTCGGCTTTGACTGGGCCATTCTAAGACATTCAGGTTCTTGTTTTTAAACCACTCCAGTGTAGCTTTGGCTGTGTGTTTAGGGTCATTGTCCTGCTGGAAGGTGAATCTCCGGCCCAGTCCCAGGTCTCTTGCAGACTGAAACAGGTTTTCCTCTAGAATTTCACTGTATTTGGCTCCATCCATCTTGCCCTCAATCCTGACCAGTTTCCCAGTCACTGCCGATGAAAAGCATCCTCATAACATGATGCTGCCACCACCATGCTTCACCGTGGGGATGGTGTTCTCAGGGTGATGAGCAGTGTTGGCTTTGCGCCACACAGAGTTTTGCGCTAAGGCCAAAAAGTTCAATTTTGGTCTCATCAGACCAGAGAACCTTTTTCCACATGTTTGCAGTGTCTCCCACGTGCCTTTTGGCAAAATCCAAACAGGATTTGATATGGGTTTTTTTCAGCAATGGCTTTCTTCTCGCCACTCTTCCATAAAGCCCAGCTTTGTGGAGCGTCCGGGTTATAGTTGTCCCATGGACGGTTTCTCCCATTTCAGCTGTGGATCTCTCCAGCTCCTTCAGAGTTACCATTGGCCTCTTGGTTGCTTCTCTGACTAATGCCCTCCTTACCTGGTCACTGAGTTTTGGTGGACGGCCTTCTCTAGGCAGAGTCGCAGTTGTGCCATATTCTTTCCATTTTTTAATAATGGATTTAACAGTGCTCCGGAGGATGTTCAAAGTTTGGGATATTTTTTTATAACCCAACCCTGATTGGTGCTTCTCCAGAACTTTATCCCGGACTTGTTTTGACAGCTCCTTGGTCTTCATGATGCTGTTTGTTTAGATATGCTCTCTAACAAACTCTGGGGCCTTCCAGAAACAGGTGTATTTAATCTGAGATCATGTGACACTTTAATTGCACACAGGTGGACTCCATTCAACTAATTATGTGACTTCTGAAGGCAATTGGTTGCACCAGAGCTTATTTAGGGGTGTCACAGCAAAGGGGTGAATACTTATGCAATCAAGACTTTTCAGTTTTTTATTTGTAAATAATTTTGAAAAATATGCAGTTTTTTTTCCCCACTTCGACATTATGGACTATTTTGTGTAGATCAGTGACAAAAAATCCTAATTAAATCCATTTTAATTCCAGGTTGTAATACTACAAAATGTGGAAAAGTCCAAGGGGGGTGAATACTTATGCAAGGCACTGTATATATCTATATATCTATATATAAACATAATTTAGATCTTTTATTTGACATCATGTTATCAAAGAAACTACAAAACGATATCACAAAAATCTACCAGAAGCCAAAATAGTAGTACAGTATTTCATGTTAGATGTCACATTTTTCAATTTGTCAGTTTTTCGTTAAGTTTATGGAAAACTACAAAGCGGTATGTAACTCAATATGTTAACGTAACATTATTCAGCAGGTTTCATTCGACTTTATGGGGCAAAATGTGTTGATTCTATCAGGTGATTGAAGAGTTTGTCAACAGCTGTACACTATGGTCAACCAAGCTCATATTAAATCCTGGACTGGGCTAATCTGCTATGGAAGAAGTCTTATTTCCATCCCTGGAACATTCAAACAAACACTACTTGAAATGTATTGGGTCTGAAGATTCTCCTGGGTTTGCATTCGTTCATTTAACAGAATTTGGACTGCAAACATAAATAAATTTAAAAAAAAAACACACACACACACACACACACACACACACACACACACACACACGAGTGTTTCTCTACTTTCATTGAACCGGTATATTTAACTCCCAAGAGATTCTTCCTGTAATATGGTACAAATTCAAAATTTAAAAAAAAAATTAATATTGTAACATGAAAACCCTGAGTTCATTCCAGCTCATTCCAAAGGTTAACAGGAGAAGCAATGAACAGTTATTAAAATAATATTTTATCATTCTTCAAAAAAGGAATTAAAGCAATTAATAAATACAGTTTTAAATGTTGCTTTTTCCATTTTGTCCAGAAGAACTCAACTACCTGCAGCTTGGTCCCTGGCTTACCAGACAGTCTGTGTCTCTGCTTTCACAGGACCCTGTAAAATTACTTTAAGCAACGTTTTCAGTGAAGATATTCTGGTTCTACAATATAAAGGAAATGTGTTAGCGCTGTTAATGGTGTTACTAACGATAGAGAGTGGTCAGATATAGCCAAGGTTTACGGTGCTTACCAGCTGCTGCGTTGTGTGTGTGCGGTTGAGCTGGGAGATGGAGCGGGTTAGCTTCTCCTGCTGCTCAGACAGGTACTGCTGGTAGAGAGCGAGCAGCTCCTGACACTCAAGGTACTGATCCTGCAGACGTGGGGGGGCAGTCAAGGATAACAAGCAACAAGAAACACAACCTGACCACAAGGAACCCGCCCATGACACTATCTTAACCTTGTAACAGAAACGGCTGGTTCAACACTAGTGACCAGCTAGATTTCAGCTGCAGCGAGACAGACGTATGACAAGAGACTAGAAATTGTCACAATGCTTCAGCTTCTTTATATCTTTAATAGCAGGTAGTGGAATTTAAACAGCCCTCCATCACCCCGTATTGCTCCACACCCTTTATTATCCGTTTTCTGCTCTACAACACAGCGGCAAGCAATCTCAAAATGAATTACAGTAAGTGCTTTTCAATTCAATAATAATAATTTTCAAATCCTCCCCAGTAAAATTTTAAAATGTCTTACTTTGTTAACTTTTCAAGGACATTGAAATTAGATATCAACAACCTCCCCCTGCTCCACAAACACACTCAGACATACAGGGATAATTTAACATTACAAAAAACATTTCAATCAAGGGAAACTTATTACTGTCTCTCAGCATGCAGGTGGCTCCAGGCAAACTTTTCAGCGCACAGAGTGGACAATTTCTCATCCACTGCTGCGGGTGTGTACAGGAGGTGGTACAGGACTCCTGCCACTCTGTTTACACAGGGCCCCATCCATCCTTGAGCCAGGCTGCAGTCAAGGCAGAAGCACATGATGCTCCGAACAACCATGGAGTACCACACCAATACTGCCACTTAAACCTGCTCTATGGCAGCTATCTTTCCATTGTATTTTGTGACTTAAATAAAGGGATCGACAAATCAACAGTGTGATGAGCATGTATAAAATAGGAACAGTAAAATATGCTTTTAACGACTGCAGAAGGGACCGTTCTAAATGAGTCTACAATAGGCTACATTTAAAGATGTACTGTAAATAGGGATGTATCAGTGTGGTCATCAGTTTAATCATATAGACATTCTATGGTGGTTTCTCTTTGTAGTTTGGCTGCACACACAGAACTATCAAAAACTACATAGGACTACTTGCTAACTCTAATTCGGTTAAAAACACAACTGCTGCCTACCTAGTCCCATTTCTCATCCTTCTGGAGAGAGAGAGAGAGAGAGAGAGATGGAGAGATGGACAAGTATTAGTAAAAGTCCCAAGGAGCTTCCAACAGCATGAGCCCAAAGTAACTCCGAGCACAGTTTGCAGCTTGGTCCCACAGCATGACTACAGTTCTGATGGATGCAGAGCGAGAGAGCGAGGCAGAGAGAGGTGCCTCTAGCACAATGACCCCTCAGACACTCATCACGCACGGTTAGCCAGTTCGTTGACGGAACAGACCTGGGTGCCTACAGCAAAGCCAGCATGTGCTCTACAAACTCAAATCAGAGAGTGGCACTCGAGCCCACAGCTCTCAGAAACAGTCAACTGATTCTCAAAGCTTTTCACTTCAGCCTTACCTTTGTAACACAGGATCCAAGAAAATAATTTTAAATGGACAATTCTGTATTCTTATTGGGAATTTTGCAGTTGCCTGTTATACTTTGGGGTCCCAGTGTAAATAAATGGTCAGCTAATACTGGGACCAAACGGCTCTCAGCTATGAGATTTAGAACGTGGGGGGGGGGTTCGATTTTAATTATACAAACAGCAAACCAATATTAATACTGCTGTCCTAAAACTCTTAACCCTGCTTTGTGGCAGTCCTCTTTCCATTGCACTTTTATCGTACATAACAAAGGAATCAATAAAACACCCTTGTCAGCAAACACCAGATTAATGTATAGTTCAAGGGCTGTGGTATTTAAAATACATTACTGCTTATACCATTAAACCAGACCCCCACTAGAATTTAATAATCCAGGAGAATCTTTAATCAAAAGCAGGAGCTGCTCCCCTGGCCTCCTTATGGAGCGAAGACAAGTTCCATCAGCAGTGCAAGTTCATAAACATACCATGCAGCTGAGCTCTTAATACTGCAGAGAGAGAGAAGTATCTCCTGAGTTCAAGACCACGGCCTCCTTAGCCCGTCTATCCTCAGATTCTAAATGTTACAAACAAGTTTCACCACAACCACATAAGAGGGTCTAAAATGTAAGCATGACTCATAAAGACAGGCATACAGGCATCTGGCAATACCCCCAGATACTCTCAATAAGAAGAAGTGTTAATAAAAGTCTAAACCAAATTTCATCACAATTGTACAAGCAATTCTCTATATTTATGTAAAACTCCAGAGTGGCACATATGAAAATGTATTGCTTTTCTGTGATATTCTTTAATGTTGTAGTCTCTTATATTTGTCTATTGCATTTTGCTTTCATCTGCCATTACTAAGGACACAGAAAGAGTATATAATAAATCACATTCTCTAAAAGCACACCCAAATTGCATAATACAATTCAGAACGCTTCACTTGGTGTTTTAAAACACAGATGTGTGAAATAAACAGAAAAGAAAAAAAACTGACAGTATACAAGGACGTATGATGTACTGCTGTTAACGTTTGCTGAACGTGGAATACTTTAGTGTAATATGGGAAAAATAAAGCTTTGAAAATCTGCAATGTCACTCTTTTATTCAAATTTTGGTGATGGGTTCAAGTATCTGAGAGCAGCAAAACCCATAACCTCCCTTTGTGTGTGCCAGTAGAATATGTAACAATAGCTTTGTTTATAAAATGCACTTTTTTGGGGGGGGCGGTCACAAAAACACTGAAAAATATTAGCAACCAAATAAACTAGTTCTGCTTGTGACAAATCGGGCATTAATAACTACTTACAAACAAGCAAGCGTTTTGGGCAAGAGGAGCACAAAGCTGAGCTATGCAAAATAACTTCTGTTTTTATAAGACACACACTGCTCACAATGAAGTAACTTCTTGTAATCACAAAAACAAATAGTGAGAACTACTACTTAACATAAAAAATGTAACTGTGCTGTATGTTCTATACACACCTATACACAGGGTAAGATGTAGTGGAATACTGACAGATCCTTAACAGTGATTGGTTGATTTCTCATACGTGATTTGCAATATAGTTTGAATATATTTGAATAAAAGACCAACCGAAGATGTTATTATTTCAAACACATTCAACCCATAGAGTACTCTACAGGTTTTATAATAAACTTCCCACAACCTGCACCATTCTGAGAATGCAAGTCTAAACTTCACTGCAAAAACTAGGCCTATCTTGTACTGCGCCAGCACAGGACAAAGTTGAATGTAGCAAAGGAATATATGCATATTGGTAGACACTGACCTCCGCAGGCTGAAACATCCTAATGCAGCTTCATTCATACACTCTTTCATTCATTCTTCCATCTAATTTCTTTTTACAACATGCAGAAATGAATATTCCCTTCATGAATAAACTAGACAGAGTGTACCCTAGCCCAGAGTTTCTAGATAGATCTCCTAACTGAAAACAGAGAAAGAAAATTGGCTGTAATGTAACGAGGTCTGTCTCATGACAACAGTGAAAGCACATTCAATAAATGTGTTGCCTGAGCAAACTTTGCGGACCCCAGTTTGAGATTGAACAGAAAAAGCATGATGTGAGGTGCCGCTGGGAGGTTGATAAATCTGGTGCACTGCACACACAGAGACACTGCTTTATTGTGCCAATCTGTTCTTCAGTGATTTGAAAGAGGTGAAGCCAAGTGCCTTATACTAGTACATTTCCAAGGAACCACCCTGGCTTATCAATAGCCTGGATATAAATCAATCAACAAGCACAGTGTCTTGGGGTGCAGTGCTACAGGAGAGCCTGCCATCCACCAGCTGCAAACTATATTCATACTCTTCAAAACAGAAGACTTGGGTGTTACTGTTCACCCGATTTCACCACTGTTACAATTGTGTATATTCAGATTTAGATTTTTTTTTTTTTACATTGTATAAATAAAAAAACAGGAACTATATCTATATGTGTGACAAAAAATAAAAAATAAAAAGAATCTGCATCTACTTCTGCAGTTTTGAAATGTAAATTTAGTCGTCCTGTGCAATAACTTCTGCACAACACAAAGGGGTCAGTGGAACTTTGCATGGCGCTGATGGAAGCTAATGGGATGGAAGCCTCTTTGAATAGCTACTACCAGGAAAGTGGAAGAGGGCCGGGAGGAGAGGGTACAGTGCAAGGGAGGAAAGCGAATGTGCAGCGCTGTGAAACCAGGCCCCAGCTGAGATGCATTCGGGCTGCAGGAGACGCAGGTTATTATCTTTCAGACTCATTAGCACTGCAGTCTGGGGGACTGCATCAATTACTGGATGCTAATGAAAACAGGGAGATGTCTAACAAATGGCAGTCTCACAGCAGGCTTTTTATGTTCTCTTGTACGTACTTATTTAGTTAGTTAGCTAGCTATCAAAATGGTTATTTATTTAGGAAAGAGTAAGTTAAAGCCAAGAAAGTTAAAGGATAAAAAACACAAGTATGCCCTCCTTGTATTTGTTTAAAGCTTCAAAAAGTAATATACTTCAATCCACCAGTACTTGCCAAGTTCCACTTTTTGGAAAATGATAAAAACTTGTTTGTAGTTTCTGAAGGTCTGCAATTGTAAAAAGAGTAAATAAGTAAATAGATCTGCTACTTACATGAAACAGTTATATGATTACAACCTAAGTGGATGCTAGTGTTACAGAATACACTGAAAAGTTTAAAACAAACGCATTACACTGCCTTTGCTGTATCCCATGTTGTCTGAATCGCAGGGTTATATTTTTTAAACATTGATGACTCTCGTGAAATTTTTAATCGCACATCATGGGTCACAAATCACCTGGGTCATAAATCAATCTCCACATTTACTCAGGAGTATTGCAGTGTATTGCAGTGTATCCAGATCATGCTCCTTCCTGCAGCAATGCTGGCCTTCTGTTCTCACAATACGCCACTCATTTCAATCACAGCATCCGCATTGTTGCAGGAGGGAGCATGAACTGGATACGCTGTGATGCTCTCTTGGCAAACATTTCCAGTTTGCCAAGAGATGTGTGAAAAAAAAAAAAATACCAAAATGATCCGGATTATGTTGAAAGCTATTTTGCTGCAACAGACTTAGCAAAGGGATACAGCAAAGATAAATTGATGTGTTTCTTGTAAAAAGTGCAGGGGATTCTGTATAACTTAATCTTTGATATCCTTTGTGAAAGTTCTGAGTTTTGTTACAAAAATATTGCCTTTGCAGTCACCTAACTCAAAAGCAGTCACCTTAACCTCTGAATGTTAAGAGCCCAGGCAGGAATTACCTGACTTTCCTATTCTGGACAACAGTAAGCTTATGATTTTTTCAGTTCAATTGGATTCTGATATAGGAGATACTCCCTGTCACAACCCCCACCCCAGGCTGCAAATGCAGGACCTGTTTTGTGTGGAAGGATATTTTCCCTCTCGTTGGCGATGAATTCGTTCTGCGCCTCCAGCTGCTGGATCTTCTTGGAGAAGCCTTCCTGCTCTACACGAAGTCGCTCCGCCGTCTCATCCTTCTCCTCGCTCACCCTGCAGGTCAAACATACAGTGCCGAGAAAAAGTTTGTGAACCCCTTAGGAATTTCACATATTTCACACATTTCAAACCTAAAATGTTTAGATCTTAATCCAAGTCCTAATAATAGATAAAGATAACCTGATTAAACAAATGACACAAAAACATGTTACTTTTTCAACATTTATTTATCCACAAATGATTCAACATTCAATATCCATGTGTGAAAAAGTATGTAAACCTTTAGATTCAGTAACTGGTGGCACCCCCTTGAGCAGCAATGACTTCAACTAAGCGTTTCCTGTAACTGTTGGTCAGTCTCTCATCAGTTCTGAGGAATTTTGGCCCATTCCTCCTTACAGAACTGCTTCAACTCGGTGACATTTGAGGGCTTCCTTGCGTGGACAGCTCGCTTCAGGTCCTGTCACAACATTTCAATGGGGTTTAGGTCCGAACTTTGACTAGGTCATTCTAAAATGCAGAATTTCTTCTTCTGCAGCCATTCTTTTGTAGATCTGCTTGTATGTTTAGGATCATTGTCTTGCTGCATGACCTACTTTCAGTTCAGCTTCAGCTCAAGGACGGATGGCCTGACATTCGCCTCTAGAATCTTATGATACAATGCAGAATTCATGGTTGTGTCAATGATGGCAAGCCGTCCAGATCTAGAGGCAGCAAAGCAGCCCCAAACCATCACACTCCCACCACCATGCTTGACGGTTGGGATGAGGTTCTTCTGTTCGAACTCAGTGTTTGGTTTTCGCCAAACATAACGTTTCTCATTGAGGCCAAAAAGTTCTACTTGACTCGTCTGTCCAGAGAACATTGTTCCAGAAGTCTTGTGGATCACCTATGTGCTCTTTGGCAAACTTCAGATGGGCAGCAATGTTCTTTTTAGAGAGCAGTGGTTTCCTCCTGGATATCCTTCCATGAACACCATTCTTGTTCAGTCTTTTTCTGATAGTTGAGTCATGAACACTCACATTAGCCAAGGCGAGAGTGGCCTGCAGATCCTTGGATGTTACTCTGGGGTTCTTTGTGACATCCTTGATGATTTTCCAGTTCGTTCTAGGAGAGATTTTGGTAGGATGACCGCTCCTGGGTAGAGTGACTGTGGTCTTGAATTTTCTCCATTTGTAGACTATCTGTCTGACAGTGGATTGGTGGAGCCCCCAATCCTTCGAAATGGTTTCATAACCCTTTCTAGACTGATGAGCATCAATAACTGTTTTTCTGAGGTCCTCAGAGATTTCTTTTGATCGTGGCATGATGTGTTTCCACATACCTGTATGGGGAAGACCAAACTCACAAAGTTTCTGATCTTTATATAGGGTGGGGCCTCCCAAACTCACCCCTGAAGATCTACCTAATTATTTAAACACCTGATTTTAATTATCCCCTTAATTGCGCTGATAAAACCAGGGGTTCACTTACTTTTTCACATACCCTGAATCTTGATTACTCATTGTTTGTCTAATTCATACATCATTTTGTTTCAAAAGACATGGAATTGGTTAATATAAACCCTATTGGATATTTAAGAAAATAATGGTTTTGATTCAAGAAGGCTATCATGGTAAAACTATGGAATTTCCATAATTATCATTGGGGTTCACAAACTTTTTCTCGGCACTGTACAACAGCAGGCTACAGACAGTCTGGGGAGGCTTGCATGGTCAAAGCTTTATAAGAAATCCTCACAACACCTAGGTGACCCGTTGACCTCCAGTGGACTAACTCAGTTTGAAAACCATTGTTCTTAAATGCTCATGTTTTATTTCTCCTCTATTCTGTAGCTACCAAACGAATATATTTTATTGTTAAAAAGGTGGAAAACGAGCCTTCCAAGAATGCACTGAGGAACCCAAGAAAGGAGGCACTTTGTCTGGTCTATGGTTAACATTTTAAACAAGCCTTCCTAGAATGCACTGAGGAACCCAAGAAAGGAGGCACTTTGTCTGGTCTATGGTTAACATTTTAAACAAGCCTTCCTAGAATGCACTGAGGAACCCAAGAAAGGAGGCACTTTATCTGGTCTATGGTTAACATTTTAAACAAGCCTTCCTAGAATGCACTGAGGAACCAAAGAAAGGAGGCACTTTGTCTGGTCTATGGTTAACATTTTAAACAAGCCTTCCTAGAATGCACTGAGGAACCCAAGAAAGGAGGCACTTTGTCTGGTCTATGGTTAACATTTTAAACAAGCCTTCCTAGAATGCACTGAGGAACCCAAGAAAGGAGGCACTTTGTCTGGTCTATGGTTAACATTTTAAACAAGCCTTCCTAGAATGCACTGAGGAACCCAAGAAAGGAGGCACTTTGTCTGGTCTATGGTTAACATTTTAAACAAGCCTTCCTAGAATGCACTGAGGAACCCAAGAAAGGAGGCACTTTGTCTGGTCTATGGTTAACATTTTAAACAAGCCTTCCTAGAATGCACTGAGGAACCCAAGAAAGGAGGCACTTTGTCTGGTCTATGGTTAACATTTTAAACAAGCCTTCCTAGAATGCACTGAGGAACCCAAGAAAGGAGGCACTTTGTCTGGTCTATGGTTAACATTTTAAACGAGCCTCCTAGAATGCTTTTAGGAAGCTGTTGCATGGCAAGACTTATGGCTACACCTCTCATCTTTTAATCCAATACAGATTTTTTGACAATATTGAATTCGACTGCAAAGTAATGGAGACTTGTCCTTGATTCTGTGTGCCTTCCATACTCCTACTTGAAAAAGAAACCAGTCATACACATTAAGGACCTTGTTTTACCTCTGATTAATTTCCTGTGTTACGGGTAATAGAATAATGATACCCTAACAAAAGGTAAGAAATTATTATACCTTTAAATACCAAGCACAAACTAGTGCCAAGCTTAATTCTTCTGCTGCTTCAGTTTTAAGATGGGTAGTTTTGGCTCTCAGGTGTCTTCTTTTCATAACACAGAAACAAGGATCACACTGCAAGCAGGTAGCAGGCATTGCCAGGTTTCATTTACTTAATCCCAAGACTCTTTCCTAGAGGTAAGTCCCTTCACTTTTAATTAGCTCCCTATGGCACTCCCATGAACACTACGGCAGTTGCCTGTGTTGATCTGTCTGCACATCAGTAAACTGCAGACTGGAATGATTCACTAAATCCCACCTGTCTACAGAAGCTCCTTATGCAAAACGAAACCCTGATTTCAAACTTCTATTCACTCATTAGGACAGCCCCGGTACCTGGCAAGCTCTTGGATGAGGTTGGCGATGCGTCGCTTGTCCTCTGGGCACAGATCCTTTAGGGACGCGCTCCTGCCTTCTGCTGGATCAGCCAGAATCTGCACAACAAAAGTGGAGTCATTCGCAGTTCATTCAGCCTAATGTACAGTACTACAGGCTTGTAGCAAATATATATATATATATATATATATATATATATAAAAAAATAATAACAACCATCTGGCAGTTCACATCCATGTTCTGGTGAAATACTGTTTGAAGATATATAATTTGCCAGGGAGGAATACAGCCAGGCCATCATTTTCTGGCCTGTAATGGATTTTATCCATGAGACACCAGGGGACCCCTGACTCTCCTCTAAAGATGTCCATGAGATAATTAATGCCCACAAAGCAGACAGGACCTCAGTTTAATGTCTCAATCTCAGGGTCAGGCTAGTTTACTTATTCTTATAACACACACTCTTGATTCTCTCTACTTTATGTTGCTGTCTCCTTGGTAGCAGGGATGGTTTAATAAGACACACCTGAGCTTATTACCTATACACTGTGGATAATCAAGCTTGTATTAAAACCTAGAATGGGTAAAACTGCTATGCAACATTAGTCTTATTTCCGGCCCTAGGAGTAGAGAGATTCTTATAAAAGTTAGGATTAGTTATTTCACTTGTACAGACCAGTAGCCTTTAGAACCATAATAATAAAAAACATGGGTTTGCTCTAAGTCACCCTACTCATCAACTTTGCCCTAATCAATATATTGTGTCCATGGAGAATAAACATGTATATTTTTGACATTCAAAGCACAATAAGTAGTAGTCGTGTGCAAATTTATTAGTACATGTCGAGATTTATCATTTATATCTTTTATATGCCTACCTGCATCTTCATACCAGAAAAGTCCTGAAGTTGCATTTTATTGAGAAGAAATATAAAATATAAAACTGTCTGTGGTATGGTCATCCCTAATGTTTGCGTTTTTTGCTAGTGCCACACTGTGTATCTCACCTGATTGGCATTAGCCTGCCTCGTCTCAGATTTCTTCAGAGAGTGGACCGAACCCTCCGAGATTCGGGGCGCTGCCACCTTCTTTAGCCCTTCCTTGGATTCCTTCAGAGAGCCGTCAGGACCATGAGAGACCCGCGCTGCCACATTCTTTATCCCCTCCACACTTCTGCGACCTTTCCCCGTCAACCCCATTCGCAGATTCCCTTTTTTTGTCAAGCCTGCAGAGAAATACACAGTACAATGAAAGAATAAGCATTCTTTTAGTCAAAATGTGCAAACTTCATTTCATTTTTCTGTTTCAACTCTGAATGTTTTGTTTTTTTTTTCTCTGGGAAAAGAGTAGCACTGGTTAGTTGTACTTGCCTGGAATAACCACCATCGGTTGATCTTCATCAGATACTGTGTATTATAGTTACGGAAATAAACTGATGTTGCATTATAGTTTATTGTACTAGGTTTACTACTGGGTGTGGTTTATCCCTTTACCAATTAAAGGTGATATTCTTGAGTACAGTAGTACTGTACATGACTCTGCTCTGCCATGCTATCCCACATGGAAACAAGAGAAGCAAACATATTTAACCTCCCTTCTTCCATTACTTCCATAACTAATTTCAAGACATGGAAACAAGAGAAGCAAACATATTTAACCTCCCTTCTCCATTACTTCCATAACTAATTTCAAGACATGGAAACAAGAGAAGCAAACATATTTAACCTCCCTTCTCCATTACTTCCATAACTAATTTCACGTTTTTAAAGTATAAACCAACATTTTGGAGTCAATTAAGTCACAGGAAGGTGCACAGACAGCTGAAACTTCTCAAATACTCCGATATATAGTATGATTTTGATGATACACATAGACTAGTACAAAAACAACAACGTGCTCGTCGTTTTTCCTTTCTTTCTTAGTACTTGGTGCAAGTCGCACATGACGTGCCACGGACTGAAGTTGCGCATGGACAAATAAATGGTGTTGTTAGTAACTGTAAATGAGGTAAGGTGAATGATGGATTAACATGACGCTTTGTTCAATTAGTTATGTTAAATGGGAAAAAATAAGGTTTTAACAATATCATTTGCCAAAGAGATCCCGTTTAAGATTAGATGTTGTTTTTTTCTAGCGCTGGTTTTTGTTTGGGTGCTTAAAAAAAAAGAAGCTGCGCGAGCGCACCGAGAGCTGTAGTTGTATGTATGGACGGTACCGTCTGTATTTTGTTTTGCTATATTTTTGTAAATAAGTTTAGATTTTTTTTCCGCTTTTTTTCTTCTTCTGTATATTAATATAATAAAGGTCAAGGATGAGACATTTGGTAAAATTGCGTGTTTTTCAGTGTGAGTTAAGTGTACTGTACCCCTTTACGGATATTTTAACTATGTATACAACTAGGAATATGGCAAAGCAATCAATCAACATGCAATACCGATAGAATAGAGTACTTGCAGAAAGGAAAGGAGGGGTCGAGAACCTGGAATGCCAAGCACAAAACTATAATCTAGATACACTAATAGTTAATACTGTACAGTACCTTACAAATATATTAGACAGTACAACCTGTGGGACTGAGGCGGTTCAAAAAGCGTTTAATTACCTTTCTAGAATATTTTAGCTACCGCTAAAACCACCCTCTCTAAACGAATTACTACTGAATCTGTTTAGTGCTGTACAATTATTACACTGTTATGGCTGAATATAACTGACCTGTTAACACGGTTTTATTTTTACAAAGGATACGGTCTTTACTCCAGTAAACAACATCCGCCATATTGAAACAACCGCCACTCCCAGCGATCCAAGCGCGGCCGGGTACCGCACAAGCACTGCCTCCTTGCAAAATTCTGATTGGGTGGATCCTGCATTTGTACGATTCTATTGGATACAACTAATATCAATTAAGCTTCCGGTTGCTTTGCATTGTGGATCTTGAAGTATTTTGGGGCTGGATGAAATTGCTGGAACGGAAGTTGTATTTATATATATATGGGTGCGTTGTTAAATTCATCGGCGCTCTCCATCGCTGACTCGGAAGGGACATCATTTGGTGCGGGGTATTTAATAACAGTTTAGTGACTCAACAGATCTGATCATAATAGAAAGACTGCGGCGCACCTGTGCCAGCTGAGTGAACGCTTATTGGGACGAAGGTTTAGTTTAACCGACTAATCAGGAGCTAGCTTGTTGTTACATTAAAATGTAGAAAGCAGCTAGCCTGCAGCTGTAAATATTTATAAATATGAATATGTTAATGGATACACTTTCAAATATAACCGACTAATCAGGAGCTAGCTTGTTGTTACATTAAAATGTAGAAAGCAGCTAGCCTGCAGCTGTAAATATTTATAAATATGAATATGTTAATGGATACACTTTCAAATATAGTTCGCCCACTTTTCGCAACTTTGTAACATGTTTATAAAAGGACAAATAACATATACGATAAAAAAAAATAATAATAATCTGTTCTCTCTGATATCAAATTCTTGTACGCCACCAGCTCAGTCGGCAAATGTGATCTTGTTTATCATGTTTATTAGCGCTATTACATATTTATTTAAATAAATACACAACTCCATATCCATTTTCAAAAGACTTGGCGTCTCTGAATCTACAGTTACATTGATAATAGTATCTCCGTACAAGGCAAGCTTCCACAGTGGGAGCGGACCTTTAGGTTTTGCTGCAGTTCAGCGACTCTCAGCCCCGGTGACTCCGCTGCTTCAACACAGTGACGCGCCGGTGAATTTAACACAGGTCGATCAGAAACTGCTGGTGAATTTAACAACGGTTTGGTGAATCCGCTTTACGTCGGTGCATGCGGCGAGGATTTAACAACGCACCCTATGCTATGGGTTGTGGTATTTGTAGTTTTTTCTATCTTTGTAGCCGCATAGATCTGGGCAGAAGCAAGTGTGCTTAAAAACTACGATTCCCAGAAATCGGGATCAGCTGCTGCGGTTGTATATCCTGGTTACAGAGGAGCATTAAATGCGGCGAAGAAGGCTTGGCAATGCTGGACTATTTTAAATGAATGCGCTGTATTATCAAATTCACTAAGCGGAATAATAGAGTTATGGGTGAAGTGATGAGTGGGGACAGTAAGAAAGGGGTCGTGGACCTGCTGACGTTGGGTATAACGCGGATATTGGGTAAGTCAACCACCATAACGGACAGACAGGTGATTCGGCAGGTAACGATAACAAGGTTGCTGTGGTAACTGCAGCGCGATAAAGAAGAGGACAGGGAACAAGTGTGATGATTCAAGGCTGTTCACTACTTTGAACAAAATAATAATAAATAATTATCTAATAATAATCAAATACAAGCTGTATCGTCCGTCTTTTTATATTAGACTGACACAGTTTGCTTAGAGACAGACTGTTTGGAATAGAATGGAAGAAACGTGCTGCTAACATACGACACTTCTAAATACATTTTTGAATGGCAGTTTTATTTTACCAAAACAACTCCTACTGTACCAGCAGGGCTGAGTTGGTTATCATATGACAGTTTGGGATAGTTCGGGCTTTCTAACTCGCAACCCAATGCATGCTGGTAAGTGTAGTTCTGCTTCTTATAAAGAAAAGAAACAAGTGAAAGGTACCTGTGACAGGTACAGCGTACCAGAATGCATTGCGATGCGAGTTAAAAAGCCTGAACAGTTCCAGTGAACATGGAGTCATATGGTAACCCTGTGGCTGAGGGAGTTGTTTCTAGCTTTGAAGGTAATGTCTTGAGAGCCTTGAAGAGAGAAGCTAAGCACTAGAAATGATTTGTAGTACTGGTTTAACGATCATTTTAGGGGAACCTTCCCTGATGAGTGGCATTCTGTCCTCGACCCCCAGCAGGCTGCTGGCTGCCAGTGTTTGTCCTGCTAGTGTGTCAGTTATGCCTCCCCTGTCGTTCCAGAAAGCCGCCCAGGTGTCACAGACGTGAAGTTTGTGGAGAAGGAGCCAGCCGAGCGCCACGTCATCTTATCTTGGGAACTGGTGGGTACAATACTGGGCCTGCAATAAGGGTGTCTGTTCAGGAATAGGAGGGGTCGTTCATGCCATTGATAGTCTGGATTCACACAAGACAAGTGTGACGGGCAGTGTTGTGCGATGTGCTGCCATTCCAGTGAGATGAGACAAAGTTAAAAGCTCTGGAACGACGACTGCAGGTTAAAACGCTCGCTTGTGATGCCCAGCCTCACAGCTACACAGGCATGTGCCTAGGGCCCTGGCTTTTTTTTTTCCTCTCTCATGTGTCTGCGTCTTTTACATTTTTAAATAATAAAAAAAAGCTAGCTAGTAAAGTAAAATAAAATATCCTGTTTTCAAGTGCATGGTTTAATATTTAACAATTCTAAATGTTGTTGGAAATACACAATGATAATAAAGTTAGAATAAATGACGCATTTTATTTTACAGCAGATCTCAAATGTAAATCCAAGTATTTAAGGGTCATTCATAAAAAGCAGGTAGGGCCCCTCAGTATATGTTAGGGCTAATTCATTAGCTAGTCCAGCCCTAGGTTCACATTTGCATCGTCACGGATAGGGTGCTACAGACAACAGCAGTTAGACAGTAGTTTCTGCATTGTGGTTTTGAACCAGTAAGTAGTTTTGTCGCTGCTGTTTGGAATGGAAGCTGGTGCAAGATAGAACCACCAGGCGGCAGCACTGAGACCGTGAGAGAGGTAGGATACAACTCTAAACATGAACTACCACTTGTTTTGGGTTAATTGCAAAAACATATAGGTATAATAGCATCATCTGCTAGAGTAGTTTTTGCTACCGACACTGTATAGACTTGCAGTAACATTTAATTAGGACTTTAAATAAAAAAGTACGAATCACTCGCTTGATTGTATCAACATTGAGACATCATGGAATCTGTTAATTGTGCAACAAGTCTCAGTCAGTTGAAAAATAATACTGTCCTCTAAAAGGAATGCTAACCAAGATTTCATACCTCTTATTAGCACTAGCAATGCCATCATCGGTTCCTTTAATTCTTTTGGAGGTCTTTTGGTTTGTGAATTTTATAATTCAGTTTGAAGTATACAGATATTAAAAGGACAAGGCTATAGATGAAGTTGCTCCTGCTTCCTCTTACCTTATTGTTTGCTGTGTTTTAGTTCAAACTCACCCCTGTGGTTTATCTGTAATCAGGTACCAGGACGCTGCAGTGTGTATATCTGTAGCAGAGATGGGAGGCTCAAGCTCTTCCAGACCATGTCTTTGTTCCACCCATGTTCATTAATTGAGCTGATTAAATGTTCTTTAATTGAGCTGATTAAACCTGCATTTAAAGCAGTCATTATACCTGTTAAATCATGTCTAGAATGGCCCTCCTGAACCAGAGCTGCCCATGCTTGCTCCATAGCGTTGTGTTTGAAGTGCTCAGTGACCCCTGCTGTATAACCAGAGTGTGTCTGTGTGTCTGCAGAGGCACTGCTGCATCCTGCCTGAGGACCTGAGGGATTTCTACCTCACCACAGATGGCTTTCAGCTCACCTGGAGTGCCAGGTTTGATGGTAGGCTGTGAAGAGTAGATCTGTCGCAGATTGTGTTGCCTGTTTGGTACTTCGGAGGGAAGTAACGCCTTAAAAGCCCCATCACTGCAGTGCTTGAAACTCACACTAGCCCTGCACCCAGTCCTGGGTTTTCAAATCTTCTATTGTTTAATTATACTATTTAAATGATCAGGAGCCAGGAGTGTGATGATAAATAGCTGCATGAACTCCTATTAATAAGCCTACAGACTGTAGAGACTGAGGTGTGGTTTATTCCTGCTATGATGAAAAGTTAATTCAGAGCAGTTTTAGCAGGGGCCTGATTGCTCAAGCTCCTGGCACCTGCTCATTTTATTAATGTATCTAAACAAGGGAAGTTCTGAAACCCAAGACTGGGTGCAGGACTAACGCACATTGGGAACATTGTCATAGTAGTTTCTCATTGGTTCAAGCACTCGCCTTTCTGACTTGAGTGTTTCTCAAATACAGCATCCACAGTAGACCCCCAGCTGCCTCTCTATTAATCACTGACAGCAGTATTAGTGATGCAGCTTTCCTTCAGTCCATTGCACTGCAGTTGTCATTATTTGGGCAGCTTGCATTCTTATACTTTCTAGAAAGCAAGCTGCCCAAACCAGGACAACAGCAGATTAATGTACTGAAGAAAGTCTGCTGTACCAACACCAATACTGTAAGAAGTACAGTACAGCTTTGCTATATGAAGCATGTAGTATCCCTGCTCTGTGGCATAATCTGATATAATAGGACACCTCCCAAACACACCAATGCACTTATCAAAAAGTCGCTGTATTTTGCTTGAACCTTAGCTTCTAACTGTAAATCTGTGATTATGTGTGTAAATCCCTGGCTGAAGTGGCCACACTCTCAGGAGCCCCCTAGTGGCCGTGGCTGTGCGGAGCATGCTGACTGTTTTCCCTGCTTCTCCCTGGCAGGACAGCCCGTGCCGCTGGGCTCCATGGTTATCAACAGCGTGTGTGCGCTGAGCCCCCTGTGCGAGTCCCCTCTGTACTCCCTGCCCAGCGCACCCACCCTGGCAGACCTGGACAGCGAGTCAGACAGTGAGGGTAAGAGATCTGACTCACAACGCAGCATTGCTTAAAGGTAGAATAAACACGCTTGGTAACTTCTTCCGAGTAAATCTTTGTTTTTAAAGTAGGGAGGGAAGCTGTATAACATGTTGTGTTCATTTTTTGTGCATTATTACTTTTAACAGGGAAAAAACATATTGCAATACAAAAGGGAAAGAGGTTTATTCTTTTGATTAAATTACTGTGTATAAATTGTGTACACCATCTTTATTCTAACTGTTTAAAAGTTAGCAAATCTACTGAAAAACCATGTCTGAAGATTTGGGAATATAGCACACCAACATGCACGTAATGTTCATCTTAATGAGGGTAACATGGGCTGTGGATCCCCAAGGGGGGGCTTGGACCCCAGGTTGGGACACACAGCTAGAAGCAATGCCTCTCTCAGTCCCCTCACTCTACTCTCAGTCCTCTCACTCTGCTTTCTGTTCCTAGGGGTGGAAAGCCAGCCAGTGAAGCCCCATTTTGATTCCCAAAGTCGCATATTTGAGTTGGATGCCTGCAATGGAAATGGAAAAGTCTGCCTTGTTTACAGAAACGTCAAACCACGTAGTTATTTTTTATCATACGCCAGTCAATTATTTCAATAGCTGTAACTCCTGGCTGTAGTGTGACTGTGTCTGTGCATGTTTGTATTGCTCTCTCTCCAGGGCTGGTGGCGCAGCAGTGTGAGGTGTGGTTTCTGGACCGCGCGCTGTACTGGCACTTCCTCACTGAGTCTTTCACTGCCTACTATCGGCTCATGGTCACCCACCTGGGGCTTCCTGAGTGGCAATACCGATTCACCAAGCATGGGCCCAGCCCACAGACCAAGGTAAACCCCCTGACTGCCAAGAGAGGGGTCCCCCTTAGAAAAGCAGTTGTCCCATGCTTTTCCCATGGTTAGACAAGACATGGTCTTATTTATGGATTATTTCAGAAGCTAGAACCCCTTTAAATCGTAGTTACAAAGCCGTTTACCAGAGCCCACTGTTTCAAATCCAGCAACATGAATGCCGACACAATCCAAGCAGATGCAGAGCTTGATCTAAGAAAAGTAATTCTTTATTTTAGTTTTAAACATCTGCTTTTCTGTACATTGTAGTTTTTATATAAACAGTGTAGTACATGAACAAGCTGGATGGATGTTTCACTCGCTCACCAGGTTATTCAACCTGCCTGAATTGTGGAATTACAGCAGTAGCCTATGAATGTTCACAAGGTATGCCCTTCTCTTTGTAGCAGTGGTCGTGTCTGTACCGGCCCATCACTTCCAGCTGTGACCCGCACACCGACCAAGGGGAGCCCTTCCTTAACAAGCTGGATCCCAACAGAGCCTTCCGGGGCAAAGCCAAGCTGCCCACCCCCAAAAAGAAGATTGCCACCCAGTCCACAGGGGCTCAGAGAGGGAGGAACGTGGGGGCCAGCACTGCCAAGAAGTGAGCCCTCATACCCCCTGAAGAATTGCCAGAAAGTGACCCCCACAGCAGAGCTGTGGTCAGTTATAATTACAGTTACAGCAGAATTGTTTGCTGAAATTACAATTAGTTACAATTATGCAGCAGTAATTACAGTTACACTAAAAAGTTACATAAACTACACACATTAGCATGTTTCCTCTATGTATTATAAATAAACAAGCAATAATCACAGATACAAATACAGAAAAATGCTACAACCTTTATTTTTTTAAACAAATGGGGTCCCAAAAAGTGTTTGAAAATACAAGAATAGTGAATGAATGACAAATAAATGCGTTATTGAACTGTGAGTGAACTGTTATATGGTACAATTACATTTGCAATTATGCAGGCGTGCCAAGGTTTAACTACAATTACAAATACATTGTAATTGCAATTGCACAATTACACTTGTAATTCACCCCAGGTCTGCCCCGCATACCGCCTTACCCAGATGAGAGGCTGACATCCAGAATGTTGTTTCCTGAGGTCCAGCTTGCCAGAAAGCGATCCCTGTGCCTCTCCTTATTAAAAGGATTCTTCCAGTGCATGGGTGCTGATCCAGCACTTTCCTCTTTAAGCCCCGGGATGCTGAGTGCAGTGGCCTTGTCTTACCAGTTGACCACGTCGCGATTCCTTTTCAATTGCTGCATAAGCGGGTTTGACTTCCCTACAAGGCCGTCTTTGTAAAAACTCATGTCTGCTCACCTGTGATATGTATTTATTTATCTATTTATTAAAGCTGTTTATCCAGGTGATCAATGCATTCCTTCTTTCTACAAGAGATCATTGGCGAGTTATTAGTGCTAAACTGCAGGTAAGTGAAAAATACTGTTAGCTAATAGGTATGCCTTAGGACAGGCAGTGTGGTTAGAGCTGAGGACTGGGAGCCAGGAGGCAGTGTGGTCTTGTGGTTAGAGCTGAGGACTGGGAGGCAGTGTGGTCGAGTAGTTAGAGCTGAGGGACTGGTAGGGAGGAAGTGTGGTCTAGTGGTTAGAGCTGGGGACTGGGGTGCAGTGTGGTCTAGTGGTTAGAGCTGGGGACTGGGGTGCAGTGTGGTCTAGTGGATCCACAGTTAATGAAAGCTCTGTTTACACCACCGTGTTCTGTTCAGCATGAGAGACTCCAATGAATTGCTTTTAATGTTAAAAATTAATTTATTTACAAGAAAACATGATCGTTAACTTCTGAAACCCAACCTCTTCAACCCTACCCAGACCTGCTCTGTGCTTGATTATTATGGATGTTATTAGATCAGAGTTTAAACATGTCACATGGGTTAGTCCAAAATGATCAGCATTTTCTCAAAGCATGCGCTGGGAAGGGTATCAGAATGATCTCAATTCTTAGATGTTTGTGCACAGTATAGGATATAATGTAGCAGTCAAAGGTGTATATTTTCACTTTCATAATAAGAAATCACATTTTATTTTGAAAATCTAGGGCCTGCTTTGGATTTCATCTTTTTTATGTACACTTCGCAGGGGTGGTTGTTATCTTGACAAGAACATGCTGTGTACGCTTGTTGTGTTTGATGATCATTTTGGGTGACCACTTAAGAAATTTCCTCAACGTTTAACCATTGTAAAAGATATGCATGTCAAATAGAGGTCAGCTGTAGTGTTTATAAAGTATATTGTGTGCAGTGTAAAGTTATTCATTCAAAGTCTTTTCCATGCAAACGTAAATGTTGTGTGCATGTAGTCTGAAACAAATTTATGTTGTAGTCTATCATAAAAAAAAGTAGCAACACTATAATAAAGAGCTTCTAATTGATGGGTGTTTTGGTTACAAAATGCCCAATATTTTGATGTTTAAATGTTTAGGAAATTTAACAGAGACTACCATCCCTGGTGCATATATATTTAACAAAAGTGAACTTGGAGGGGCCAGTGTCTCTCGCACAGTTCCCGCACAGGGGTGTGTTAAAAGCGGAAGCAGTGTTTTTGATCAGAGCAGACTCCCCCCAGCCCCTCCTCTAGATGCTCCTCAGCCAGATGGTGATACTCGATGAAGAGTTTGTAGAGCAGAGAGCCAGTCACACTGCCAACCATGGGCGCCACCACAGGGATCCACCACCAGCCATTACCAGCACTTCAGAGACAGACAGAAAGAGGTCAGCAGAATCAGTAAATCAAAACTTGAAAAGCTTTGCATGTCAGTGATATTCCCCCCGCCATGGCTGTAAATTCAAAATCAGCCACATGAAAAAGCACAGTAGATCACCAGGACCTACATCTTACATCGTGTGCGCACATGCACACATGTAAGGCTGACATACTGACAGATCATTATGATCCTATCGATAACTATAAACAATGTCCTTAGCAAGCTTCATCACAATTGGCAAGCTCTCCAGATATATACAAAACTGTGCCATGCATACAGTATGTATCCTCAGCATGGGGTAGTCAGGTTGGAGATTAACCAGCCCCTAAACACTTTTCCCCAGTGCAGTGAGCCCCACTTACAGCAAAGCCTACATTGCCTTTACAGATCAGTCAATACGTTTGTGGCCTTGTTCACCTAACAGCAGCTGTGAGAGTCTTGAGAGCTGTTCTACCTGAAGACGTCAGGACCCCAGCCTGCCATGGAGGTGAAGAAGCGTGGGGGCAGGTCGCGGGCGGGGTTGATGGCGTACCCGCTGTTGCTGCCCAGAGAGATGCCAATCACCACCACCAGGAGGCCGATGAGCAGAGGCTGCGTGCCTCTGAGCGCCGGGCTGTTCCTGTGGTCATTCAGCGCCAGGATACACAGCAGCAGCATGGCAGTGCCCAGCACCTGGAACAGCGCCACAGAATGATCGTCGCTAACTAAACCATTTCAGAACTCTTACCTGCGGTGCACTTCCAAACTGTTCGGTGCCTACCTCTAATATTGAGAATTCCTTGCATTTTAAAACATGATCTGTGGTACTACTTGAGGTTAAAGACAGTTCTCAGTTTCTATGCCTTACAAGATATATATCCATGGTGTTTATTATTTTATTATTATTAAACCTTTATTTTACTAGGAAATTGCAAGTGAGACCTAGCCAAGAAAGGTAGCAGCAATGCAATAAAACATAATACAGAAAAAAAAAATCCTTCTAAACAGACAAGTCATACTCAATACAATAAACAATCAGTTAGTGACAATCAATCAATACAGGTGTAATCAACTACTTAAAACAAGCACAGCTCTCAATTAAATAATCATGCAGCTTGCTCCTGAATTGTACTAAAGTTATTTGGGACTGCACCTTAAGTTTAGACTGCAAGTCATTCCGAGACCATGGAGCAAAATAAGTGAATGATCTTTTAGCAACCTCCGTATGCACTTTGGGAACCGTAAAATACAAAAATGAGTGCAATGCAAGACTAATTACTGCAAGCGACTGTAAAGTATTCATTTATATATGGAGGTAGCGTACATACTATAGCCTTGTATAAAAAAACATATATACCAGTGCTTAAACCTTCGCAATGCCAAAGCGGTCCAGCCAACCAAACTATAGAAACACTCAATGAGGAGTACAATAACTTGAGTTTGTAATATATCTCAATGCTGCATGATGTGGGATCCAATTTGCTTAATGTTAAGGGCGATTAGATCATGTCACCATAATCAATTTGTGGTAGAAATACGCAAGCAATTAGCCTTTTTGTAACGACTGAAAAACAAGGTTTGAGTCTATGCAGAAAGCCTATCATGAATTTCAATTTTCTTTGCAAGATGGTTAATATGGGTCTTAAAATCGAGATTACTATCCAGCCAAATGTCCAGATACTTATAGTTGTCAACTAACTCAATGACTTTGTTATCTAACGTAACAAAAGTTAAATCAACAGTAGCATTTGTCCTTGTAGCAGAGAATCCCATAGCTTTTGTCTTAGAGTTTAAAAGAAGCTTTCAATGAATGAAAGCTCGTTGAATGGAGGAGTCGGGAAAGGTGAGAGAATTATTACAGCTGCACACTGTGGTCCTGCAACACTATGGACAGCACTCTGCAAACCTACAGATCTGTTTTACTGCAGAAAGATCAACAATTCACAGAAAACAGGAAGCAGTACATTAATAGCAGTTTGATTATTCAGCCACAGTGCTCGCTTGTTTGCTCACCTGGTCCAGAAAGCCTCCTCCCACTGACAGGTATGGCGCCGGGTAGGTAGCGAAGATCCCAGCAGTTGCTCTTGGGCCCGTCACTGTGAAGTTCCCTCTGCAGAACTCAAACAGAGCATCTGGAGAGAGGAGCAGATACACATACACTCACTGCACATTGAGTCAGGACAAGAGCACACATACACTCACTGCACACCGAGTCTGAGGAGCACACACATACACTCACTGCACACCGAGTCTGAGGACAGGAGCACACACACACTCACTGCACACTGAGTCAGGCAGGAGCACACACACTGAGTTGGAGGACAGGAGCACACACACCGAGTCGGAGGAGCACACACACCGAGTCCGAGGACAGGAGCACATTGCACACCGAGTCCGAGGACAGGAGCACACACACATACTGCACACCGAGTCCGAGGACAGGAGCACACACTCATACTGCACACCGAGTCCGAGGACAGGAGCACACACTCATACTGCACACCGAGTCCGAGGACAGGAGCACACACTCACTGCACACCGAGTCCGAGGACAGGAGCACACACTCACTGCACACCGAGTCCGAGGACAGGAGCACACACTCACTGCACACCGAGTCCGAGGACAGGAGCACACACTCACTGCACACCGAGTCCGAGGACAGGAGCACACACTCACTGCACACCGAGTCCGAGGACAGGAGCACACACTCACTGCACACCGAGTCCGAGGACAGGAGCACACACTCACTGCACACCGAGTCCGAGGACAGGAGCACACACTCACTGCACACCGAGTCCGAGGACAGGAGCACACACTCACTGCACACCGAGTCCGAGGACAGGAGCACACACTCACTGCACACCGAGTCCGAGGACAGGAGCACACACTCACTGCACACCGAGTCCGAGGACAGGAGCACACACTCACTGCACACCGAGTCCGAGGACAGGAGCACACACTCACTGCACACCGAGTCCGAGGACAGGAGCACACACTCACTGCACACCGAGTCCGAGGACAGGAGCACACACTCACTGCACACCGAGTCCGAGGACAGGAGCACACACTCACTGCACACCGAGTCCGAGGACAGGAGCACACACTCACTGCACACCGAGTCCGAGGACAGGAGCACACACTCACTGCACACCGAGTCCGAGGACAGGAGCACACACTCACTGCACACCGAGTCCGAGGACAGGAGCACACACTCACTGCACACCGAGTCCGAGGACAGGAGCACACACTCACTGCACACAGAGTCCGAGGACAGGAGCACACACTCACTGCACACCGAGTCCGAGGACAGGAGCACACACTCACTGCACACCGAGTCCGAGGACAGGAGCACACACTCACTGCACACCGAGTCCGAGGACAGGAGCACACACTCACTGCACACCGAGTCCGAGGACAGGAGCACACACTCACTGCACACTGAGTGAGGACAGGAGCACACACACATTGCACACTGAGTGAGGACAGGAGCACACACACATTGCACACCAAGTCTGAGGACAGGAGCACACACACATACTGCACACCGAATCTGAGGACAGGAGCACACACACTGAGTCGGAGGACAGGAGCACACACACATACTGCACACCGAGTCTGAGGACAGGAGCACACACACACTGAGTCTGAGGACAGGAGCACACACACATACTGCACACAGAGTCTGAGGACAGGAGCACACACTCACTGCACACTGAGTCAGAGGACAGGAGCACACACACATACTGCACACCGAGTCTGAGGACAGGGGCACACACACATTGCACACTGAGTGAGGACAGGAGCACACACACATTGCACACCAAGTCTGAGGACAGGAGCACACACACATACTGCACACCGAATCTGAGGACAGGAGCACACACACTGAGTCGGAGGACAGGAGCACACACACATACTGCACACCGAGTCTGAGGACAGGAGCACACACACACACTGAGTCTGAGGACAGGAGCACGCACACTGCACACCGAGTCTGAGGACAGGAGCACACACTCACTGCACACTGAGTCAGAGGACAGGAGCACACACACATACTGCACACCGAGTCTGAGGACAGGAGCACACACACACACTGAGTCTGAGGACAGGAGCACACACACACACTGAGTCTGAGGACAGGAGCACGCACACTGCACACCGAGTCTGAGGACAGGAGCACACACACTGCACACCGAGTCTGAGGACAGGAGCACACACACTGCACACCGAGTTTGAGGACAGGAGCACACACACTGCACACCGAGTCTGAGGACAGGAGCACACACACACACTGCACTACACACCCTTTTAAAAATGTCCCACAATAAAGCACAGTGAAAGCATAAATAAGCACTGTAAAGAAAAGCGAGGTATGGTAAATCACATTAATAAACGTGGCAAACCAGGGTAAACTATGGTAAATGCAGAGTATAACCATGGGAAAGTGCAAAAACACCATGTAAAAATACTATGGCAAACTTTTATAAAGGCAAACTCAAAACCAGAAACACTGGCTGCTCACCTGTGACTACTGCAGATGTGAGGGTGACATTAAACACCCCGGAGCATAGTGAAGTGTAACAGCAAGGTAAATCAGAGAGAAGCTTATAAAGCACGGTAAAAAAAAAATAAACAGCTTACGTACAGCACTGCAAATGCATAGTAGAAGCAGGGGTTTCACCATGGTTAGAATATGCATTTACCACAGTTTACCCTGGTTTGCCATGTTTATTAATATGCTTTACCATACATCGCTATTCGTCACCATGCTATCGCTATGTTTTATTACACTTTACTATGGGACACATTTATCAGGGAAAGAGCAGCTCTTGCACACAGGCGGCGCTGTTAGCTGCTTACCATAGTAGACCCAGAAGACGGTGACCGCAGCCATAAAGGAGCCGAGGAACTGGGCAGCAGCGTAGACCGGCAGCTTCCTCCAGCTCAGGCTCCCCAGCACACACATGGAGAAGGTGACTGCAGTGTTCATATGAGCTCCTGCAGAGATCAAGTACAGGAACCAAGCCTGAGCGCAGTGAACCAGGGACACATTCACTATGTGTTCAGTGCCCGTCACACGGCTGGCTGAGTGATGACGTCAGACCAGAAAGGAATACAGAGACAGTGGTGAGGAGTGAAACCGAATCGCAAATGGCAGCGCTCAGTGTTTTAATAAACAAAATGTTTAAGCAAAACAGAAGACAGGCACTAAGCCAAAACAAACAGACGAGTGCACGAACAGACAAACAAACACAGTGCGTGAAAGAATCCTTTCCTTTCCTTTACTCCTTCCTCACTCCCGTTCTCCACTCACCGAACACACAACCCCGAGTGAATGAAATGTGCATCTATATATACTGTTGTGCCGGGATTCAATTACTAATTAATTATTCACTTGAATCCCAGCACGTGAATTTATTATGTGCAACCTCGTGCTCGCATATTAATTACTTTAAATGCACGTGAAGTGACGTGCAATCCTCGTGCTTAAATACAACAATACATTTTAAATAACTCGTGCTGCACACACCCATTTATATCCCATGCAGCCAACTACAATACACCAACATTAACACACGTAACATACAACATATAACATATAACACACAAATGCACACAGGGGCGGGGCACATTGCCACAGCCCCTTATAGAAGTTCACCATAGTAAAAGCCTAGCAAAGTGTACTAAAGCACAGTGAAAGCATGGTAAAGCATAAGTAAGCAATGTAAAGCATATACAAAAATATGGTGAACTATAGTAAATTCGAAGTATAACCATGGGAAAAGCATGAGAAAAAGGGACTGCATGTTTTTATTTTTTATTTTAGAAAAGGGAATTATGAAGTTGCACAACATTCTTGCTTGATTTGCTTAAATTGAAGAGTAGTTAATCAAGCCTATAGTCACAACAGCCTTTCATTCACAACCAGTTCATTGTACAGTTCGTGTTTCATATACTACAAGGCACCGACCCACCGAGAGGGCTTGTGTGGTCCAATAAGAATTCATGCAAGGTAGCTTAATGTAGATTCTCATTAACAAAAGATATGGAAACAGGCATGTTTGATACTCAAATAATAAAGGCAGTCAAACAGACACAATATAAAACGATTTAAATGTTATCCTCTTCACAGAAACACACACACACACATCTAAGTTAATGAGAACATAAATATTTCAAAAGTTTAAAATGTAAATCTTTGTCAAGTCAGCAAACCCTCACCTGAGACGCCCCCAGCGATGTGAATGCCCATGGTGACCCCAAGGCCGAAGCCCAAATTTATACTGAAGTAGTCACCATAGGAACCACCTCCCATGACCACCTGGGCTACCGAGCCCAGACCGAAAACCTGCAAGAAAATACAAGGGTGAGATTGGACAGGGTGAGCAGCCTCTGAAACAGGACACGTGGCTAAACAGGAAACAAGAAACAGGAAGTGACCAACTGAGAAACCTCCCAGGTAGAGGTTTTATATCAATTGTAATCACTTTAGGTGCCCCTTTCAATGGTAAAGAAGAGAGAAATCATTGTCTCTGAACATCGTGTGATTTTCCTGTGTTTAATGTAAAGCTTTTAAAATTCCTGCCTAACGCATCCCAAACCTGTGAACCATGCAACTCTAAACGAATACTCTTTACACCCACAGTGTTTCAACAAGCCCGAGATGAACTGGTAGAACCTGGCTCTCCAGCTTTGTTTCCATGCTACTGCTTCAAAGACTGTTTCCACATTTCTATTGTAAAACCACAAGCCTGTCTGGTAAAACCAGTGTGACGTCCCAGACCAGGCTTTGCTATTGGTAAGAGTTACTAGGTTACATTTCTTTTGGGTAGGAACCCCACTCGCTGTGGGATGTAACCTGCCCAGTGTATCAATATCTGTAACGATTGTTTTGGGGCTCGAATTCCAGAAAACGGCTCGATGGCCAAAATAAACGAACACAAACAAACAAAGGATACGAGTCCCTTCACCATGATTCGCAGTAAGAAGCATTTGTTTAGTTCCTTTACAGTTTACATGCAACACATCTCTTTCCAACTCTGAGAGTGAGACCTTATATAGCAGGTGGTCAGGCGCTAATGAGACCATTGGCGGTCATTTATCTCCTGACCACCTGCATTCCACACGTGAAGGCAGGGAGAGGAAAAACACCAAAAATAACAACAATAGAGAGCACGTATATCTAAGGACGGGGCACCCCGCCACAATGATTTATTTTTAAGAAGAAATCGAACTTTGCAATTCCTTGAGCACCTCTCACACCTCCCTTTGTCCCATCCCTTCCTGATCCCCAGACACTGAGAAGCTGGGACTTGTAGCCCTGAGGCTTAGTTTGTGTTCAACTACCCGAGATAATGCAGGAAGGTGTTAGGAGGCTGCAGAGAATACGAAGGATTGGAATTCCCTCCTTGGAATAAAAAGGGATGTCCTGGGTGCATCAGTGTCTGCTCCTGGCACATCAAGGAGCTCTGTATCACGTGTCTTTGAGCACTGGCAACACGGAAACACTGCAAGCATGTACAGGATGAGCTGGCAAATTGATCAGCACTCACAGGCACTACCATCCCTGGCTGACATAACTGCTAGGGACCATACAAACATGATGGGCCTTTCTTTATGTTAGTCATTGAATCTCTCGCTCAGCTGGAGACCAGGAAGCAGATCTACTCCGCTCTAGCTCCAGTGTAAAGCTTGCAGTGCTTTGTGTGTAGAAAATGTGAATCAGTAATGAAACTCGATGCACTTTGCCTCTTTCAAACTGGGAAACTCTTAACGTGTGGGTGACTGCTGCTGTTTAAGCTGACTGCATGTGACGGTTTTACTGCAGAAGCTCTTCACAAAACACAACACCTGCTAGCTGGACAGTGGTGCTATAGCTATAACTGACCATGGCTGCACGAAGCCTAGAATAGCATGCAAAAACAGAGCCTGTAAATGACTTGTTAGCCAGCGTGCAGGATCAGATGGAGAATGAAGGATCGATGGACAGGTCTGCAGGTAGACCACAATAGGGGAGCTGGGAACCATACATCCCTTAAACAAGTTTACCACGGTAAATATGCTTTTCCCATGGTTATACTATGCATTTAACATCGCTTGCCATGTTTGTTTGTTTTTTTTAATATGCCTTGCCTCTGGGATTTACAATGCTTAGCTACTGTATGCTTTATTTTTTAGAATGTTTTATGACACTTTGCTATGCTTTTAACATGGTATAAGGGATAGTCAGAACAGCTCACACTATCCACGCTGTGCCAGGGTAGAGACCAAGCACTACACTGGTCCTTTGTTGCACAGACATGAAGGCTATAGGGGGTGCATTACACAGCTCCTATAGTTATCTCCTCATATCAACTCAGATCTGATGTATTTATTAAACTTCCAGCCCTGAAGGCTATAAGGGGTGCATTACACAGCTCCTATAGTTATCTCCTCATATGAACTCAGATCTGATGCATTTATTAAACTTCCAGCCCTGAAGGTCACATTCTACACAAAGAGTTGAAATGAGCTGCCTTTAAGCATTTAGTTATGTTTTGTGTCAATCGGAAACTATTTAGACACCAGAATATCCAAATACCTCTAAAGAATCAACAGGCCCAGCATGACTAATGGAGAAAAACAGAAAGTCCCCAGCCTGCATCGAAGAATAAACCACAAACACAATCTACACATCGCTTGAGGTGCATACTAAATATCTGTATTCAATATGATTGCTACAGTTAAACTGGCATAGCTAAAAATACTGTGTAACACAGCAGGATGGCTACAACTTGAGTGAAGAAAACATTTTTATACAACGGAACCGTACAAACTAGAATATTCTAGTTCTGGGCTTTTCACATTACATTCTTTCAAAATTCCAACGAATATTTGAATATCCTGTTAAATGTACAATATTGCAGTTTAAATATCTTGGGTATAACAAGCCCAATGGCACCCCATCCAGTGAGCGATCACAGAAAGGAGAGAAGCTCTCTTCTGTACAGTAGAATGTGGGTTTGTATCTCAGACCTCACCAGTTCTGTTTTCCTTCCACATACTGTGTGGTGCATATTGCACTCTGGAGTAACCCTAATAAAAGTTCCCATAGTTAAAGTATAGCAAAGTGTAATAAAGTATAGTGAAAGCACGGTATAACTATGGGAAATGCATAATATAACCATGGTAAACCTGCAAAATACTGTGTCAAAATACTGTGGTCAAGTTTTCTAAGGGAAATGCTTCGATATACAGAAACTGTAGCGGAAAGTTCTTTAGTAAACTTTGTTGTACGACTCACTTACCATCATGACAAAGGTGCTGAGTATCTCAGCCAGAGCCTCTCGCAGGTATTCGTTTCGGATTCGAATGGATTTCTTTACATTGGATACAAACTGCTTGTCCAGCTTCATCTTGCTCTGTCCATTTGTCAACTCTGTCACTCTCCCCGCTGCCCTCCGTCTCTCTGTCTTTCTCCTCTTCAGCTGCTTTTATTAACCAGGCTGGTTACACTTTGGCACGAGATTCCTCCCTGGACCTAGCTTAAGTGCTTCCTGTCCAGTTCAAATACCAGTCATAGGAGATAAAGGGGATGCGTTTCTTTGATTCTTTACAAAGTCACATGTCCCTCCTGAGAATCCACTCATGAATACACTTAAAGGCTTATAGAGCAGCTCGGAACAGCTGTGAAATCTCAGTTAGCTCTCAGGTATTCTTCTTGTTAAGATTCATTCTGTATTATTTTCTGTTTCAGTTATCTATCACATCTTCATGATTTTTTTTATTCAGAATCACTGGCATCTGGTACACCAGTGTTACATTAATTGAGCTCCTCTGTAACACTCTGCCTCTAGTGGCTGTTGCAGGGGAGCATCTTAACGGTTCACCTCTGGTGTACCAGTTTGTGGCAAAGTGGTGAATGGTTACAGATGTGTGCAGTGCTGAACGGATACAAAATACACAGACAATCATTAACAGGTGCAAAGGTGTTTATTGTTTTACAATGTCCAGAGCCTTAGGGCAAACATCTGGAAATAATAAATGTTGGAATTGATGCAGCGGCGTGTATCACTCTGTTTGTAATCCTTGGGTTTGACCCAAAACCAATAACAAAAAGTCCCGTTCTTTCCTCACCCACACATAACACAGAACACAAAGACAGTGTTATTTTAGTGCATAAAACTAGTGCTTCTTTTGTGAAACAGGGAAGTGCTGGTGTCCGGGTTTGTTGCTGGCCTGCGGCTGCAGCTCCGGATAGTTTTCCAATCCAATCCTCGGATGCCACGCCGTGTACCGTCGGGGTCATTGAGTTTGGATACCGTAGCTCCGTTCCTCTTCTAAATGACCGACTTCCACCTACCCTACGGAATAAATTGTTGTGCCATTTAATTAAGGGTACTCTGTTCCTCTTACACCGTGCCCTCACAGGTCGAGAGGGAGATCTAACACCAAGAATTATTCGATCTCTGTCACACAAATTACTTGGAGGTTAGACGTGCTTCTGAGAGCTCAGCTGTACTTGGAGGTTAGTCATGGTTCTGAGAGCTCAGCTGTACTTGGAGGTTAGACATGGTTCTGAGAGCTCAGCTGTACTTGGAGGTTGATGTGGTTCTGAGAGCTCAGCTGTACTTGGAGGTTGATGTGGTTCTGAGAGCTCAGCTGTACTTGGAGGTTAGACATGGTTCTGAGAGCTCAGCTGTACTTGGAGGTTAGACATGGTTCTGAGAGCTCAGCTGTACTTGGAGGTTGATGTGGTTCTGAGAGCTCAGCTGTACTTGGAGGTTAGACATGGTTCTGAGAGCTCAGCTGTACTTGGAGGTTAGATGTGGTTCTGAGAGCTCAGTTGTACTTGGAGGTTGATGTGGTTCTGAGAGCTCAGCTGTACTTGGAGGTTAGACATGGTTCTGAGAGCTCAGCTGTACTTGGAGGTTAGACATGGTTCTGAGAGCTCAGCTGTACTTGGAGGTTAGACATGGTTCTGAGAGCTCAGCTGTACTTGGAGGTTAGACATGGTTCTGAGAGCTCAGCTGTACTTGGAGGTTAGACATGGTTCTGAGAGCTCAGCTGTACTTGGAGGTTAGACATGGTTCTGAGAGCTCAGCTGTACTTGGAGGTTAGACATGGTTCTGAGAGCTCAGCTGTACTTGGAGGTTAGACATGGTTCTGAGAGCTCAGTTGTACTTGGAGGTTAGACATGGTTCTGAGAGCTCAGCTGTACTTGGAGGTTAGTCATGGTTCTGAGAGCTCAGTTGTACTTGGAGGTTAGACATGGTTCTGAGAGCTCAGCTGTACTTGGAGGTTAGACATGGTTCTGAGAGCTCAGCTGTACTTGGAGGTTAGACATGGTTCTGAGAGCTCAGCTGTACTTGGAGGTTAGATGTGGTTCTGAGAGCTCAGCTGTACTTGGAGGTTAGACATGGTTCTGAGAGCTCAGCTGTACTTGGAGGTTAGACATGGTTCTGAGAGCTCAGCTGTACTTGGAGGTTAGATGTGGTTCTGAGAGCTCAGTTGTACTTGGAGGTTAGATGTGGTTCTGAGAGCTCAGCTGTACTTGGAGGTTAGACGTGGTTCTGAGAGCTCAGCTGTACTTGGAGGTTAGACATGGTTCTGAGAGCTCAGCTGTACTTGGAGGTTAGACATGGTTCTGAGAGCTCAGCTGTACTTGGAGGTTAGATGTGGTTCTGAGAGCTCAGCTGTACTTGGAGGTTAGACATGGTTCTGAGAGCTCAGCTGTACTTGGAGGTTAGACATGGTTCTGAGAGCTCAGCTGTACTTGGAGGTTAGACATGGTTCTGAGAGCTCAGCTGTACTTGGAGGTTAGACATGGTTCTGAGAGCTCAGCTGTACTTGGAGGTTAGACATGGTTCTGAGAGCTCAGCTGTACTTGGAGGTTAGACATGGTTCTGAGAGCTCAGCTGTACTTGGAGGTTAGACATGGTTCTGAGAGCTCAGCTGTACTTGGAGGTTAGACGTGGTTCTGAGAGCTCAGCTGTACTTGGAGGTTAGACATGGTTCTGAGAGCTCAGCTGTACTTGGAGGTTAGACATGGTTCTGAGAGCTCAGCTGTACTTGGAGGTTAGATGTGGTTCTGAGAGCTCAGATGTACTTGGAGGTTAGACATGGTTCTGAGAGCTCAGATGTACTTGGAGGTTAGACATGGTTCTGAGAGCTCAGCTGTACTTGGAGGTTAGACATGGTTCTGAGAGCTCAGCTGTACTTGGAGGTTAGACATGGTTCTGAGAGCTCAGCTGTACTTGGAGGTTAGACATGGTTCTGAGAGCTCAGCTGTACTTGGAGGTTAGACATGGTTCTGAGAGCTCAGCTGTACTTGGAGGTTAGACATGGTTCTGAGAGCTCAGCTGTACTTGGAGGTTAGACATGGTTCTGAGAGCTCAGCTGTACTTGGAGGTTAGACATGGTTCTGAGAGCTCAGCTGTACTTGGAGGTTAGACATGGTTCTGAGAGCTCAGCTGTACTTGGAGGTTAGACATGGTTCTGAGAGCTCAGCTGTACTTGGAGGTTAGACATGGTTCTGAGAGCTCAGCTGTACTTGGAGGTTAGACATGGTTCTGAGAGCTCAGCTGTACTTGGAGGTTAGACATGGTTCTGAGAGCTCAGCTGTACTTGGAGGTTAGACATGGTTCTGAGAGCTCAGCTGTACTTGGAGGTTAGACATGGTTCTGAGAGCTCAGCTGTACTTGGAGGTTAGACATGGTTCTGAGAGCTCAGCTGTACTTGGAGGTTAGACATGGTTCTGAGAGCTCAGCTGTACTTGGAGGTTAGACATGGTTCTGAGAGCTCAGCTGTACTTGGAGGTTAGACATGGTTCTGAGAGCTCAGCTGTACTTGGAGGTTAGACATGGTTCTGAGAGCTCAGCTGTACTTGGAGGTTAGACATGGTTCTGAGAGCTCAGCTGTACTTGGAGGTTAGACATGGTTCTGAGAGCTCAGCTGTACTTGGAGGTTAGACATGGTTCTGAGAGCTCAGCTGTACTTGGAGGTTAGACATGGTTCTGAGAGCTCAGCTGTACTTGGAGGTTAGACATGGTTCTGAGAGCTCAGCTGTACTTGGAGGTTAGACATGGTTCTGAGAGCTCAGCTGTACTTGGAGGTTAGACATGGTTCTGAGAGCTCAGCTGTACTTGGAGGTTAGACATGGTTCTGAGAGCTCAGCTGTACTTGGAGGTTAGACATGGTTCTGAGAGCTCAGCTGTACTTGGAGGTTAGACATGGTTCTGAGAGCTCAGCTGTACTTGGAGGTTAGACATGGTTCTGAGAGCTCAGCTGTACTTGGAGGTTAGACATGGTTCTGAGAGCTCAGCTGTACTTGGAGGTTAGACATGGTTCTGAGAGCTCAGCTGTACTTGGAGGTTAGACATGGTTCTGAGAGCTCAGCTGTACTTGGAGGTTAGACATGGTTCTGAGAGCTCAGCTGTACTTGGAGGTTAGACATGGTTCTGAGAGCTCAGCTGTACTTGGAGGTTAGACATGGTTCTGAGAGCTCAGCTGTACTTGGAGGTTAGACATGGTTCTGAGAGCTCAGCTGTACTTGGAGGTTAGACATGGTTCTGAGAGCTCAGCTGTACTTGGAGGTTAGACATGGTTCTGAGAGCTCAGCTGTACTTGGAGGTTAGACATGGTTCTGAGAGCTCAGCTGTACTTGGAGGTTAGACATGGTTCTGAGAGCTCAGCTGTACTTGGAGGTTAGACATGGTTCTGAGAGCTCAGCTGTACTTGGAGGTTAGACATGGTTCTGAGAGCTCAGCTGTACTTGGAGGTTAGACATGGTTCTGAGAGCTCAGCTGTACTTGGAGGTTAGACATGGTTCTGAGAGCTCAGCTGTACTTGGAGGTTAGACATGGTTCTGAGAGCTCAGCTGTACTTGGAGGTTAGACATGGTTCTGAGAGCTCAGCTGTACTTGGAGGTTAGACATGGTTCTGAGAGCTCAGCTGTACTTGGAGGTTAGACATGGTTCTGAGAGCTCAGCTGTACTTGGAGGTTAGACATGGTTCTGAGAGCTCAGCTGTACTTGGAGGTTAGACATGGTTCTGAGAGCTCAGCTGTACTTGGAGGTTAGACATGGTTCTGAGAGCTCAGCTGTACTTGGAGGTTAGACATGGTTCTGAGAGCTCAGCTGTACTTGGAGGTTAGACATGGTTCTGAGAGCTCAGTTGTACTTGGAGGTTAGACATGGTTCTGAGAGCTCAGCTGTACTTGGAGGTTAGACATGGTTCTGAGAGCTCAGTTGTACTTGGAGGTTAGACATGGTTCTGAGAGCTCAGTTGTACTTGGAGGTTAGACATGGTTCTGAGAGCTCAGCTGTACTTGGAGGTTAGACATGGTTCTGAGAGCTCAGTTGTACTTGGAGGTTAGACATGGTTCTGAGAGCTCAGTTGTACTTGGAGGTTAGACATGGTTCTGAGAGCTCAGCTGTACTTGGAGGTTAGACATGGTTCTGAGAGCTCAGTTGTACTTGGAGGTTAGACATGGTTCTGAGAGCTCAGCTGTACTTGGAGGTTAGACATGGTTCTGAGAGCTCAGCTGTACTTGGAGGTTAGACATGGTTCTGAGAGCTCAGTTGTACTTGGAGGTTAGACATGGTTCTGAGAGCTCAGCTGTACTTGGAGGTTAGACATGGTTCTGAGAGCTCAGCTGTACTTGGAGGTTAGACATGGTTCTGAGAGCTCAGCTGTACTTGGAGGTTAGACATGGTTCTGAGAGCTCAGCTGTACTTGGAGGTTAGACATGGTTCTGAGAGCTCAGCTGTACTTGGAGGTTAGACATGGTTCTGAGAGCTCAGCTGTACTTGGAGGTTAGACATGGTTCTGAGAGCTCAGCTGTACTTGGAGGTTAGACATGGTTCTGAGAGCTCAGCTGTACTTGGAGGTTAGACATGGTTCTGAGAGCTCAGCTGTACTTGGAGGTTAGACATGGTTCTGAGAGCTCAGCTGTACTTGGAGGTTAGACATGGTTCTGAGAGCTCAGCTGTACTTGGAGGTTAGACATGGTTCTGAGAGCTCAGCTGTACTTGGAGGTTAGACATGGTTCTGAGAGCTCAGCTGTACTTGGAGGTTAGACATGGTTCTGAGAGCTCAGCTGTACTTGGAGGTTAGACATGGTTCTGAGAGCTCAGCTGTACTTGGAGGTTAGACATGGTTCTGAGAGCTCAGCTGTACTTGGAGGTTAGACATGGTTCTGAGAGCTCAGCTGTACTTGGAGGTTAGTCATGGTTCTGAGAGCTCAGTTGTACTTGGAGGTTAGACATGGTTCTGAGAGCTCAGCTGTACTTGGAGGTTAGACATGGTTCTGAGAGCTCAGCTGTACTTGGAGGTTGACGTGGTTCTGAGAGCTCAGATGTACTTGGAGGTTAGACATGGTTCTGAGAGCTCAGTTGTACTTGGAGGTTAGACATGGTTCTGAGAGCTCAGCTGTACTTGGAGGTTAGACATGGTTCTGAGAGCTCAGCTGTACTTGGAGGTTAGACATGGTTCTGAGAGCTCAGCTGTACTTGGAGGTTAGTCATGGTTCTGAGAGCTCAATTGTACTTGGAGGTTAGATGTGGTTCTGAGAGCTCAGTTGTACTTGGAGGTTAGACGTGGTTCTGATGGGAGATACTGAAATTGAAGAAGGAATTTATGAAAAAGATCTAGGAGTTTATGTGGACTCAGAAATGTCTTCATCTAGACAATTTGGTGAAGCTATATAAAAAGGCCAACAAAATGCTCGGATATATAGTGAAAAGTGTTGGATTTAAATCAGGGGAAGTAATGTTTACAAACTTTACAATGCATTAGTAAGACCTCATCTAGAATATTGTGTTCTGGTCACCTTGCTACAAAATGGATATTGCTGCTCTAGAAAAAGTGCAAAGAAGAGCGACCAGAATTATTCCTGGTTTAAAAGGCATGTCATATGCAGACAGGCTAAAATAATTTAATCTATTCAGTCTTGAACAAAGATCTGATTCAAGCATTCAAAATTCTAAAAGGTATTGACAATGTCAACCCAGGGGACTTTTTTGACCTGAAAAAAGAAACAAGGACCAGGGGTCACAAATGGATGTTAGATAAAGGGGCATTCAGAACAGAAAACAGGAGTCAGTTTTTTACACAGAGAATTATGGGAGTCTGGAACCAGCTCCCCAGTAATGTTGTTGAAGTTGACACCCTGGGATCCTTCAAGAGGCTGCTTGATGAGATTCTGGGATCAATAAGCTACTAACAACCAAACAAGCAAAATGGACTGAATGGCCTCCTCTCGTTTTAACCTTTCTTATGTTCTTATGTTCTAACTCCTTCTCCTCAAACAAAAGATTTCTCCTTTTTCATACAGATGGCCATTCCCCAATAGCATTCAATTACCTAATTAGGGAATGGCCACACCTGTGATTGTTGGCAGGGACAGATTTAACCCCATCCCTGCCAACCTTAGCCCTATTTATACCAGCAGGCCTGCCACAGTTGGTAAATATAATATCAACACTTTCCACATTTAGGTTTGTAGTGATTTTAAATCACAAAGTTAGAATAAATGTATGTCTTTTTCCGTAAATATATATACAGTCAGCACTCACATATCTGACCCTATAAAATTTGACTTCAGTGACGGTTAAAAGCGTGTGACACATATCTGATTATTTCATTTTGGCACGTTCCAACTGTCAGAATTCTCGCCCGTACTCTTTTTATTGAGATTATATATATATATATATATATATATATATATATATATATATATATATATATATATATATATATATATATATGCGCTCTGAGCACACTCTTAAACCCAGGGGAGATGTTTAAGGAGGACAGAGATGTTTTAAACTCCTCTAAGTGGCTTTGTTCGTGCACTGGGCGGGCTATATGTCCAGACAACTTTTTCATATTCAAGAAAATCACACAGACTCATTTAACGAATCAGAGCAGTAGTAGTGCCCTTTCGGTTTATTAAATGCTTATGTTAAAAATTGGATTGGTTGGTTGCGCAGACCACCGTAAATCCCAAGTAATAAGCAGTCCAGGCGATCTGGTGCATTTACAGGTTTAATATTATTATTATTATTATTATTATTATTATTATTATTACTATTATTATTTGTTTATTTAGCAGACGCCTTTATCCGAGGCGACTTACAGAGTCTAGGGTGTGTGAACTATGCATCAGCTGCAGAGTCACTTACAATTACGTCTCACCCGAAAGACGGAGCACAAGGAGGTTAAGTGACTTGCTCAGGGTCACACAATGAGTCAGTCGCTGAGGTGGGATTTGAACCGGGGACCTCCTGGTTACATGCCCTTTTCTTTAACCACTATTAATACTTTAATACAGTAATACAAATATGGTTAATTATATGCTTAGCCCTTAGGCTATGCATGCATAAAGCTAAAAACGCCCACCGCTAAATTATAGAACATTCAATATATCACTCTCTACAGCTAAAATATAAATCTTATACCTTATAGCAATGCATCAATATAAAAGAGATATGGAATTCAAATATATATTTACCTTCCAGTATATGGAAGAGTAGTGTAAGATATATGAAAAATAAGAACTGTCTTTAAAAGGTAGAGGCTTCTGAACAGCAATCAGTTTTTCAGAGACCCACAGAGCATGGACCACGTCAGCTTGCAAGATCAAGTTCAATGGTATCAAATGGGGTCTTGCTCTGGGCTTATATAGGATTTTCCCTCCATTGAATACATCAGGTGTCCCAATTAAATCTGATCATCAATCTGCCTTGACAGTTCCTATCTTTGAGTTAATGATACATTCTAGAAGGATCCGGTCAACTCCCTTTAAAACTAATTGGATACAATTTCATTCCAAAAATATTGGAACATGATTTGGCTCCCTTTTTCCTAACCCCTCCTTTCTCTATTGAAACAAAGTTCACAGGATCCCTGCTGCAATGCAATGCAATACAATACACGTTTATATGTGTATTAAGAGAGGTGTTGTTTTATATATTTAACATCACCTTTCTGTGTGATTATATTAACCTGAGCCTACTATATTCCTTCTGAGTAACATATCTCATCACCTTTTCAGTGTGGTTCACTTTCATATACAGATATGTTAACAAAATGTGGAACAAAAAGAATGCAGGAGTTTATGACAAGCCTTTGAATAAGCATACAGAGGTTAGTTCAGTTATTTCCATTTGAATTGAAGGTATATAAAAACCTGTTAAATATAATAGCCTTATATTAACTTGTACCATGCTTGGACTAAAACTGGCCTCTCTTTGTTTCTAAAAGTTGCCTTGTGTACTTGCCAAGCCTAGTGTTTTAATAAACAGGAAACTCCACTGTAAGCACTTTTCTAAATTTACCGCATTAAGTCATTTTTTGGCTCGCAAACATTTTCCCAATTAAAATTAGTACTTATGTTAAGGACTGATGCAGTAGATGTATTTTCTATTTTAATCAAATACTCATTCCGCTGTGTGACAAGCTGGCTGTAGTGGTGACGTCAGACCAGAAAGGAGTACACAGACAGGCAGTACTTGCAATTGCTGTGCTCAGTGTTTTAATGAAACCAGTAAGATTTAAATGAAAACAGCACACGGCACTTTACGCCAAAATATATAGACAAACAAAACGGACTAACGCTTAAACAAACGGTGGATGAACAGACAAACAAACAGGGTGAGTCTAAACAACTTATATTGACTTTATTTTACTATTATTTACTCCTTCTCCACACCCGTTCTCCACTCACCGAACACACAACCCCAAGTGAGTAAAACTTGCATCTATGGCGTTGTACCACCTGGAAGTTGGTTACTTATTCCCGGTTCCTTATATGCGATGTAGTTGACAAAAGCAGCGTGTCCTTTTTCTGTGTGTTTTAACTCACTTACACATCTTGCTCAATTAATATATTGCCACTATTTAAAAAATAATCGCTCCTTCTTTAAAAAATAAAACGAAAATATTAATAACAAATCTGTATCAGCAGCATAGCGGTACCCTATATTACGCGCTTGTTTCGCCCCATTTAACCCCCCTTAGACGGCTTGCTCACTAAATATCGAGGTATCCCTAGATAGTTTATCACACCCTCTTTGCAAAAACACTAAAGATTTTAGTGAGCAAGCCGTACCCCACGATCAGCAGCACCCCAAAGTGTAGCCCATTATAACCAATACAGAAAGCATGCAGGCTCGTCCTTTGGTGCCCCATTTACCCCCCTTAGACGCCTTGCTCACTAAAATCTGTAGTGTTTTTGCAAAGAGGAGACAATAACCTATCTAGGGATAGCTGGATATTTAGTGAGCAAGCCGTCTAAGGGGGGTAAATTGGGCATCAAAGAGGTGCCCCCATGCGTTCTGTATTGGTTATAATGGGCTGCATTTTGGGGTGCTGCTGATTGTGGGGTACGGCTTGCTCACTAAAATCTTTAGTGGTTTTGCAAAGAGGGGGTTATAATATATCGCAACACAACGTATCCTGAGAGACACGGAGACCAACAATGCGCAACGGGGGGTTTCTACAGGTCATTCAGTGTCCATTTAATCCTTTAACACCTATTACATTAAATAAACTTTCTGGTTTTGTTTTATTTATTTATTTTCTTATTGTTCAATACTGGTATGTAGCCAAATACTGAGCTGGAATCCCGGTTTGATTCTGGGAATTTCAGCCTTGAGCTCTGGAACCCTGTCTAAGCGATTCTTTTTTTTTTTTTTTTTAACTAGGCCAGTCGCGCTCCGCCTCTGAGCAGTTATTGAAATAACCTCGGAAGCTGGCACGCTGCAGTCATTTGAGGCTTTTGCCTGAGCGTCCCTGAAGCAGAAGATAATAATGGAGTGGTCATGGACTGGCGTGCTTTATCACCCGGGCTGGGTGGTCAGCACTGTGATTCTGGGTCTCGTTGTGAGAATGCAGAGGAAGGGGTCGTGGAACCCGCGAGCCTGCCCCGTGGATCTGACCGGCAAAACTGCCATCGTTACCGGAGCTAACACAGGTGAAACAGGTTTGCTGTTAATATTGCTTATGCCCAGGTACGATTATTTATACATGCTCTAAAGAAAAGTGACCACAGATTCCCAAACGAAATGTAGGCTCTATAGGGCTGTGCTGCGCGTTTTCGTAGCTGCTCTGTAAACTCGTCGTTGTATTTTTCAGTGTATCGGCAGAAAATAGACTAATATCTCAAGTGGTACACTGCAGTATTACATAAATGATGTTAGAAATGTACTGTTATAATCACTGTTTTAAAATGCTGCATTGCTTAAATCAGCGTTTATATGGAAAGAAATGATTAGGCAGTGTTATACATGAAAATTATGCATTATGCAAATATTGGTATTAGCAAACTCATTAGACATACAGGCTGGTGCTGAGAAATTTGCCAGATGAAAGCGAGACGCGACCCCCTTTTATTTTAGTATATCGTGTGAGTATCTGTGTAAAGATGATATTTAAAACTTTACTTAGCGGTTTATGTCAATTGGTTTATATTTGCTACAAAGTGTGATTCTTTGTGGAAAGCAGGTGAAATGTATCATTTAACTCGAGGTTGTAAGTATGTATCCAATCTGGCGAGCTGTATTCGGATAGACGCTCTAAAGTAGAGTTAAACTGCGTTCTTACCCCTGGCTCTTTTTGTAAAGCCCATGCAATACAGGACTTCAGGAAATAAGAGTAGTCTATAGTAGTAAAGCGATCTTAAAAAGGATGTTGTACAGCTGTTTGTTTAATGTAGCAGTAGTTACAGTATGTAACGTGAAATGTTTTTTTTCCGTTCAAGTTCGAGTTGATTTGGTTCTGTTTCTGTTGCCGTTTTTTCTTTTAAAGTAAAGTTAATTACTGGTACTTTGTCAGATTCGGGAAATTGATCTTTGTACCATTCGTCAAACGTTTTTCCATTCAAAAGATAACAATTTGACTGTGGGTCTGTCATTTTTAAAGATAATTTACAGATATTAAACGTTATTGAATAATGGCATATGAATATGAATTCAAAGCTTTTGGTGATGCGTCTGCGTTGAAAGGTTGTGAGGGGTTAATGTATGGCTGACAGAATGCAGCTAACCAATCAGAAAGCAGGATTTTTCCAAACGGGTTTATAATTTTTATTAGGTACATGCTTGGCAGCAAATGCAACCTTGAATATTAAAACTTAGGACTGCTTTACTTTGATACAGACTAACATCCTTGTGCATTTACTGAGGTTATTATATTAAGTTTCTTATTTTAAAATCTTACGGTCTTCTATTTATTTAAATACTTTCGTTTTTTCTTACCCTAATAGAACTACAGACCTATCATAGTTCGATTTCTTCTGGCATATTAACTCTGCTCCATAGAGCTTGCCATTCTGCTCTCGCTGGATCAGAATGTTTGAGTCTAATTAAAAAAGCTTTTGCCTGATAAGGGAGGTTTGGAACTTTCATCAGGTCAGCCTGACCTTACACAGATTCAAAAGCAATACAGAATCCTTACAATCTTACTATAAGATAATACAGTTTCACAAATGTATTTGTTTACGACTGTAAGTCGCCCTGGATAAGGGTGTCTGCTAAGAAATAAATCATAATAATTTGCATCCTAAAGATCGGCCTGCTTCCAGTAGCGGTGACAGTCTTGGGTCAGTTTCTGCTCACAGATGTGGGTGACAGTCTTTAAAAGCTTGATACCTGCAAAAACTTCAATCTCATTAGCTGGCCTCCCATCTCTACATTTTCATTCCCATCATCAGTGTGAAGACTGCATATAAATTAAGCTGTTTCTATCAAAGAGCCATCCATCCCTGCCACATACACCTTTCACTCAATAAAGGTGCTTGCACCTTGTACAAAGGAAGACAGGTTTTAGTGACACTGCAGCTGCACAGGAAGCCACAGTCGATCCAGAGGCTGATCAGGTCTATGCGTCAACTCTGCCAGGACTGTGTTAATACTCAGGGAGGTCATTCGCAATACTAACTTTGTAATGTTTTCATTTTGACAGTGTGTCACGTTTCATAATGAAAACATATCATGATTCTTTATTTTTTGTCACATTGTCTGTGATTCTGTTTGATATGTTTCAGGCACAGTAAAAGTGGATCAAATGCATGAAAAACATAAGCCAAGTTAGTAGAAACAATTGGGGCTACCTTGACCCCCATCGGTTTTACAGTTGTGCCTGTTTGCTTTGTGTTGGGCAAGGTTGCCACAATGGTTTCTTGAAACTTGGCTTGTGTTTTTGATATCTCCACTTTAAATGGCTGGGCACTTTTGATAACTTGGTGTTTTTTCACATTGCCAATGTGTTTTTGTTTCAGAAAATATATGCACAAACATGTATTGTATGAAACCTTGTCGTTTCAGGGCAGTGAATGCAACTCGAACAAAATATACCTCAAAAAGTTATCACTAAAGTTAAAATATACGCTTAATCTTTTCAATTTTAAAATATATATTAATATATAATTAGATAATACAATAAATTTGAAACAACACTGATTTCGAACTCTCTGTTATAACCCTAGCATTTTAACACTACAGATTTTGCTGTGTACTCTGTTTTTATTCTAGTACTAAAATAAACAATACCTTTTTACTAACTACAGTACTGTTAGCTAGGGTTGTGTGTTTCCTTCCAGGGTATAAATCAGGGCAGGTGCACGGCAGCCTTATAACAGTCAGGTAATGATTATTTATTTTTAAAATCAACAGGTTTTTGATTCAGCTTGTATTGTGCAATGGCCCATGTACAAATTTTAGGTGAATTAATAAAAGCTTGATTAGCCACAGCGCAGGTAACAAGCTCAGGCATGTCTTATTAAAATCATAAAACCAAGAATTGATCAAACTGTTATTTAATGGGAGTCTTATTTCCTCCCTGCTGCACCTTTGAATTCAGAGATGATAATTTGGATGTGTCTGATGATGAGACAAGAACGAGTTACTCTGGAAAATCAGGTATTTATTAAAGACCTTTATCCAAGGCGACTTAGAGACTAGGGTATGTGAACTATGCATCAGCTGCAGAGTCACGTACAACTACGTCTCACCCGAAAGACGGAGCACAAGGAGGTTAAGTGACTTGCTCAGGGTCACTGTGACAGGGCGAGGGGCCCTGTACATTTTGTTTATTTATTTTTAGATCGGGGTCTCCCCCTCCGTCCCTGTGCAGTGTGTTGTTGTATTTGTTATTTGTTTGTTTAGTTTTTATGTCGGCGAAGCGCCGTATGTTATTTTGTATTAGGACGGCGTAGCTGATTGTTTTGTTTAGCGTGGATGGGTAGCCCCATCCACAACACAATTAATAAACCCGTGCAGATGGTGGCCGAGGGGTAATAGGATGATTACCAATTAGTTAAACCCCTCGGCCATGATATAAAAAGCCTGCAGCTCTCGGCACTGGGGGTGGGTGTCGTAGGAGCGAGAGCGAGAGCGAGAGCGAGAGCTAAAACGGATAGGAACAGTGAAGGCGCTAGCCCAGCCTGACCTATTCCGTGTGTATTTCTGTGTTCGTGATTTGTTTATGTTTAAACTTTTTATTTCGCTCGGTGAGTAAAATGTTTTTTTTTTGTTTAAATATTTTATTTATGTTGTGCTGAATAAAAACGGCACAGCCTTTACCTGCAGTACTTCCCTGGTGTCAGTTTTCCTTCCTGCTTCTGCCTGACGTCAGACCACTCAGTCACCCTGTCATAGTCACACAATGAGTCAGGGGCTGAGGTGGGATTTGAACCTGGGACCTCCTGGTTACAAGCCCATTTCTTTAACCACTGGACCACACAGCCTCCTATAAATAATAATAATAAAGTGTCCTGATTTGACCTCAATTTGTTAGCAGAGTAGAGCGAGTCATTTTCATCCAAATTACATCTCCTGTCAATACCTCTAGCGAGGCCCCGTTACACAGTCTAATAGATGTTTTAACAACAACTCACTCACCCTACCATGCCTGTAACCTTTTTACTCCTCAGAACAAGACCATGCTGGTCAGATAAATATTCCTCTGGCTAATCACTGCTGCCAGAGATCAGGGAGATAGTGTAAAGCAGGCTAACCTGCAAAACAAAGACACGTGATTGTGTGGAGAGTAGCGTTTCTCATTTGCTCTCCGAGCAGACCCTCCACAAAGCAACCTTTCAGTTGTCAGTAAAAGTCTGTAACAGAGGTCTAAATTCGAGCTGCTAAGCCTGCTGCCCAGCCTCCACCTGACTGCCTCCTCCCTCCCCCCCCAGGTATCGGGAAGTTCATTGCTCTGGATTTGGCTCACAGGAAGGCGCGGGTGATCCTGGCGTGCCGCAGTCAGGAGCGAGGCCAGGCCGCACTGGAGGAGATCCGCAGGAAATCACACAACAGCAACGTGCACCTGCAGCTTGTCGACACCAGCTCCCTGCGCTCTGTCAGAGACTTCGCACACAGAATCAACCAGGAGGAGAAGCGACTGGACATACTGGTCAACAACGCAGGGGCCTCCGGTGAGTGGGGGGGGGGGTAGAGAGATAGGATAGGGAGATAGGGTGGGGGTTAGTATAGGGGAAAAGGGAGAGGGAATGGGTGAAAATGAGTGAGTGGCAGGGAGGGGTAAAGAGAAAGAAAAAGAGGGAAGAGGAGTACCCTAGATGAGGAAAAGACAAATAAAGAAAGACAGTGAAGAAGGTGAGGTCCTGAAGTTGGGATGGGGGGTGGGGCATGGGGGGGCTGTCTCCTGGTCGCAGTCTCTCTCTGTAACTGGCTGTGTTGTTTTCGGTTCTGGGTTCCGGGTTCCAGGATTACCCAAAGCCATGACCTCAGAGGGACTGGAGCTCTCCTTCGCCACCAATCACCTCGGACCCTTCCTACTGACGAACCTGCTGCTGGGTGAGAGCAGAAATGAATCCCACTGTTAAACACCCTGTGCTGATATCGGATTAAAGTAGCACACCTGTTATCATTGCTCTTCCACAGCTCCCTCATCTTTACTTTTGCATAGTATCTTGTGTGGTGGCTGAACATTGCAATTGCAACTAAGGTTGCCACCAATAAATGGGTAAAAGCCTTCGTTTAGTTTAATAAATGTTTAGAAAACCCATAAACTATAAACTAGCAGGAAGCAGCAGACAGGCCTGCATCATTTTATACCTCATGTATTTTTGTATTACGTTGCATTCTCCTACTGATGGAATCGCATTCCGGTTCATTATTAACAGCCTAGCTTTTTTGTGCAATGTCTGACTGCAGATGTATTTTTCTTTGCGTGCCAGCACTGGTATCCAAGTCATTGCATAACGTTTTGTATTCTCAAGATACATGTTAAAATATCAAATGTAAGTGTGACATAGACAGATGAATGTAGAGACGTCCATCCTCCCCACAATCTGACTCTCCCAGTAACTTATGGGGGCCCTGTACAAGATGGATTTCTTAAAGACTTCTCCCGCCCCCTCCTCTCTCCCCTCTCGCCCCTCAGATCTCATGAAGCGCTCCGCCCCCGCCCGCATCGTCAACGTGTCCTCAGCCAATCACTGGCGAGGGGTGGTGGACTTCTCGCACTTCCACGGAGAGAACCTGACCTACCTGCTGGACAGCGTGTACAATCACACCAAGCTACACAACATCCTGTGCACCAACGAGCTCGCCCGCAGACTGCAGGGTACAGGTAGGTGGCACGCAGAGCTGTGCGTGGCGCCACATGTCACTGCCTGTTTCCACTGCCATGAAACCCGCTCTCTGAACACCATGCTCCATGAGCACTTCCATCTGCAAGCGGGTTCATTCGGGTCTCAGTGTGCAGAATGGATAGTAAAGCAGGTTCTCTTAGGTTGTTGAAAAGAGGCGATCAGCTTGTCACCAGAAGCCAAGGTCCTCCGTTGATCTTTAGTCCTCCAGATTGCAAGCTGCAGAGGCGACAGTCAAATTAGCCATTTCAAATTGGGTAGAATAGAGAGCCAGGGATACATGCCTATACTCAGAAGTATAAGAACGTCTGAGCGATGACTGAGACGCATTCGGTATGCAGTTCATACACCTGAGGGCACTTTATTAGTGTAATGGTTTATGGGTTATGTGTCATAGGGCAGACACTAGAGTGGATTGTGCCAAAATAACAGTGTCTGTAAGAGTCCATGCAATGCTGTTATCAGTTTGGAGGCAAAATGACGCATTGCTTGCCCATTTCTCTCCAAATGTCCTGGTACAATATTAAACAAATAAAACAAATACTATTCAGTAAATAAGCCATTAAAAGTGACTGCCTCGAACCCTTGGCTGTGTGTGTGTTTCAGGAGTGACTGCTAACTCCCTGCACCCGGGCATTGTGATGACAGAGGTGATGAGGTATTATAACTGGCTCATACGAGCGCTCTTCAACATCGTGGGGTTCTTCTTCTTGAAGGTAACGTTCCTGCTTGCGTTGGTGAGTGCTGCCACCAGCATGCTTAAAGCAGGTCTTTAAAATCTGTTTCTTTGCATCTTGTTAGCTCTGCAACATTATCATCATGCTTTGATTCTTTTTAATTTGGCCTGTGCAAATATAAATAAAATGCTATGGATGAAAAGTTGTGCTTTCTTGTACCTAATCACTTCCTCTGCCAGGTACCAGAAAGGAGCAATTTGTTTATTTTTGATTGATTATTTTTGATTTTTTTATCAATGCGCATATTTAAAATAAAACGGTCCCCCCCCCCCCCCCATGCTCTAGCTCCAATCAGGTCATGTGACCTACCTCACAGGAAGTGATTCGATACTGAGAAGGCACAGTTCGATTTAAAAAGGATCCTGGCTTCTACAACCGCTTAACAACGAAGCACATTCATGAGCAAACAATCACAGGGTTCAGGGCCATATAGCTGGATTAGCTTTTTATCAGGAGTCAGTACGAGCTCAAAGGTTGTAGTTTATCGATGTTGCATCAGAACTGTGAGCAGGGTTCAAAATACAGGGGGGAGGGGCAGCCAGAGCAAACCTTCAATGTGGTGGTGAAAGAAAGGACCTTTCTAGCAAAAAAAATTAGAAAGAAAGGGCCTTTCTAGCAAAAAAAATTAGAAAGAAAGGGCCTTTCTAGCAGAAAACATGTGAAAGAAAGGGCCTTTCTAGCAAAAAAAATTAGAAAGAAAGGGCCTTTCTAGCAGAAAACATGTGAAAGAAAGGGCCTTTCTAGCAAAAAAAATTAGAAAGAAAGGGCCTTTCTAGCAAAAAAATTAGAAAGAAAGGGCCTTTCTAGCAAAAAACATGTGAAAGAAAGGGCCTTTCTAGCAAAAAAAATTAGAAAGAAAGGGCCTTTCTAGCAAAAAACATGTGAAAGAAAGGGCCTTTCTAGCAAAAAAATTAGAAAGAAAGGGCCTTTCTAGCAAAAAAATTAGAAAGAAAGGGCCTTTCTAGCAGAAAACATGTGAAAGAAAGGGCTTTCTAGCAAAAAAATTAGAAAGAAAGGGCCTTTCTAGCAGAAAACATGTGAAAGAAAGGGCCTTTCTAGCAGAAAACATGTGAAAGAAAGGACCTTTCTAGCAAAAAAAATTAGAAAGAAAGGGCCTTTCTAGCAGAAAACATGTGAAAGAAAGGACCTTTCTAGCAAAAAAAATTAGAAAGAAAGGGCCTTTCTAGCAGAAAACATGTGAAAGAAAGGACCTTTCTAGCAAAAAAAATTAGAAAGAAAGGGCCTTTCTAGCAGAAAACATGTGAAAGAAAGGGCCTTTCTAGCAAAAAAAATTAGAAAGAAAGGGCCTTTCTAGCAGAAAACATGTGAAAGAAAGGACCTTTCTAGCAAAAAAAATTAGAAAGAAAGGGCCTTTCTAGCAGAAAACATGTGAAAGAAAGGGCCTTTCTAGCAGAAAACATGTGAAAGAAAGGGCCTTTCTAGCAGAAAACATGTGAAAGAAAGGGCCTTTCTAGCAAAAAAAATTAGAAAGAAAGGGCCTTTCTAACAGAAAACATGTGAAAGAAAGGGCCTTTCTAGCAGAAAACATGTGAAAGAAAGGGCCTTTCTAGCAGAAAACATGTGAAAGAAAGGGCCTTTCTAGCAGAAAACATGTGAAAGAAAGGGCCTTTCTAGCAGAAAACATGTGAAAGAAAGGGCCTTTCTAGCAGAAAACATGTGAAAGAAAGGGCCTTTCTAGCAAAAAAAATTAGAAAGAAAGGGCCTTTCTAGCAGAAAACATGTGAAAGAAAGGGCCTTTCTAGCAGAAAACATGTGAAAGAAAGGGCCTTTCTAGCAGAAAACATGTGAAAGAAAGGACCTTTCTAGCAAAAACATGTGAAAGAAAGGGCCTTTCTAGCAGAAAACATGTGAAAGAAAGGGCCTTTCTAGCAAAAAATGTAGAAAGAAAGGGCCTTTCTAGCAGAAAACATGTGAAAGAAAGGGCCTTTCTAGCAGAAAACATGTGAAAGAAAGGACCTTTCTAGCAGAAAACATGTGAAAGAAAGGGCCTTTCTAGCAAAAAATGTAGAAAGAAAGGGCCTTTCTAGCAGAAAACATGTGAAAGAAAGGGCCTTTCTAGCAGAAAACATGTGAAAGAAAGGGCCTTTCTAGCAGAAAACATGTGAAAGAAAGGGCCTTTCTAGCAGAAAACATGTGAAAGAAAGGGCCTTTCTAGCAGAAAACATGTGAAAGAAAGGGCCTTTCTAGCAGAAAACATGTGAAAGAAAGGGCCTTTCTAGCAGAAAACATGTGAAAGAAAGGGCCTTTCTAGCAGAAAACATGTGAAAGAAAGGGCCTTTCTAGCAGAAAACATGTGAAAGAAAGGGCCTTTCTAGCAGAAAACATGTGAAAGAAAGGGCCTTTCTAGCAGAAAACATGTGAAAGAAAGGGCCTTTCTAGCAGAAAACATGTGAAAGAAAGGGCCTTTCTAGCAGAAAACATGTGAAAGAAAGGGCCTTTCTAGCAGAAAACATGTGAAAGAAAGGGCCTTTCTAGCAGAAAACATGTGAAAGAAAGGGCCTTTCTAGCAGAAAACATGTGAAAGAAAGGGCCTTTCTAGCAGAAAACATGTGAAAGAAAGGGCCTTTCTAGCAGAAAACATGTGAAAGAAAGGGCCTTTCTAGCAGAAAACATGTGAAAGAAAGGGCCTTTCTAGCAGAAAACATGTGAAAGAAAGGGCCTTTCTAGCAGAAAACATGTGAAAGAAAGGGCCTTTCTAGCAGAAAACATGTGAAAGAAAGGGCCTTTCTAGCAGAAAACATGTGAAAGAAAGGGCCTTTCTAGCAGAAAACATGTGAAAGAAAGGGCTTTCTAGCAGAAAACATGTGAAAGAAAGGGCCTTTCTAGCAGAAAACATGTGAAAGAAAGGGCCTTTCTAGCAGAAAACATGTGAAAGAAAGGGCTTTCTAGCAGAAAACATGTGAAAGAAAGGGCTTTCTAGCAGAAAACATGTGAAAGAAAGGGCCTTTCTAGCAGAAAACATGTGAAAGAAAGGGCTTTCTAGCAGAAAACATGTGAAAGAAAGGGCTTTCTAGCAGAAAACATGTGAAAGAAAGGGCCTTTCTAGCAGAAAACATGTGAAAGAAAGGGCCTTTCTAGCAGAAAACATGTGAAAGAAAGGGCTTTCTAGCAGAAAACATGTGAAAGAAAGGGCCTTTCTAGCAGAAAACATGTGAAAGAAAGGGCCTTTCTAGCAGAAAACATGTGAAAGAAAGGGCCTTTCTAGCAGAAAACATGTGAAAGAAAGGGCCTTTCTAGCAGAAAACATGTGAAAGAAAGGGCTTTCTAGCAGAAAACATGTGAAAGAAAGGGCTTTCTAGCAGAAAACATGTGAAAGAAAGGGCTTTCTAGCAGAAAACATGTGAAAGAAAGGGCCTTTCTAGCAGAAAACATGTGAAAGAAAGGGCCTTTCTAGCAGAAAACATGTGAAAGAAAGGGCCTTTCTAGCAGAAAACATGTGAAAGAAAGGGCCTTTCTAGCAGAAAACATGTGAAAGAAAGGGCCTTTCTAGCAGAAAACATGTGAAAGAAAGGGCTTTCTAGCAGAAAACATGTGAAAGAAAGGGCTTTCTAGCAGAAAACATGTGAAAGAAAGGGCCTTTCTAGCAGAAAACATGTGAAAGAAAGGGCTTTCTAGCAGAAAACATGTGAAAGAAAGGGCCTTTCTAGCAAAAACAATTAGAAAGAAAGGGCCTTTCTAGCAGAAAACATGTGAAAGAAAGGGCCTTTCTAGCAGAAAACATGTGAAAGAAAGGGCTTTCTAGCAGAAAACATGTGCTTTTCTATTCAAGTGCTATTGGGCTCACAGGGTGGGTGGGCAAGCGGGTTTCAAAAGCCAAAACTACATTTTGGAAGTGTTTGTTGACACATGAGAAAACCACTGAGACTTTACAACATGCTCTTAGATATTTAAATCATATTTCCAAGAAAGATGGAAAACGACACCACCAAAAACATATTTCAATCACCACCATTTCGGGACACTTTGCTGGACTGCCTTATTTGTGGGTGAGATCATTTCTTTTTTGTTTGGATTTTTTCTACTTTAAGTTGATACTTTGTTTCCTGTATTTTTTCTGTTACTTTGTTATTTTGTTACTTTGTATGGATTTCAATTACCCTGCGATTACTGGACTTGTTGGGCCTACCTGTCATTCTCCCACCATTGCCACAGAGACTGTTAAATGTAATTGTTTCCACAAGACACTGTTTTCATCTGTATCTATTTATTTATCTTTTGTCTATCTGTGTGGGTTGTGTTTGTGAGTGTGGGTTTATTGGAGACCTTCCGGACACCATTCATTTCTACTTTGTGAAACTGTTTAGCCTTCTGTTTGTCCCTACATACTTATCTGTACCATATTATTTCTTACCTGTTACCTGCAATTATTTGAATTCCTGTCTTATCATTATTCATTTAATTCAGTTGTTCATTTTTTCATTTGTTGACATTATTGTTCAGAATAATAAACCGGTTGTTCGTGTAATTGACACCTCTGACGTCCCTGCTTTTGCTGTCTGTCACTCTTGCTGACTTATTTAGCTATAGGAATAGGGCCAGTAGTATCTCCTTAGGGAGGACAGTGCAACTGCCTCTCAGTTGTGCAGAGTGATCGTTACAACGTTATACCTAGCAGGGCGCATATCTTGTCTTTCAGTTCCCCTCCCCATCTCACACTATCTCTGCTAATCTCCTGCCTTTTGGCGTTTAGCTCAGACACTTATCTGTGACTTTCAGTCGTGTTAGGCTATGCAAGACTGCACGGAGCTGGTTTTGTCGATGGGAAATGAAAGAAATCGAAACTTACACAATACTGTATAGAAACTTAATATAAACGCATATTAAAGCAACTGAATTAGTAAGCATGGAGGTTTCATTGGTTCAATTAAACAATTTTATAACAGGGTTGGAACAAAGACCAGGAGTGGAAGGAACACCCCCTGCTATAGACTGTGGCTAATGAAGCTAATATTAAACCCTGGTATGGATCAAACTGCACTGGCAGTGTGATTGCCACCCCTGGTATACTGTTGTGCAGGGAACAGTCATTTTCTTTTTTTTTTACTACAGTAAATTTGCACTGTCATTTTTCATTCCCCCTTGCTGTTCTTGTTAATTTAGCATGGTTTGCTGTGTTCATATTCTTGAGCACTCTTGGTTTTATGCTCATCAGCGCTTCACCATGCTTTCGCTCTGCTTTGTTTGTACTTTGCTTCATTTTCACTGTGGTGAACCTTTATAAGGGCTTGCTGATTCCCCCTGTCTTGCTTGTTTCTGCAGTCCTCGATGGAGGGAGCAGTGAGCTCTATATACTGCGCGGTGTCGGAGGACGTGGAGGGGATCACTGGGAAGTACTTCGACAGTGACTGCTCCCTGGTCCTGCCTGCACCCTTGGCCAGGGACCCTGCCCTCGCCAGGAAAGACTGGGAGGTGTGCGAGAGGCTAACCGGGCTCTCCGGAGGAAAGGACCGATGAGCACTCGGCTCATCACAGCTGTGACACACACACAGACACCCAGACATGCCCAGGCACGCACACACACACACACACCCCAGTCCTGCACCCAGTCCCAAGCTCAGAACCACCCTCAGTTATGTTGTTGCAGGAAGGCACTTAGATAACTTAGCTACTTTTATGTAATACAAAACAAGCCCAGTTCCAGTGACTTCAGTTTTAATAGACATTCAGTATTAAGACCACCACGCTATTAGGCCACATGTTGTTTGTCCCTTGACTGGCCCTAACAGAGGCCTATATACAATTTAAATGATCCAGAGGCATGTTTGTGCGTTTAGACCCCTGTTCAATAATGTGGTCCAGCCCAATCGCTGCATGAACACCACCTATGAATAACCCTACCGGTGAGATTTATTCAAGCTGATGTAAGTGAAAGCAAGATAACGAGTAAGCAAAATGTCTCATTGGGTTAACACGCCCTACCCCCAGTGATTCGATATGGATTAGTCTGTACCAATATGTGCTGGGGGGGGTGGGAGTGATCAATGTGGTGTTTTTGATACAGCAATAAAACATGTCACTGCAACAATTGTGGCTCCATGGTGTTTGTTTGTTTTTCATGATATACTCTACGAGTTCCAGAATCAACACGTTTCCCCAGTGTATGAATGACAGGCATGCACATTCTGTACAACCTGTGCTGGGGGGGGGTAGAGTGGGGTAGAGTACCTCACTCTGCTTGCTTGTTAAATATCTCCATACCCCTGAATCCAAGAAGACATTCCACTGTACAGAAGAGCAGGGATGGAAACAAGACTCAACGCATAGCAGTTTCACCCATTCCAGGTTTTACTAGGTGCTTGAGTAGCCACTGTGTATAGGTAACAGGCTCAGCTGTGTCTTATTAAACTCATAGTAAAACCATGATTGGATGAAACTGCTGTGCAATGGGAGACTTCTTTCCATCTCTACATGAATCTATTTTACTGTGATATGGTACAGATGATACAGTTGTTTTGTGAATGTTTGAGTATTTGTTAATTTTGTAGCGCTATTGGAACAATCTCATGTTGGTTGCAGCACTAATGGTTTCAGTGACATCAGTGGAGCACCACGCAGGGAGGGACAGTTTATATTCATGTTACCCCACAAACTGGGGTGACTGACAAGATGGGTACAGCATGAGACACGAGGCGTTAAAGTGCCTCCCATTGCCTTTCTTTATTAAAGAGATCAGCCCTTCACAGTGCACTAAACCTTCCTGTAATTGGGGAGTGTTGGGGTCACTGGATTATCAGGAAAGCCATGACAGACCCGACTGGGAATTGATTACAAAAAAAAAATCAATGGGAAAAGCATAGATATATATACTGCAGAATTACTGTGCAAATGAAACCTTTTATAGGGGCGTTGGGGTTCATAGAAAGCCATGTGCTGATTACACTCTGGAGTAAACAGGCCTTGCTTTCTTGAAACACAGTAAGTGAGGTATACTCTGCTTTTACACTCAGCCCTTCACTCACAGGAAGGCAGGATTACAATTGATTCATAAACTCCTACAATGCTGGTCCCGGAGTTCCTGGCATCAGAAGCGAGAGGAAACAAAGAAGCATTCTGAATGATAATATACATTTTATTAATTATGCTATCAGCAGTTACTGATAATGACAGGAAATAACAGCAGTAGCAATACACATTTTAAAGGAGCTTTTGCTGTGGCGTGATATAAGACTGTTATATATTTAAGGGATAATGGCATTGCTGTGGCGTGATATAAGACTGTTATATATTTAAGGGATAATGGCATTGCTGTGGCTTGATATAAGACTTATGTATTTAAGGGATAATGGCATTGCTGTGGCGTGATATAAGACTGTTATATATTTAAGGGATAATGGCATTGCTGTGGCGTGATATATTTAAGGGATAATGGCATTGCTGTGGCTTGATATAAGACTTATATATTTAAGGGATAATGGCATTGCTGTGGCGTGATAAAAGACTGTTATATATTTAAGGGATAATGGCATTGCTGTGGCGTGATATAAGACTTATATATTTAAGGGATAATGGTGTTGCTGTGGCGTAATATATTTAAGGGATAATGGCATTGCTGTGGCTTGATATAAGACTGTTATATATTTAAGGGATAATGGCATTGCTGTGGCGTGATATAAGACTGTTATATATTTAAGGGATAATGGCATTGCTGTGGCGTGATATATTTAAGGGATAATGGCATTGCTGTGGTGTGATAAAAGACTTATATATTTAAGGGATAATGGCATTGTCATTAAAGCCGGAGGTCACAACAATGCCATTATCACCATTATACTAAAACATGTTAAAGTTATTTATTTACCTTCATATGTCTGAAATAATCCTTGCATTCCACTGAAAGAGTAAACTTTGAGAGCAGGGCACGAGCATCCCTGTGAAGCATTTCACCAGCAAGCAGTGGTTTTAGAACAAGTGTCACTAATTAGTGTCATCTCTCAGCCATGCTCTATTTACCATTCCATTATTGAGTAATAACAGTGCAGCTGACCTCCATAGAAAACAACAGGAGAGCAGTGTCTGCTTGTTTTATTACATCACAATCTATATACTGCATAGAAGCACATGGCTCCCGAAAATAAAGTGTTACCCAGATATGTGTGAAGAAGCCCTGGATCAGAGACGCTTCACTGTCACTGCAGGTACAGACATAGAGGCAGATTGCTTTTAGTGTGTGCTCAGATTTGAATGAACTCCCAGGGTTCAATGCTATTGCTACAAAATGAGATGACGAACAGCTTGAGATTTCTTCAGGGTTTTGGTTTAATTACCAGGTCATTTTCTCCTTTCAAACGTTAGAAATGCATTACAAACCGGAGCAAGAAGTGAAGTAGTGAGTCATGTAAACAAAATGTAAAAGATGACAACAAAGCAAGTGCAGCACAGATTACTCAATCTGTACAACAGTGCAACCTCCGTGTCAGTGTGGAAAACATGGTGATCAATTGCGCCCCCTAGTGGTACAGCACTATAATTACAGTGCAATCTCCGTGCCAGTGTGGAAAACATGGCGATCAATTGCGCCCCCTAGTGGTACAACGCGATAATTACAGTGCAACCTCCGTGTCAGTGTGGAAAACATGGTGATCAATTGCGCCCCCTAGAGGTACAGCACTATAATTACAGTGCAATCTCCGTGCCAGTGTGGAAAACATGGCGATCAATTGCGCCCCCTAGTGGTACAACGCTATAATTACAGTGCAACCGTGTCAGTGTGGAAAACATGGCTATCAATTGCGCCACCTAGTGGTACAATGCTATAATTACAGTGCAACCTCCGTGTCAGTGTGGAAAACATGGCTATCAATTGCGCCACCTAGTGGTACAACGCTATAATTACAGTGTGGCCACTTGAACAATAACTTGTAGAGAATACAGCAGGGTTGGCCATTTTTTTTATTCTTTAAAAAAAAAAATCTGATTTTTTTTTAAATTGAAATCGATTTTTTAAATTTTTTTATTTTAATTATGTATTTTTTTGTGTAGTACTGTAGTTGTAGCTCTACAGTACCTCCAAGCTGTAAATTTAAAGATGTTGGAAATGGTGGTATGTGAATAGTTACATACCAAAATAAATTAATACTATAAATTAATACTACAAAACTAAATTAAATGAATACATAAATAAAGCAAATGATTTAACATGGTGGCATCATCTAAATGTGAACTACAATATGTGAACTACAAGAATTTAGCGATGGAGTACGCCAGAGAAAAATCCCCGTCACTCATCCCAGCCATTCTTTTCTTTTACTTTTTTTTCTTTGATTTCCTCTTTCTGTGTCAGTCCAAACACACACAGTTGTTGCTTAGGACTGCTTTGCTTTTTATAGTGTGTTCAATTGTTAAAGTTCCTGATTGCACCACTAAATAAACCTGGTTTCAGCGAGTCTAACACAGAGTTCAATTGTCTATTTGGGACCCCATTGCACTGTCATCAGAATCACTTCGGTGAATATGTTAATGATGGGGCAAGCGCTCTATAACGGGGCAAAACATGTCTTCAGAATGCCATTTCAGTGCAGTATTTTTTTATTTATTTTACGTACTTGCATTTGCGCTGCAATCACAATACAGCCCTAAGAGTTTTAGTTTATAGATAGTAAGGATTTAAGATGTTTGTGTTAATAAAAGTTTTTAAAAACATACTTTTCATGTCTTTTCCTTGAGAAATTATATAAAATAGGTAGTAAATGAAACAATGATTTAAATCAGTGATTTAAATTGACTTGATTTAAATCGGCCAGCCCTTGAATACTGATTTAGATCAGTTCGTTTTTATTTAGCAAGTCAAGTGATATCTAAAAAACAAAGCAGAGAAATCCCATACAGGCGCTCTGCATTTGCTCGGCAGGGACACCTGCCAAGCAAATTACATACTTTCTTTACTTAAGCTACGCTTTCTTCACCTTAGATAACCACTAGACCACACTGCCTCGTAGCTCCCAGTCCTCAGATCTAACCACTATAATATTTTGCTTCCCAGTCTCATAGCTATAAATGCCAAAAACAGACCAAAACACTGGCTCTTAATCCTTCATCTATAACCGATTAGTGACCCCCTCCTCCCCCAGCCTCAGGGCCTCAGCTCCAGGTGATCTGCAGGTCGTAGCCCCTCTCCCTGGCCAAGCTCTCCAGCCGGTCGAAGTCTCTGCGGTAGATGTCCTGGCAGCCACTCAGGTCCAGTCTGCTTAGCTGGTTCCCCTGGTCCATCAGCCCCAGCACGGTGCCCATAGAGACGCTGCTGTGTGCCAGGCTGAGGTGCTGCAGGCGGCACAGGGGGGCCCCAGGCCCCTCCAGGGCCTTGCAGAGCACCCTGTCCAGGGAGAAGGGCAGGCCGTGCAGCGAGACCCTTTCCATCTGGGGGGCGCCAGCCAGCAGCGAGGCCAGGGCCCCCTGGAGGCCAGCACAGGTCTGCATGGTGAGCCCAGGGGAGCAGGGAGGGAACCCCAGAAAGAAGTCCCTGAAGTGCAGTAGTCGGAGTTCCATGGCCCAGGTAGAGTCGTCAGCCTCGTGGTCCTCGTGCAGGGCGGTGGCAGGGGGCTGGAGGTGGCAGTGGAGGACCCTCAAGTTCGGACACAAGCTCAGAATCGGGTCCAGAGAGTCATCCAGAGAGAAGTCCTGGATGGTGAGCAGGCGCAGGCTGGGCCCCAGGACCTCCAGGGCCAGTAGGAGGTCCCTCAGGGGCCGGCTGTGCACCCCGGTGGACTGGACAGTGAGGTGGGTCAGGGTCTTCCACAGTGACAGACCCCAATCAGACCCCAGCTCCTCTCCGCAGAGCACAGACGCCTCCACCACCTCTCCACACAAAGGCGTCAGGGTCCCCAGCAGCTCGGCTTCTACCTCAGACATCTGCTTCAGGTTCAAGCAGACCGGGCTGGTCTCACCGTCCACTCCTTCGCCTGCTCTGCTGTGGACCAGCTCGCTCAGAGAGGGGAAGCCTTCCTTCGCTGCGAAGCAGTCGATCGTCTGGAAGTGGAGCCGGGAGATCAAGGTGCAGGCCTCCACCAGGCCGCTGTGATCCAGGTGCTCCAGGTGTGGTAAAGCCAGCAGGAGGAAGGCGGCTGGCCCCACGGTGTCCGCCCCGCCTCTGGAGTCGATGTTAGAGGCAGCCAGCCTGCGGAGCTGAGAGTGGGTGGAGCACCCCCGTGTGGGGTCAAAGGCTAGGTGCAGCAGGCCCCTAGAGGTCACGGCCCTGCAGTTGGAGACGTGGAGCTCGCGGAGGGCAGGGCAGGAGGAGCCCACGGCACACAGGACCTGTGTGTTGCACTGAGACCCTGAGAGGTCCAGACTGCGCAGCCCCGGCAGCAACTCCGCCAGGTCCACCAGCACACCCGGCTGCACCCGCTTACAATCCCGCAGACACAGGGAGGTGAGGCTCTGAGACAGGGACAGAGACAGGGTCAGGGGCATAGACACAAGGAGAGAGACAGTGACAGGGAGAGAGACAGTCCCACAGACGCAGGGAGGTGAGGCTCTGAGACAAGGACAGAGACAGGGTCAGGGACAGAGAGACAAGGAGAGAGACAGAGACAGGGAGAGAGACAGTCCCACAGACACAGGGAGGTGAGGCTCTGAGACAAGGACAGAGACAGGGTCAGGGACAGAGAGACAAGGAGAGAGACAGAGACAGGGAGAGAGACAGTCCCACAGACACAGGGAGGTGAGGCTCTGAGACAAGGACAGAGACAGGGTCAGGGACAGAGAGACAAGGAGAGAGACAGTCCCACAGACACAGGGAGGTGAGGCTCTGAGACAAGGACAGAGACAGGGTCAGGGACAGAGAGACAAGGAGAGAGACAGAGACAGGGAGAGAGACAGTCCCACAGACACAGGGAGGTGAAGCTCTGAGACAGGGACAGAGACAGGGTCAGGGACAGAGAGACAAGGAGAGAGACAGAGACAGGGAGAGAGACAGTCCCACAGACACAGAGAGGTGAAGCTCTGAGACAGGGACAGAGAGAGGGTCAGGGGCATAGAGACAAGGAGAGAGACAGTCCCACAGACACAGGGAGGTGAGGCTCTGAGACAGGGACAGAGAGAGGGTCAGGGACAGAGAGACAAGGAGAGAGACAGAGACAGAGAGACAAGGAGACATGGTGACAGGGAGAGAGACGGAGACGGGGAGAAACAGGGTCAGAGAGACAGAGGATTTTAAAACAATTGTTAGCACTCCATTAAATCTGCAAAAAATGCGTTTTAACTGTATAGGGCACAAAAAACAGTAGTGTTGAAATGAACGACAAACAGTGCTGGCGATAAAAAAAGGTATCTTTAAAGCATTGGTTTGTACTTTAATGCTGCAAAAATCATGTTTAAACAATAACTGCATACTGTTTTATGCACAGCTTTTGCATATTTAAAAGAGCGCTAACCAATGGTTTGATATATTTTTTTAGGTTTGGTCACTATGCGAGTGTGGGGGTGGCCCCGTAGCGGCGGGGGTCCTTACCTGGCAGCGGGCCCCCACGAGCTGGGCCACGGCGTTGCTGACGATGCTGGAGCAGCCAGACAGACTGAGAGCACTCAGGTGAGGCACCAGCAGCAGGTGCAGGTACGTGCGGCTCACACGATGAGACTCTGACAGCAACCGCAGCAACTCCTGTACCAGACTGCCCGCTGAGAGGGTCAGTGAGAGGGGGAGTGAGAGAGCAGGGGGAGAGGGAGGAAGTGAGAAAGAGAAGGGGGAAAGGGGGGAAGAGGGAGGGGCAGAGAGAGGGGGAGAGAGAGAGCAAGGGAAAAGGGGGGAAGAGAGAGGGGCAGAGAGGGGAGCAGAAAGAAGGAAAGGTGGGGGAGAGGGAAAGATGCAGAGGGGAGAGGGGCAGAGAAGGAGAGGGGGAGAGGGGTGGGAGACAGAGCAAAGGGGAGAGAGATAATATGTTAGTTAGCTGATTATTAACAGATAACCAACTTTAAAAAAAGTGACCAGTAAATGTTACCTGTTGTTTTACACGATCCCTTTCTGACTAAAACAGGACTTTCCTATAATACTGCTGAAACTTCCAACCCTGAATCCCAGCGTGACGTGCAGGGGGTACTGTGCTGCTTAGTACAGGGAAACAGACAAACACTACAATATAAATCCCTGAAAAGCATGCCTGGACCAGGCACAGAGCCGTGCAGGGGTTGCACACTGACAGGGGCGTGTGGGGGTCCTTACGGAGCTGGTTGAAGGGGCCCATGATGTAGAGGAAGCTGTACTGGTCCAGGTAGTTGTCAGTGTAGTCTCTAGCCCACTCCTTCATGTTGTCGGCCACGCTGCTAAGACACAGCCTCACCAGGCTCTCCGCGGCTCTCCTCTTCGGCATCGTGCCACCTGATACCCAGGGCTCTCCCGTCCACTGAAACATACACAGGACACAGAGCTGGGGAGCACAAGTCATGCCATATTACAGTAAAACCAGCCTAATCCCACAGAGCTGGGGAACACAAGTCATGCCATATTACAGTAAAACCAGCCTAATCCCACAGAGCTGGGGAACACAAGTCATGCCATATTACAGTAAAACCAGCCTAATCCCACAGAGCTGGGGAACACAAGTCATGCCATATTACAGTAAAACCAGCCTAATCCCACAGAGCTGGGGAACACAAGTCATGCCATATTACAGTAAAACCAGCCTAATCCCACAGAGCTGGAGAACACAAGTCATGCCATATTACAGTAAAACCAGCCTAATTCCACAGAGTTGGGGAGCACAAGTCATGCCATATTACAGTAAAACCAGCCTAATCCCACAGAGCTGGGGAACACAAGTCATGCCATATTACAGTAAAACCAGCCTAATCCCACAGAGCTGGAGAACACAAGTCATGCCATATTACAGTAAAACCAGCCTAATCCCACAGAGCTGGGGAACACAAATCATGCCATATTACAGTAAAACCAGCCTAATCCCACAGAGCTGGGGAACACAAGTCATGCCATATTACAGTAAAACCAGCCTAATCCCACAGAGCTGGGGAGCACAAGTCATGCCATATTACAGTAAAACCAGCCTAATCCCACAGAGCTGGGGAACACAAGTCATGCCATATTACAGTAAAACCAGCCTAATCCCACAGAGCTGGGGAGCACAAGTCATGCCATATTACAGTAAAACCAGCCTAATCCCACAGAGCTGGAGAACACAAGTCATGCCATATTACAGTAAAACCAGCCTAATCCCACAGATCTGGGGAACACAAGTCATGCCATATTACAGTAAAACCAGCCTAATCCCGCAGCCCACTCTTCTCTATGGTCTGGGGAATGCCCCGCTCTGCTGCAGAATAGGACGTGGGAAGAAAAAATACAAGCTTTCTTTTTTTTAAACTTTATACATTTGTATTATTTGCCGGTTCATTTCGAAAGCGACTCGGCGTCAACATTAAATATCCTACTGTTATCGATATCGGCGTCTGCACTCATTGGATCATGTTGGGAAATCACATTAAAGCTGATCACTAATGCACAGTTTAAAAAGTATTTTTTGTGGCTCGCTGACATTTTATTTTACTTTTACCTGAATGTTATGTGTGTGTGTATGTGTCTATATATATATATAATTTTGATTCGCTTACCTACCTGTTCTCCAGCAGTGCTTTGCTCTTTGCACTCTGTGAGCACACTTCCGTTTCCCGGAGCGCTGCACCCCGGACACCCCTTCTTAACCCTTTCAGTGCTCAATTAGTTGTGTCGAGCTGAATGAGTATACTGGAGGACAAGACAAACCCTTTACATGATATATTTATACACTACCTCAGACTGAAAGGGTTAAATAGCGATGTTTTTAACGCTGTTAATATTAACTCGTGTTCTCACATCATCCTATTCGCTGCATTGCATTAAAGTAACCTGGGTTTAAATCTATTAGAACTGAGGAAACTCAAACATTAGCATTAGAGCAATGTCTATCTAGTCACCAGGCTGTCTGTGTGTGTGTGTGTGTGTGTGTCTGTCTGTCTGTCTGTCTGATACATCTAAGCACGCCCGCCCCTAAGCTCTTATACTTCATGAATCAATGTGTAATTTCACATTTCACTGTCGTCTTAGTACACAGTGACTTTAAAAAAAAAAATGTCGGTACCGTATGGGTTGGGTTGTGGGTTTAGATGAATACATGTATGAATGTTAAAGTTATATAACTGAGAATATGTCTGTATTATAAGAAATTGTATGCATGTTATTTTATAATGTAAAAAACAACAGAATAACTTCGGGTAAACTCTTTGAGGCTGAACTGCTTCTGTAATTCCAGTAGATGGCGCGTAGCCGCTCCTCCTGCTCCCGCCCAGCCTGTGATCTCTCGCGAGAGTTCGCGGAAGAGGACGCGGTTAGGTTGTGAAGAGAAGGCGCGCGGGTGGTTCTGGGACAGTACAGCGTCAGGCGCGAGAGGGGCTGCAGGAGCTGCTGCTGCTGCACGGGGACTGAAAATAATGGTGAGCGCAGAAACATTCAAGAGATATTCAAACTGAAACAAAGAAATAGGCATGAATGTAACGGCTTCGAAAACAATTACTCGTGTAGGGGGCCGAGCTATTGTGCAAGTCATTAATACACCAGATATAAAATGCGTGCCAGTGTGGACGGGTGTTAAAAAGCGTTTCGTGGTATATTTAGCAAATCCCATGCATCGTTAAAAAGAAGCGAGTCTTATTTTCCTGCAGCGCTGTTGCTGTTGCGTGGCTGTGCTTTAAATGTTGGACTGTTCTGAAAACCTTTCATTAAATCGATTACCGCCTGCTGCTGTGTGGATAGGCCGCATAAATAAGCCTCGAAAGTTTCCGCTACCTGGAATGAAACCTTTGCAAGTGCTTATGGAGTTGTTTCGCCAGCGCTACATGTCAAACCTCAATGTTAAATAGTTAAAATGCTGGTGTAAATGTAACTGCTTCTCTCAAATCCTGGGTCCTTAAATCCACGTGTTGATTTTCACAGTGCTGTGCTTGAGTGGGGGAGGGGGCTCGACTATCTGATTCTACACATGCTGTGAAACGCGTTGATTTCTCTCAAGCCCGACGCATTTAAAGCTATGCTGGATTTTATTTATGTCATTGGTTTTGTTTTTTGGGTGAATTTGTTTTTGTTGTCTGCGGTAGTTGTGGATTGAACATTACCACGTGGTAGGCTTCTCGTGTTCCGTGCCGCGTGGGGACACGGGCGCGTGATATTTTCCATGCCATTATGCTAGACTTGCTCGCTGCTGCTTTGAAAACATTTTAAACGTTATATTCAATATGACAAAAGCTGGTACTTGTTACGGAGCCCGTGGTGTTTAAATTAAGGAATAATACATTTGGTATAATTTATTGTGGTCGGAGATTTATGTCTTATTGATGAGAATCATCTACTTCCATAACGTTCTTGAATAGTTAAATCCACACGTGTTTTGTAAAGTTTTTACTGTCACACGTGTGCTTGATAATACCATGCTGTTGGACTCGGACCGTGCATGCTGCACCAGGGTTTGTGCTCGCGGAAATGACGTCACTTCCGGCGACACATCTCTACATCTTATTTGAACCCTTTCCGCTTACAGAACTGTATAATGATCGCAGTCCTCCAGGTCGCACTGCATATCGAGTTCTTGGTAACATTGATAGTATACAACAACCCGAAGAAATGAAGTGACACTCCTGTGATGTGAAATGTAATGGAAGCACATTGCATGTGCTGTAAATGTTTACCTAACAAATCATATTTAATCTTCCACTAGGTGTTCTGTTGAAGGTTAATTGATGGTAGTTTGGAAACGCAGGGCTAGCGTGAGGCTTGTAAGCCTGGATTTGGTGTGTGTTAATGTGAGCCTGCCCCCTCTTGCCTCCCCAGGTGCTGTTACACGTCCTGTTCGAGCATGCCGCTGGATACGCTCTCTTTGTAGTTAAGGAAGCTGAGGAGATTGGCATGCTGCTGCCTCAGGTAAGCCTCTGCTCAGTTTCTGTAGGACACATTTAATATGTACTTGTGGGATAGTTGGTAATAATACAATTTTTAAATATGAAATCCTTTGTTAGCCCTACTTAAGAGCAGTGTTTTGATCCATTTCCAGATTTTATTATGCTTTAAAAAACACGCGCCCAAGTTTGTTACCAATGCACTGAGGCCAGTCAAGCTCGTAGTAAAACCTGGAATGGGGGAATCTGCTAAGCAATAGGAGTCGTATTTAAATCCCTGAAGAAGCTGGCCCAAGAGCCTGTCGCCAGTCCAGCTACAGAGTAAGAGCAAGCTTTGTCCAGAGTACCATAACTTTAACACTAGAACCGCCGGATTTTCATACTACCTAGAACCACCACGTGGGTCACTGTGACCCATACATTTTTAAACTGCTTCATTATGAAAGTGAGACATTACTATCGGATACAACTCAAAAGTTTTATTCATGAACATCATATCTAATATTTGCATCGCAGAAACACTATTTAAATGGAAAATTAAACATAAAAGGCTTTCAAAATGAGCGCACATACAGCATGACTACAAAACAATGAAAGAAATATAATATTTCAAAAGAAATGGGTATGCACACATACCCGTGTGCAGGTGTAAACGGGTACATGTACACACAAAACTCAAATCACTGTTTCTAATACTACATAAAAAGAAAATATAACACTGCTTCTGGTATGACGGCTGCATTGTACTCTCTGGAGGAGCGTACGTGTCTGCCAGCTGACTGTGCCTGCATCCAGGAGCTGTGTTGTAAACACAGACGCTGTTCCATTGAACACTATTGTGTAAACTTGGACATACAAACCTATAAAACCAAAATATTTTTTTCTAAAAGTAATATTAAATATATATAGATATAGGTAGACACACACACGTGTTTCATATTAGGCACAAGTTGTTGTTTTGGTTTTCTGAGTGCAGCTTGCCGTATTCCAATCAAAGTGAATACTTTCAAGATTAAATATTTCCTTTCGATATATGCATTTCTGGAACAAAATGAAGGATTGCCGTCTCCCAGGTACATTGAGAAATAAAGTGTAGGCTGCTTTCACTGAGTTGGCATCTTGGTGCAATTGTACAAATCCATAATCATAGCAATCTCTGTCTTGTAGTCAGTCTACAAACAAAGGCTTGAAATAAAAAATACACGTGTGGTAGGAGGAGAGGGCGTGTCATTTGCTGCATTTACAAAAAAAATAGAATATCTTGCGTTAAAAAAAAAAAAAAAAAGTATTGTAATGCATGGGTCAAATTGACCCACGTGGCGGTTCTAGGTAGAACTGTTTTTAATCTTTTTTGCGATTCTGGCTATTAAACTCCGTTATGGTATTTAATTCATATATTTAGGAAAAGTCAAACAGACATACACATACAATTTACAATGGAAGAGTAACATTTTAAATCCAAAATGGGTCAAATTGACCCGCATGGCGGTACTAGTGTTAAAGAGAACTTGGATCAGAAGATTCGGTATAAGAGGTCTGCATGGTGCATGTCATACACATGGGTTTAACAAGGTTTAAACTGCTTTGAGGGGCTGAATAGGTATTTTAGGCATAAACCCTTGCCAGCTGAAACTAACTGGGTAGTTGGCTGTTAACACTGTTTTGAATGCAATTCATGGATGAGACACTCTGGTCTCATTCCTGGGGGTTAATGGGAGTCTTGTACAGGAACAGGAGACAGAGCTAACCTCTGATGGAGGGTGAAGCGATGGAAACCATGGTTGGACTGGTGCATCTTGAGTCTGTAGGGTGCGGTTTATACTTGGCTGCATTGCCCGTAACAATTAAAAACCTGATCTGTGTTTCCTCCGTCCAGGTGGAGGAGAGTGTTTTGAATGTTGGCAAATTCAACAACATCGTGCAGCTGGTGGCTTTCTCGCCGTTCAAATCCGCCCAGGCAGCCCTGGAGAACATCAATGCCATCTCTGAAGGTGAGCGAGAGCCTGTGGTGGTAGTTTTTAACATTGAAGTGCCATGAGGCAGTAAGACTTTATAACAGCGATTTTGTTCTATAAATGTCTTCATTCCATAGTGTGCTTTGCTCTTGGTTTATCTGTTACTGATTGGCTTATTGACAGAGTACCCATCTGTACGTCCATGATGTAAAACTAGATCAACTGGTTTTAAAGATCCTGGTTAGCACTAATATTGGTCTGCCTTGCATAACTGGGGTCAGGTGATGCCGAGCTCTAAAGAGCAAAGTTATGGCTGTTGAGAAGAAGACACTGAGGGTATAAAACTTTGCTCAAATGTAGTGATGTTTTCAATAATCTGTCAATCCACTGACAAAATGATGTCTACATATGTTAAACTGAACATTTGGGCAATTTGTGCAACAGCACATTCCAGTTTGCTTTATGCTGATCTTGAACTGGGATATCTAGACCCTGACTGACTGACCTCCTGTTCTCCTTTTGTAGGTGTTTTCCATGCAGACTTGAAGCTGCTGCTGGAGACCAGCCTGCCCCCTTCTGGTAAGAAGCGGAAGGTGGTTCTGGGCGTGGCTGACGGCAGGATCGGTGCGGCGGCGCAGGAGGAGCTGGGGGTGACCTGTCAGACCGGGGGGGTTGTGGCGGAGATACTCAGAGGTGAGGGGAAGGGGGTGGGACAAGGAAGACTAGAATTATGGTGCATTTCTGCCTGCTTCATTGACATGTAGTTTCATGTTTAAGCAGGTTCTTTTATAAGGGACGTTTTGTCCAGAGTTGGTTACAATAGGATTAACACCTGACCCTGATTTAATCCATTATTTTGGACTTCCTTGCCTAAGTAAACAATAGGTAGTCCAAGCTTATTGCTAATACATGGTTGGAAATAAGACTCCTATTGCATAGCAGTTTCGCCCATTCAAGGCTTTACTACGAGCTTGACTAACCAGTGTATTGGTAACAAGGTTAGGGTTGTGTTATTAAACTCATAGTAAAACCAGGAATGGATCAAACTGCTATGCAATGGGAATCTTATTTCCATCCCTGTAATAAGGTTTTGTGAAACCAGCTGTAGAAATGGTTAAGTGACTGGAACCAGGCTAAACATTTGAGGCTCTTCCACGCTGGCCTGTCCTGTAAATAGTTCCTGATAACCCTGCCCATGTGTCATGATGTTTCAATAATCTGTCAATCCACTGATTAAAACAGTGATGTCAACATATGTCAAACTGAACATTTGGGCAGTCGACCAGGAAGGGGGCTGCTGCTAGGGCTGGACAGCAGCGTGTTGCAGTTGTGTCGTGCATAAGGCTGTTCATGCACGGCTAATAAATGAAGGGTTTGAACTTGTTTCGTGTAAACTGGTGTTTACCACTTACTGTAGTGCACAATTTCAATAAAAATGCAGCTATTTGAGTATTTAGTCCTATTTCTATTTTTTGCGGTTATTTTATTCATCAAGTATTCAATTGCAGTGGTTTACACCTATATTCAAATTTAAAAAATAAAAAAATTGAAATATGCATGATCCTGGTAAAGCAGTGGTGTTTTGGTTACATGTCTAGTAAAATGCCACGCTGTTTTTAGTATTTCTTTCAGTAGTGAATGCTTTTCTGTCTCCTACACGCTGCCTCACGCTCGGCTTGCTCTCCCAGGTATCCGCCTGCACTTCCATGCCCTGGTCAAGGGGCTCACGGCTCAGTCTGCCTCCAAGGCTCAGCTGGGATTGGGTCACAGCTACTCTCGCGCCAAAGTGAAGTTCAACGTCAACCGAAATGACAACATGATCATCCAGTCCATCGCCCTGCTGGACCAGCTGGACAAAGACATCAACACCTTTGCTATGCGAGTCAGGTCAGCACTGGGGGAGGGATGGGGGGGTACAGTCAGTCGCTCGCCACTGTTCATGGGTCAACACCTGTAGTGCCATGGCTCGAATCCAAAATGGACAAGCAGTCAGGATGGGGCCCCCGTTTGAGTTGTGCGATGCCATCGTCTCGTATGTAAGAGACGTGTGAAATAAACCTGGGCCAGGGAAGCTGGTTTAATGAGGAAACTGCTACAGTGATCTTGTCATCAGCCCTGTAATCACAATGCCTGTTAACTACCTGTATATTAGCCTGCCTGTTGAAATGGTTAATATTGAGAGTTTATATATTCATGTCCTTTTTATAAATTGATTTTTTTCAATGTAAAGATGGATAGATTTATTTCTCAAAATCAGTTTAGTGGCTATATAGGTTTGCATTGTTCCAATCAAGTTTTTAAAATCATTACTACCAATTATCTGAAGTTTTCCCCGCACAGAAAAATAATGTAGATTTTAAACCTGTGATTTAGTTGGACCGGAGACAGTGTGGTCACCAAGGCTTTGGTGGTAACTAACTGTAGTGTGTTGTATGTATCCCCCCCCCTCCCAGTGCTTACCACAGGCAGTGCCATTCCAGCGCTGACTGTATAAAAAAAGGAGGCATAGTAACTCCCCGTCACACCCACTAGGGTAGGACTCTTCCTCTCCTCGGGGTGCTGAGGGGGAGACAGGCTTGTCTGGATGAGGTTTATCAGGACTTCCCTGATTCCTGAAACCACAGCTTTGACCACTAAGCCGGTGCTGCTGTTCCTTCTCTGCTCTGTGTTGGGACCTCTGGCTTCACTGTCCTAACAAGCACAGGAATGGAAGTAAGACTCGTATTGCATTAGCAAGAACACGTGCTTTATCAGCCCTAGTGTGTCCCAGGAATGGATCAAAATGCTATGCAACAGGAGTCTGCTTTCCATCCCTGCAGTGTCCTGCATGTTTTTATTTATGTAATTTTTAATGGTTTAGAGAGTGGTACGGATACCACTTCCCGGAGCTGATCAAGATCGCGAGTGAAAACTACACGTACTGCCGCTTGGCGAAGCTAATTGGGAACCGCAAGGAGCTGTCGGAGGAGAGCCTGGAAGGGCTAGAGGAGGTGGTCATGGACAGCGCCAAGGCCCAGTCCATTCTGGAGGCGTCCCGCAGCTCCATGGGTCAGTACTGCCTTCGAGTACTCCTCAGCCAGGGCTAGAAACCCACGCTCTCCCTCCACCCAGTATGGGGTTTCAATCAAACATCAATGAAGTAGATTTAAATGATCAGGAGGTAGGAGGTTGTGCAATCCGACCCCTGTTCAATCATGTTTACAGCCCAATAGCTGCATTAGATTTGTCTGACTCCGCAAACCATTTTTTGATGTCATTAAATGAAGAGAGTTCTGCAACCTAGGACTGGGTGCAGGGCACACGTTTTAAACTGTTCCTTGCTTTATAGGCTAACATTGTGGCTTTCTGCCTTCGACTGTGCAGTTGAGTTAATGGGTCCCTTGAGGAGATGTTGCGTATTCCAGTCTTGGGCTTTTGATTTGTGTGTTGCAAACCAGGGGGATACAAATGATGCATTACCAAAATCTGTCAATCCACTGATTTCACCATGAATGACAGTCTCTCATTACTGATGTGACCCCTCTAGTTAATGTACAGAAAGTTCCGCCTAGTCTCTTAAGATCCTGTTTGTAACCAGGCTGTGTGTGTATGCGCTTTCCCCACCCCACAGGCATGGATATCTCCCCCATTGACCTGATCAATATCGAGAGCTTCTCCACCCGGGTGATCTCTCTGGCAGAGTATCGGAAGGAGCTGCAGGAGTATCTCCGCTCCAAGATGAGCCAGGTGGCCCCCAACCTGGCCGCCCTCATCGGGGAAGTGGTACGTCATCGTTGTTACTGTCCAGGGCAGGGCTCTTCCACTCCCATGCTCTGTTCCAACCCTCTTTTTAAATAGTTTAGAACCAATCTAAAACCTCCATCCAAACGTTCAACTAGTTCATTGTATCATTTTACCTGTTAAACCTGGAGTGGAATGGCCCTGCAGGACCGGGACTGGACACCCCCGTCTAGCATAAAACAGCTGAGATGGCACAGAGTAGACTGGCTAGCTCCGGCTCCCTGACACATGCATTTCACAATGTGTTTTGAAGTTCCTGGTGTCTATTGCTTTGTTTTGTTTTGTTTTTTCTTTTGAGAGGTTCGAGTGCTGTTCTATGTACACTTCTCAAGCTTTGTTCATGTAACATGCAGTGAATGCCTTGGAGTAAATAATATTAGTACATGCTGATCTGTTTGTCTAACTGGCTCCTGTTCAAGTATTAATAACATGATTGCGAACCAAAGTAAGGGAAGGGACGAGGGACACAAGTGATGCATTACCAAAAAAAATCTGTCAATCCTCTGAATCACCATGACTGACAGTCTCTCGGTACTGATGTGATCCCTCTCTGAAACAGAAGTGGTCTATTGCAAACTTGCCTATCATGGCGATTTACCAAGGTGGACAAATCGATAGGCAGTTGCATTAACAAAACTAGTTTTTTTCACAACTTGTAAAGCGCCTGTCAGCTGTCGTAAAGCACAGGTTGCATGCTGTGTTTTTGTTTTGTTTTTTGTGTGTCTTGGTGCTCACTCTCGCTCTGTTTCCCGGCAGGTTGGCGCTCGGCTCATCTCCCACGCAGGCAGCCTGACTAACCTGGCGAAGTACCCGGCGTCGACGGTGCAGATCCTGGGTGCAGAGAAGGCCCTGTTCAGGTACTGCTGCAGGGTGGCTGTGGTGATGGCAGCTTGCTGGGTGCCCCCAGGAAGTGACACGCTGCTGCCGTGGCTACCTCTGTGTGCCACGGTGGTGCGGGAGTGATCTATCCCCTCGGCCCCAGATTCTGAGCAGCCGCTGCCAGCACTGAGAGAGTAACACAGGGTGTGTGAGGGACGGGATCACTGCAGGGTAGGAGGCTAGCTGAATCGCACTTCATTACAACTGTGAATCTGCGTTTACCTTGTTTCTACACAAGGGCAGTAGTGGACTCGTTTCAAATGGTCCCAGTCCTTCAATGGATTTGATTTGCTGTGCTGCACCCCCAACCCCCTTCCACTTAAATATTCAATGGATTTGATTTGCTGTGCTGCACCCCCAACCCCCTTCCACTTAAATATTCAATGGATTTGATTTGCTGTGCTGCACCCCCAACCCCCTTCCACTTAAATATTCAATGGATTTGATTTGCTGTGCTGCACCCCCAACCCCCTTCCACTTAAATATTCAATGGATTTGATTTGCTGTGCTGCACCCCCAACCCCCTTCCACTTAAATATTCAATGGATTTGATTTGCTGTGCTGCACCCCCAACCCCCTTCCACTTAAATATTCACTCCTGATTCCATTTTTAAAGTTAACTTATTAGCCATTATTACACAATTTGCAGCTCAAACTGTATTCACTTACTTGAATTGTAGCAGACAGTAATGTAATATAGAGAATGTAGGTTTAACATGGATCCCCCTCCCCCCTTAAACTTCCTGTGCTGTAGCATTAGGGATGCTAGTTAATATCTAGACTGAAGTGTTGTTTCAAGCAGTGCCCTCCTGGATTTGGGGAGCTCTGTGTGTTGAATAGGGAAGCTGCTGCTCCTGTGAAGCTCTTGTTCCGACCTGGTGCACGGCCCTGTTTGTTTTCAGAGCCCTGAAGACAAAGGGAAATACCCCCAAGTACGGCCTGATCTTCCATTCCACGTTCATAGGCCGAGCCGCAGCCAAGAACAAAGGCCGCATCTCTCGGTACCTGGCCAACAAGTGCTCCATCGCCTCCAGGATAGACTGCTTCTCGGGTGAGTCACACTGGGGATCCTGTCTCTGGGTGCATGCGGGACGTCTCGCTGTAGCTGGAAGGTGCAGGCTTTAGCAATGATGCTCTTATTTTTCGTCAACAGTATTTCAACTATTGGTGAATGTTGATAAACTTTTAACTGAGCAAAGCCTGCGTGAACAACTGAATAGTTAGTTGTTTGTTTGAATTTCTTCGGGATGTGGGTGGGTTTTATTTCCTCTTCCTTGCAGCAGGTTTTACAGACTGATTAGCACTCCTCTTGGACGGCCTTTCTAAGGGTAATATTAAGTAGCCCAGGACTGGTTCTAATCGGGGTCTGTGAAACCAGGTGCAAGTTTCCAATGCCCAAAGGCAGGTCTTTATTTGGGTTCCAGATATCTGATTTAAAACTTGCAAGTCATATAAGATTGCGTTAACTGTTCAGTTCCCACTGGTGCCTGAGAAAAGCTGCTGCTGCTTTAGACATCAAATAAATACTTTATGGGTATGTGAGGAATTCAAGGCAAGCTGTATCTGATTGTACTAACCGGCGTGTGCGTGTTTCAGAGGTGCCGACGTGCGTGTACGGGGATAAGCTGCGTGACCAGGTGGAGGAGCGGCTGTCCTTCTACGAGACCGGAGAGGCGCCCCGCAAGAACATTGATGTGATGAAGGAGGCAGTGGTGGAGGTAAGTCCAGGACCCTGGCTCTGCAGAGGATGCCCTTGCTGTGGATGATGCAACTCTCTTCCCTGACTGAACACATGGAGGTTCCAAACTGATTTAATGAGACTGACACAGCTGAGCTGCCTCTGGAATAGGGGAAGTGGGGATGGGGGAAAGAACATGAGCTTTTCATTTTCAAATATTTCATTTTGAATTTGCTGATTTTCATTGTCTGTTTACATCCTCAGTATGGCAGTACAAATGTCAACGCTCTGTATAAGAAGTTTGCTTCGAAATGTTTTAAAAGCCAATTGGAAGTTTATTTGCCATTTAACGAAGGCAATTGCAACTATTGGCACCCCTGTAAAAATGATCGCTATAAACCCTGTAACCCAATATTCTACTGTACCATTCTGTGTAGCAGAATGTGTGTTTTCAGATGTACTCCATGCACTGGAGTCATTTATGTGAATGAATACAAACATGGCTTTTTGACTCAATCATTTCAAGCAGCATTCATTAAAAGCACCTGGGTTAGCCCTTTATTAATGAGGGGGGGTGCTTTCTTATATTCACAAGCTTATATTAACATTCAGCTTCGTTCATTACACTTTGTAAATGCAGAGTGACTTGTGGCACTTTCTGTGGTGAACTGCATTTAACCCTAGACTTCTTGGAAGGCTCTGCAATGTTGCCAGTGTTGTGTTTACCTCAATGGCAATGGCCTGGTTGTGTTTCAGGCGATAGAGGTGGCTGCTGAGATCAAGCGGAAGCTGGAAAAGAAAGAGAAAAAGAGGAGGAAGAAAGAGAAGAGAAAGCAGGAGGCTCTGGCCACTGGTGAGGGCGAGGAGGACGAGGAGCCGGAACTCAAGAAAGCCAAGAGCAATGGACAGGTGCGTGAGCCCCAGTACTACCCTGGGGGAGAGCAGGGTTCGCGAAGACATTTCTGACCAAGGGCCCAATTTAATTGCCTTTTTAGACGTGGAAATGTAGGCCTGTTGTGTTTCCAAAAATCTCACTCCTATTTTCTCTTCTCCTTCTGGAAATGATGCAACATCTAGCACCTGACCGTCTATGGAGGGTAAACTACTGATTTAATGAGTCTGATCCTGCAGGAGAATTGAGAACTCAAAATAGCTTTTACTCAACAGACTAAACTGTAACCACCAGGCACCTCTGACTTGCCCTGGTGCTATGTGTCATGTCTTTTTAAAGATGGCATCAATCACCTGCTGTAGCTTTTTGCGAGCTGAAAGATTCTTTTTATTGGATTTCATTCTCTTTTAAACTACTGATTATCAAGCCCATTGGCGAAGTCAGATTCCTTAGAAATCAAACTGTAGGAAAGGCTAAAAGCCATTACGGACCAGGTACTTTCTAGCATATGCGTGGTCTAAAGGCCACTACTTTGTAGTGTTTGTGGAGCATGAAGCAGTAATCTCTGGGAGCCCAGCACTCATTGGGTACAGCTCTGCAGAGGCTTGCAAGGGTACAGCTGCCCTCTAGGGGATGGGCTTTCTCCATTATGAATGGAAATGGAACTCTGTCTCTGCAACTTGGAGACCATGGATCTGTCGCATTTCAAAACTAGTCTGAAACCCTTTTGTATGAAACATGTTTGTAGGTGCCCACTAAGTTTTCTTTTTTGGTCTTTGGGGAGTTGCTTGTCTCAAGGTGTGATCTCTGAATTCTTTCTAATGCCATTGCACTGTTTTTGAAACGTGTCTGCTGTGTTGTCAGGAGAGTGAAGCGATCGAGGGGAAGAAGAAAAAGAAGAAGCACGAGCAGGTGGAAGAGGAGTCTGCAGAGAACGGAGTGGAGGAGACAACGACCCCCCTGCCAAAGAAAAAGAAAAAGCGTCCGAGTGAAGCGGCAGCACTGGAGGAGGAGGAGGAGGTGCCTGCTGTGCTGGACACTCCGCAGACGGAGAAGAAGAAAAAGAAGAGGAAAGCCAGAGCAGCAGCAGAGGAGGATGATGGATAAACTCCCTGACATTGCACTGCTTTGGTTCTTATGGTTACTGTACAGTTTTTTGGCTTTTATTTTTATTAATGGTAGATTAATTCCTGTTATACCTCCCTTATGGTCTTGCTTTTTAGGAAAACGGATAAGAGTTGCAAAGGTGTGAGCAACCATCTTGCTTCCTTCTATCCTTTTAAGAATCCTTGCTGCAGAAATATAAAATGGCTCACTTGGAACTGAGCTTGTAATTAGCAGTGCGCAGACTTGGAAGACTGTGTATAGCAAGCACTTTCGTGTGAGCTTGTGCCTTTTTAATTTGTCTTTTTTTTTAATAAAAAGCAAGAATTGAGGGCAAACAGGTTATTTTTTTTACATGAGCAGTTGCATGCTGTGCAAACAGTGCTGTATAATGATTGTATTGTCAAATGTGACGTCCATGGATTTTTTTTTATAGCTTATTAAACTAATACAAAACTAGAAAGATGTGTGGTCTTTGCAACCTTGTAATCCAGCATATAAACCCTGTATTAAACCTTCCACCTGGAAACAAAGATGATTTGCCTTGCACTTTGATGGCTGTTCCTTTATTTCACAGTGTAAGCCAGTTTATTTGTCTCTGTATTGGGGGTGGGAGCTGCTGTCCTAGTCGAGTGTATAGAAGTACAGCGACATGCACTGCTAGCAGGTAGCATTGTAAAATCAAAGTGCTTCAAGCAGAACCGCACAAACGGTGCACACTTAAGGGGTAGTTTATTTTGACCAGCTTAGGTTTTTAAATAAATTAAATGCATGCAACATTTATATAAAAGTGACCAGATGTTCTGTCCTGTAAGTTGCTTGTGTTTTTAAGGCTGTCCATCTGTGCAGTGGAAATTCTGTAAATAAAATAGTTTCTCAAGTGATTGCAATGTACATTGATTTAAAAATGAATGCTTACAATATTTTTTTTTTTTTTTTGCATGGTTCTGGTGCATTATAAAGTTATAACAGTGTCAGAAGCTACTTTTGGTTTTTAATCTAACATTTGGTTTCTCATTATTTGGTTTACTCAAACGGAGTTGCAATCATGTTTTTGATCCCACACTCAGGGCTGATACAAGGTTGCTTGTAGTATACCTCAGATGGCTTTAATTTCTAGCCGATGCAGAGTGCTACTTTTCTAATGTTTGCACAGTACAATACAATAAGTGATGCCTGTAAGTACCCATGACACGAAGGTACCTGGAATAGAGAAAGTAAACACAAGACAGCAAAGCCATGCTCTGCAGCTGTTCTGTATCTTTCCTGACCGCTGCTGTTGAAATGCACAACATGCTGTTCTGCACACATGAGCTTCAAAAGCATTACATGTGAGCAGTGTGGTTTCAATATTACTGCTTCTGTATTCTATAGCTTATTCTGGGGCAGTACCAAAACTTAGCAAGATATATCTGGTTGACAAGCCACAGCACATGAAGATGCAACATCTAGTACATTTAACCTTTTTAGTGGAACTCAATGTATCTGTGGGGGGGGGCATGTCTACGGATATGTGGAATCCACAGATAAATGAGGTCATTGCGTGTGACTAGAATGCATGAGTAAAATACAGAAACTAGTAATGTAAACCATGGTAGTGTTTTCTAAAGATGTATGCAATACAATATGTTTTAACATGTATTTACTTTGATTGTGTTACTCCTAGTAAAATCATTTCAAATGGGATACAACTCTGTTTCGCTAGCTTTTTCTGTTACCAAATAAAAATATTACAAAGCTACAAGATCATAAGACATTTTATTCCTATAAACTGAGTCATGCATGTCTAGCAGCTAGAAATATCCCAAGGTTTTCGCGCTAATTTATTTCACACATTCATATTAAATAATGGTAGCTAAGTGTTGCTAGTTTTCTGGGGTTTCATACAAAAAATACAATTCTACTTCTTTTTTACTTTAAAACTAAAAAAAAAACCAAGCCTGCTGTGTAATGTTTACTTTTCTTACATTTCAACAAAATATGTACCAACAGAAGTGTTTTTTTTGTAACGGCTTTTTTAAACAATTCATTGCTGCAAGTCGTTCTTCTGCACCTTGACAAAGTCCATCATAGTCTTTTTCAGGGGTGCTGGGGGTACAGCGTGTGGCTTAGCATAGCTTCCATCGTATACAAGGGTTACAGTTTTGTTCAATGGCTTTCAGCACCCCTCATTTTAAAAAATGGTTCCAGTGCCACTGGTCTTTTGTTTCAGTGAGTCAAAATATGTTTGCTGTGCTTGAAGTAACTGCCTCAGGAGAAGTAATTTTACAGAAGCGGCGTCTTTCGGCCGTTCATACTAAGACATGAATCCTCCCATCTGCAGCGCTGCTGTCTTGACGTCCGCTCCACAGGTTTAGACTGACGCTTGCGTCTTTGTGTGTGTGTGTGTTTACGCTGCGGGCAAGAAGTCTACATTGGCAAAAATGTACTTTATTTCAGAGATGCAACTTGTCAGGGAGCCACGGATGAATGAGCTTCTGTATTTTAATACGCTTTTAATAATCATTTCATTGACTAACTTTTTCTATAGATGCAATGTCTCAGAACTGTCAGGAGAACTGGCATCTGTTCTTTGTTAAGAGAGGAGATGCCGACTGCCTGCGATGAAAGAAATTGCCCTAACGAGGACACAATTACCTTACCATTGGCCTCCACCTGTGAACCATTATAGTCGCGGTCACATTTTCTGGATAAAAACCCCACTGTTGAAGGATCATTGGTCAGGCCGTGAATCTGAAGGAAAAAGAAGACCAAATAGCATTCTACAGAAGTTAGAGATAAAGTAATACAAATGCATAGATTAGGGAAAGGGTACAAAATAATATCCAAGTGTTTGGATATCCCAGTGAGCACAGTTGGATCAATAATCAGGAAGTGGAAGCTGCATCACACCACCCAGGCACTGCCAAGAAAAGGCCGTCCCTCAAAACTCAAACAAGAAGGAGACTTGTGAGAGAAGCCACCAATCACTTTGAAGGAGCAACAGAGTTCAGTGGCTGGGAGTGGAGTAATGGTGCACCAATCAACCATTATTATTTGTTTAATTAGCAGACGTCTTTATCCAAGGCAACTTACAGAGACTAGGGTGTGTGAACTATGCATCAGCTGCAGAGTCACTTACAATTACGTCTCACCCAAAAGACAGAGCACAAGGAGGTTAAGTGACTTGCTCAGGGTCACACAATGAGTCAGTGGCTGAACCGGGATTTGAACCGGGGACCTCCTGGTTATAAGCCCGTTTCTTTAACCACTGGACCACACAGCCTCCATATCAAGAGCTCTCCATAACACCGGCCTGTATGGGAAGGTGGCAAGAAAGAAGCCGATACTCAAAAAGTACCATCTGAAAGCACATCTGGAGTTTGCCAGAAAGCATGAGAGTGACCCAGCTGCGATGTGGGAAAAGGTTTTGTGGTCAGATGAGACCAATATAGAGCTTTTTGGCCAAAACTCAAAGTACTATGTGTGGCGCAAACCTAATATTGCCCATGCCTCAAGACACACCATCCCTACAGTGAAGTATGGTGGTGACAGCATCATGCTGTGGGGATGCTTCTCATCAGCAGGGACTGGGCATCTTGTTAAAATTGAAGGAAGAATGGATGGCGCAAAATACAGGGAAATACTGCAAGAGAACCTGCTTCAGTCCGCTAAAAAACTGAAGCTTGGAAGGAAATTCACCTTTCAGCAGGACAATGATCCCAAGCACAAGGCCAAAGCAACATTGGAGTGGCTCAACAACAAAAAGGTGAATGTCCTACAGTGGCGCAGTCAAAGTCCTGATCTCAATCCCATTGAGAATCTGTGGCACTATTTGAAAATTGCGGTCCACAAGCGTCGTCCAACCAACCTGAACAACCTGGAGCAAATCTGCCAAGAAGAATGGGCCAAAATCACTCCGACACTGTGTGCAAAGCTGGTACATACTTACCCCAAAAAACTTAAAGCTGTTATTGCAGCGAAAGGTGGCTCTACCAAATACTAATGTGTGGGGGTTGAATACTTATGCAAGCAAGATATTTCAGTTTTTTATTTTTCTTAAAAATATTTCCCAACATAAAACCAATGTCACCTTACAATAATTGATTTTGAGTTCCAGTGTTTTAAAATAAAATATCAAACAGAACGAAATTTCAATGTACCATTTGTAATTCAGTAATATGAGAGAATTGGTCAGGGGTCTGAATACTTTTGCAAGGCACTGTATCTATTGTGGTATACTGGTGACTCAGGACAACTGGAAAAAGGGAGGTGAGGAGCTGACATCTCCAACTGTCTAGATCTAGCAGCTAAGTATTAACCTATTACCTGTTACTGTGTATTAGGGCTAGTTCATAATGTAGCAACCTGTGTAATTGTGTTTCCTGCTCTGTAGTCCCGCTGCTACTGTGTTTACCTGTCTGTGTAACTCAGCTTGCTTGTTTGTGGTCTGTGTAACTCAGCGTGCTTGTTAGTGTTCTGTGTCTCCCGTGATTGGTCCGAAGCATGTGGCCGAGGAGCAATGGGATGTGTGTAAGCTCTGCACCCTGATTTCCATACAGGGGTAGAGCAAAGTGTATAAAAAGGGGCTGTGCCCAGCCTTCTGTGTCCTCATTGTCACAGTTTGAATCCTGTGTTGCTGACAGCGCTGTGGACTCTGGTGTGAGGGTGTGCAAATGAAGCCCTGAAAAGAAAGCAAGTGTCTCTGCTGTTTTCTGCCTCTTGCAAAACGCTACAGTATATCCAGTAGATTTGAAATGCTTTGTCGTGCCTGGTGCTTCTACTCTCAGTACATATTAAGGAAACAGTGGGTCTTGTTTTCTTACAATGTATACAAAGCTTCTTGATTTTATCCCTGTATTAAAGTGTTGGCTTTAGTATGGATGTAAATGTTCCTTATATTGGTTCTGGGCCCAAAGTGTAAGAAAGCATGTTAGTGTTCGCTAGAAGTAAGGACCCACTATCAGATTTCATAATGCTACTATTTAAGACATTTTAAAAAGATGGATGCACAATTGCACAAGTGAGCCTACATAAGATTCCATACACTTGGGGAAAATAAGGGTGTTGAAACAGACAATAGCCTACGGGAGTCATGTTAAAAGGTCAGTCAAATTCCACAGCAAACATTTCATTTGTGGCCATCACTTGTAGGCAATTCAAGGGGTGGTTAAAGTGGTCTCTTCCAGTCCTGATCTTCATTCACCCCTCTTAAACACTGTGAAATTAGACCATTTAAACTTCCACCAAGACCCTAAAGTAGTTCTTTAGTGCATTGTACAGGACTAGTTCAACTTGGAGTGGACTATCCCTCCATAGCCGATTGGAGTAGATATGACGTATTTGAAGCTATCATTTAGGAAAACTTAAAATCCACAGCCGTGTCCTTTTTAATGTTATTTCAAAAGCACACTTAAACATCTCCTGGGCTGAGCGAAACCCATTTCCGACAACCGCATTGCAGGAGAGACATTATTTCACTTTTTTTGCCAATAGATGAACAAGTACAATTGTAATGACTAATAAAATGAATACATACATACACAAATAAAATAAAATAAATAAATAAAAGGGGAGGGGGTTAAAAATAAGATAACCCAAACATTTGTTTAGAAAATTGTATTTGTTTGGTATTGGGACACAATGGGAAAGGTTAGTTATTTGTTTCTCCCCAGGACAACATTAAAATAAAATTTTCCGTCAAAAGACTTCTGGTTGTGTCATTGTGACAAAAAAGAATCTGAGCTGCAAATCTCCCTCCCGACCTGAGAGGGTGCTAGGCATGGCTAGAGGTAACCCCAACAGGAGATGCACCGGTTCAAAGGTCACCGTAGGGGCGGAAGTTAGACCAGAAGTCTGCCATCTTTCTGTGGGGCAAATCTGTGGAGAACCCGGATTTCTTTACTGTGATCAGCTGTGTTGTTTGCAGCGTTTGGTCTGGAGGCTGTGACACGCTGATCACAGGGAGGAGTCTGGTAGTATTTAGGGAACACAGTATCTCTCGTCCTTTGGGAGGTTGGTGCGTAACAGGCTGAAAGCTGTTTTCTTATCCCTTGTACACAGACGGCAGCGGGAGCCCTTGGAGCTGGAACTGAAATTCACGGATAACCACTGCAGCTGGAACCAAGAGGCACGTCACCCAACCCTACCTCACCACCCCGTCACGCACGTCTAGACCAGCACTTATTTGCTTTGCATACCTGTTGGTATGGACATTTTTGTTTTGTAACTTTGTAAAATAACTTGCCTCAAATATTAAAAGGCCCTGCGGATTAAAAACGTATTTTGAGACCTTTTGTTTGTTTGGACTGCACCTACACCACATCCTGACAGTCATGATAAAAATAAAGTAAAAATGTAATCAGGCCATAGTTTCATATCTCAAAACGGCTAACAACCCAATATTCAAAATGGGAACGTCAAATAAAATGTGTTGTACAAAACAACTGAATTTTGGCATTGAAAAAAAAAAAAAAGAGACTACAATGCAGGCACACGCAGATACTGAACGGCTCAGAACTTTATTTTGTGGGTGACAGGTTTAAAATAAAAAAAATGAAAACTTCAAAAATACAAGTGCAGGGCAGGGGAGAAATTAAATCTGAATTGAGGAACATTAACAAGGGAGGGGAGGAGTGGAGATGACATCCTGGGCTCAAACTGGTTCTAGATTTCAGGTGACATGAGCGAGAAAAAACACACACACACACACACACACACCCACACCCACACCCACACCCACACACACACACCCACACACCCACACACACCCACACCCACACCCACACCACACACCCACACCCACACACACACACACCCACACCCACACACCACACACACCACACCCACACCACACACCCACACCCACACCCACACACCCACACACACACACCACACCCACACCCACACCCACACCCACACCCACACCCACACACACACACCCACACACACACACCCACACACACCACACCCACACACCCACACACACCCACCCACACACACCCACCCACACACACCCACACACCACCCACACACACACACACAGACACACACCCACACCCACACACACACCCACACACACACACACACTCTACAAATCCTTACAGAGTCAATTTTGATTCAAAACCAACAGCTAGAACAAGTATAAAAAAATAAGAGATATTTAGAGCTGTAATTCAGTGACACCATACAGTACCTACATACCTGTGGAAACACACTGCTCACAAGCAGTGACAAAACAGAGGTCGAGACACACCTGAAACTGTTCAAGAACAGGACAAGACTCCAGTTTAAACACAAGGGATCTTCACATGCTGAAACCATGGATGAGGAGATCCAAGCTACAAAACGCTTTCAAATGGTTTGCTTCTTTAATAGTAGTAGTAATAACAATAATAATAAAATTCCTCAGTTCAAGGATTTTAAGATAAAAAAAATACTCTCAATATGCAGTGTTTTTTTTCTTCTTTTTTATACCCCTACAATGGAAAAGAAATCCTTCAAAATGCAGAAACCACATTTAGGCTCTACTATTACATATATAAATACATACATAAATATTTTACATACAACAGCAACAAATTAAATGAAAGCTGGGCAATAGATCACATTAAACACTGTCTTTTTCTCCCCCACGTGTGTTAAAATGCTTTGCTGACCAGTTATTACTGTTGACATTTAATTCCTCCAGTTGCTGCTGCTAGAGATTCCATTAAAAGGGCCTGGTGGTGTCCTGACTCAGTTTCCCCAGTACGGAGAGCTGCCGTAGTTGGACTTGTTAGCCTGTGACTTCTGCTGCATGCTGTTGGGCTGGCTGCGCTGGCCAGAACCGCCCTGCAGGGGGAGACAGAGCAGACACTACAGATCAGAGTCTTGTTCACTGGCTGGCTTCCAAACATTCAGCACAAACAGGACATCCTTTCAATTACAAAACAGATGTATGCAAATGGATGCACACAGGATTTGGGTATCCCATGTAATGAATTGGAATCTCAGTCCACTGAACTGAAAGGCAAGGGCTGGGCCACACAGACGGTTCAAAAGACGAACATCTTCCCATTCAACGAGAGAGCCAAATACAGGGCTACAATCTCACAGCACTGGGTGAACATTACAAAACGGTATTCATTATTTTTCTTAAATGTGTATGTTGACCAGGTATTGCAGTGCCAGCACTACCAGAGGCGGACAGGCCCAGTGTGGGAGGGGGGGCGTACCTGCCCGTCTTGCTGCAGATGGTGGTGGAGCATCTGGGAGTGTGGCTGCTGGTGTGCAGGCAGGATGTGCAGGAAGGGGGCCGGTGCGTAGCCTTGAGCTGCTCCCGGGTTCAGGGGCCCGGTCCCTCCCAGTGCTGAAGGCAGGCTGAACGGAGGAGGGGTGCCAGCGTGGAACCCCTGCTTGTCAAAAGACTGGACAACAAAAGGGGCACCCCAAAAAAAAAAAGTTAGCGTATGAAATATGGAGGAAACATTTTCCACCTTACTGTAATATAAAAATGATTCATATGTAAGAAAACATTATATTTTGCTGAAAACAAGTTGTTTTTTTCTTTTCTTTTTTAGGGTTTGCATAATATAGGCTGCTACTGTACTGTCACACCATAAAAGGAAGCATGATTTTCTACAGCAACAAATCTTTTCCACAACCATTACAATGTAATCCACTGGTTTCAAGTTCACAAGTAAATAAAAGCCAGTTGCACTGTCATCTCTGGTCTAGATCTTCTGCAGCTGCGTCTGTCCTTGTGTGCCATCAGCTCACCTGTGTCTTATTGTAGACAGATCCACTGATGTCAGGTACTCCTGTGTTACTGGATGTCACTGAAACACCTGAGCAGAAAGAAATTTAAACAGGTTATTGGAAATTCTGCACTACACTCTTGACAGACCAACACAAGTGCATGTTTTTCTTATGTTTGTATGTATGTACAAAATTGTATAAATTCAGTGACAATGACATGTCTAACACTACTGATAGGGAAAGCCCTCCCTTACCTTTGCCAGGACCAGAGCCAGCAGATTTGGCTTGTGCTTGAGATGAGCCACTGTAGCCTCCTTTGCTGTATTCTCCACCTCCTGTCCCCTGGGTTAAATCATCATAACCTACAAGAGAAACGCAAAAGGAAAATCAGTAACTCCCGCAAATATAAAACTCGCAACTCTCGTACTACAAGCTGCAGCTCAGAACTAATCTGTTTTCACTTTGTAAAAGCTCTTTGGGATAAGTTGTCCAGCGTCACAAGGAAAATCAGTAATTAAAATTATTATAATTTAAATCCTTCAATGAAAAAGCTGCCCAGCTTCCCTTGCACAATTATATCTATATCGTTGACCCTGATACGGCCATTTGTAATTTCTCATCAGCTGGAAATTGTCACATTAAAAATGAGCTGCTAAGATTTTCATTAGCCACAGTGTATTGGTGGCAAACTGCGTGCAAGTGTGTCTTATTAAACTCATAGTAAAACCAGGAATGGATCAAACTGCTATGCAACGAGAGTCCTATTCCCATCCCTGAGCTGTATTCTTTAAACAAGTATCTAACTCCTAATATCTCCATTGATCTATCTGTATAGATATCGTGTCGGGTGCTGTAAAATCCGAGCTGATTTTCCAGCCCGCTATGCCAGCCCCTCGTGGGTGGACATCAGCGTGTATCACACAGCACCTGGTGCAACATCCCTTTCATCAGGGTACCTGAGCCGTAGCCATGCTGTCCGTAGCCACTGGCCTGCTGGAAGGGGGTGGAGGGGTTGTTGAGTCCGACTCCGTGCTGCTTGGCAGAGGCTGGGGGTACGAACATGGTGGGTCCATACTGGAAGGCGCTGGGGACCCCTGGCATCCCGGGGTAATAGGGCAGCCCTGTGTAGCTGTACCCCGGAGGCAGGGCTGGGTTCAGGAAGGCCTGCTGTGTGGTGTGGTGGGTCTGCTGAGTCTGGCTCTGCTGCTGAAGGGGCTGGGCCAGGCTTGTGGTCGGAGCAGGGGAGGCAGAGTCTCCTCGGCCAAACTTTGTCACTTCACCTAGAACACCAAGACCAACGTCAAAAAAAAAAAAGAAAAAAATGGCTTCATTTTTTTTATTTAGTGCTACTTAACCAAGTTGCCAAAGCCACAAAGCACCACTGCTGTGGAGTCTACAAAAAGGAGCTACTTTACTGTTCATTTTCCTAACTCGTGCTTGATAGAGGAGCAACACCAAACAGATTATCCATCTAATCCAAACAGATGGACCTAGGTAACTGGCTCCTAGTTACCAACTCTTATTGTTTTCTCCTATGTATTACTAAAATGATTAGAAATATACATGATTAAAAGACAACATGAATAATCTTGGAAAAGGAGTTCAATACACACTGAAACTACTCCCCCATTTCAGGAAACACCACAGCCATTACCAGAGGTATAACCAAACTGAACCCACCTGAGTATGGGTTGTTGGCAAGGCTTCCATCTCTGCCTGGTAGTGTTGCTGTAGGGCCTGGGAATGGGATTCCATAGTAATCCTAAAAACACACACATCAAAAGAAGAGCCCTGGTGAAACGCATCCACCCAACACACTGGCCTATAAACAAACAAACAAACAAACAAACAAACAAACAAACAAACAACACACACATCAAAAGAAGAGCCCTGGTGAAACGCATCCACCCAACACACTGTACTGCGTTGTTTGTCTGCATATACCCGGATCAAATCTGAATTTCTTTAGGCGTGCATTGAAGAGCAGTGCACTCAGCTAACTTTAAATCCCACAAAACACCTGAATGCATCCAGAAACCCTGAGAAGTGAAAGCGTGTGTCCAGTACAGGACACTCCATTAACTCACCATGGGTAACCTGGACTGTAGCATCTGTAGGTCTTCATAGCCATAGATCTGCTTAACAGAATATAAAACAGAACAGCATGTGAATTTCAACAAGCAAGTCTACTTGGAGACCACTGTTCTACAGATAGATATAGCCATCAAATATTCACTGGTTGACTCACTATGTGTCAATGCAGTATTCAAGCATCTGTAAAAAGGGACACAGTAACATGTTGTTAATATATAATAGAGTTCTCATACCGGGTAGGCTGGCAGCAGTCCTCCTGGCCCCACTATGTACTGGTTGTGCAGTAACGGGGGAACCCCCTGTGGCAGGTTTGGTGGGGCTTTTCCTGCTGAAGACAAGAGTTAAGATTTTAAAAACAATGCTACACATGCCTATGGTTAGGACTGCATCTCTCTCATGGTAGAAAAAGGGTTATTACTTCAGTCTAAAAACAGGTATTTCAAGGTTTCCTTTACCGGTGGAGGAGAGCAGGTGCGCGGAGCGCGTGGCCGAGGGAATGGAGACGCTGTTGCTGCTCAGCCCCAGGCTGCTGGTCATGTGGAGGGTGTTGGCTACGTTGACCATGGCGGAGGCGTTGCTGGAGGAACACGTGGACGCTGCAGAGAAGTTGCTGGAAGGCTGTAGGGAGCTTACACTGTCTACACTGGTATACTGGGAAAAAACAACAAAGATCTTAAATCCTCCTGTCCCAACTGCTGAAAGCATGACAATCACACTTTATAAAAGACCCATCGTGTGATTTACGCTTCCAAACCTGTTACTTGACTGACCACACTGAGCTCTCCACAGGTGAGGGGCATTGGGGTTGATCGGGCTAATGTACCATTCCCAGTGAAACAAGTGAAGCAGCAGCTGCTTGAGTTTGTAATGACTGCTCCTTTCTCTCACTTGTTTCACTTTGGTGAATGGTAAAATTAGCCCCATCAACACCAATTGTCAGCACCTGATTTTTGCAAAGAGCTCAATCTGAATAATCTGTTTGTGCAGCAGTTACTTCAAGATTGTCATTTGATTCTTAATTTAAAAGTTATCAGAATACAATGTACAACCTTAAAGTACAGTACACAGCACCCCCTCTATTTCAGTGTACGACTCGCACAGCAGCAATTTCGAAAATAGTGATAGTGTATAGTATAGAACACATACAATTTACTGTCAACATGGACTAGTTGTGAAATGAGCCTAATTTGTGAATGAAATGATCATTGCACAGTGCCACCCCGTTATAACACAACATGTGATAGTGCAGAATCGGTTAGAACATGGAAAGGCTGTGCCCTCCATTCCCACATCATGCAATCTGACTCCCAAACGTTCAAGTGATCCCGGTGATGTTCTCGTGAATCATGCTTGGATAAACTGGAATAGAAAAAAATAGAAATAGAAAACCTGCAACACTGATTGTTTTATTGTTGTTTTTACATTCCTGTATTTCAACGCATTTAAGTTGAAACTGGGACACACAGCACTGAAAGCTCCCGTGCTTGCACTGTATTGTTTTTCTTCTAAAAAGTCTGTTAATGTTACAAAACAAGTGTGTATAAACATCCTTGGATTCTATTTACAGTTTACAACATTTATTATAAAAACATGCAATTTAAATAGGCGTAAACTATAAAGTGGAGGAACAGCAGTTTCTATTACACTGTATATACTGTAACGACCCGGGATTTATACTGCTGCAGGACTGTTCTACGGAGCCCGTTTGTTTTTGTGTGCGTTAGCAGGGAAGCGGTAAGCTTGCCTCACCTGGGATTGGTGGGTGATGTCTGGGGAGGAGGAGACAAGCTGCTGTGTGAACGTGCTGCTGTGAGAATGCAAGAGTGTTTGCTGTTTTTGGTGTGGCCCAGGCTAACAGGAGCCGGGAATAATCATCCCAATAAACCGTGGATTCGAGTACATGCACATTGTGTGCGTCTCCTTCCCTCATTTTCCACGGTACGCTACAATATTAATTTGGCTTGTGTGCATTGTAAATCATTTCAGGAACAAAAAAGGCAAAACACAAATAATGCGGTCTCCGAATTATGAACCCTGACAACCGCATTATAACGGGGTAGCGCTGAATTTTGATTTTGCTTCTGTATTTAAGCCGATTTCAAGTTTGTGTTAAAATATAGGGTGAACCCTGAAGGAAACTCAGTCAAAGGTTTTCAACACATTAAAGTCAGTTATGTGCTTGAAGTCGTCGTCGTCTCCTCCTGCGGCTGCACAAGGTAGCCTGGGTGACTGAAGTAGGGAATGTGCAACAGTTCTGGCGTGTTTGCACTTTCACACCTTGTATTCTATGTAGTGGTGGGGAGACACCTTGTACAGGTGTGCAACAAAGCTCTCCTTTCACCCAACAGCAAGTCTGGTGCCACCACTTTTTACAGCTACTCAAAACCACACTATGTTTAACAAAAGAAAACGTGGTTGCTTACCGTGTGTGATGAGCTTGAAGACAGCACAGAGGCAGGAGAGTGGCTGTTCTGGTGGTTAGACAGCGAGCTTTTATATATGAGAGAGCGAGAGAGAGGAGAGAGGAGAGAGGAGCCATAAAAACACTGCACATGTTACTGCCATCTACGGACAGATACCTGCCCGTACAATTAGAATTTACAAAAAACTCTCTCCCACCTATATTTAATTAGGTGAAGGGAGAACTTCTTGCAGCCATCTGATTGTGTGGTTCTCTAAACCCCAGAGGCTGATAAGAGTTTACTCTAAATCCACTGCAGCTCCACAGCAATGGCGTTATAGATGCACTGCAGGCCAGAGATTACCATGAAGGAGACTTGGTCTAAAAGGGTTAACACACTTAAAGGCACTTATGTGCTTGAAGGCATTATAGTCTCATCCTGGGGTTGCACAAGTGGGCCTGGATGACTAAATTGGGGATATTCACACCTTGCATTCTAGATTCTTAACAAAGCTCTCCTTTCACCCAACAGTAGGTCTGGTACCACCCCATTATACAGCTTCACCCATCAGCCACTCCATCACACTATTTTCTTTTACTGGGTGTGCTGCACCTATTATCCTATGGGGAGACAGATCAGAATGGTAAATGACGTTGATAGGCAGACGTACTTGCTGAGCTGCGGCAGTGGTGCTGTGGAGAGCTCGCTGTTCTGGCCCATGTTGGTCAGTGCTGTCGAGTGCTGGGGTACCGAAGTGGGCAAGAGGGCTGAGGCTGCGGGGGCGCTGCTGGACAGGGGTCCTAAGCTTGACGGAAGTGATGGAGACTCAGGCTTCGGTGTGGAGGCAGTCGATGTAGCTGGAAGTTTGCAACGCAAAGTTTTCCTTTCGTTAATTATCAAAAAGCCATTGTGAAGACCTCTGCAGGAATGTATGTTTGTTTGTCCCTGCCCAGCCTCTCATCATCTTACATTGGTAGCTGAGCTGTGATTGAGACACCAAGCAGCACTCAGCCTCCTCCTAGTTACACCAAGGTTCCTTAACACCCCAAACCGTTCAAGTTTGGCTGATTTGCATCACCTTAATGTTTGTATCTTGAATTAGGCAGGGTGTCCTATTTCACTGTTTGCAGAATTCATTAGTATCGATGAAAATCAGGATAATTTCTTTACATGACACATTGTGAGCGTAATCTCAACCTGCAGATCATGATCTGGATCGCATTGTGAGATTAGTGTACTGCTAGACCCCTACTCATTGGACACAGGAGTTAAATTAGTTAAATTAGTGACTAAGGGTTATAAAAGGTCTGATTTATGTCATTTATGTTACGCTTATAATACATGCACAATAAAAATCACTCCTAAAATGACAAGCCCCATTATAAAAGGGAATCTGTCACCGCCCCGTCCCCGGTTCAGAAGTATTTAACATTCCAATGTTTAAGGAATTAATATCTACCAAACTACTTACTGTCTAGACCTGTTGGTGTTCTTACTCCATTGAAGCCATTCTGTAATTGGAACAAATAAATAAGTGTTAGTAACCCTTTCTTTTCAGAACCATCTACATATTATTTCCAGCCATTTATACTGCATAACACTTATCTAGCTTCTAACTAAATCCCCATTATAAAAACTGCCCTAATGCATACTTTAATAGAGTTTGACAACACATTCCATCCAATAACCGTCTTTCCTTTAAAATAGCTAATATTTGTGGATTTATTATTGTGAGTTGAACCAAATATATACGAGGAAACTGATTTTTTCATTTAACTAGATTGAAAGAATATATTTTGGTAAGCTCAACAAATGGCTTCACAAGACTGTCGTAGTAAGGTGTGGTACTTCAAAATCAATGTGCTTCTCTTATATAAAGTACAGTTGATGGGTTGCATCTAACACTTCTGGGGAAACTTTCATTAATAAGCGTGGCTCCCAGAGACAGCGAAATACATTTCAGTTTACTAATATGGTATACTAATATGGTGGTGAATCCAGAAGGAGGAGACTCAGTCTGAAAAAGGTATGCCACACACTAAGTCAGCTATGTGCTTGAAGGCCTGTCCTCCCAGGGCAGACCATGCTGAAGCATGATGACTCACAGACACTGTGGTCGGGGCAGGGGGCTCTTCCTGGGGGGATGGTGCCAGGCTACTCTGGAAGGCTATCCTGCTGTGCACCGCGTTCTGCTCCAAGGAGGGACCAGGCAACGTCACCGGAGGGGCCGAGCTCTGGGGTAAGGCAGGGAGGCTGGAGGACGTGACCATAGGGGGAGAGTAGCTGGAGTCTGGAGCAGAGATGGGCATCGACAAGGAGCTGCTCAAGGAATCGCTGTGCGGAAGAAACAGCGATTCACACACCAAAAAATAAATACAAAAATACTGGTTTCAAGCAAACATTTACCTATCTTCACTCATGAATTTACCACAGATTTTATTGTATACATGTATGCGTTCTCTAACTATATATTCTAAACATTTTTTTTTTTTTTTTAAACAGTAAAAGGGTGCTGTGTAAGATACAAGCTTTTTCACGCATGGGTAGTCACACTGATCTCTTGTGGAGTTGATATCAGCTTCTATCGTACAGCACCCTATACAGTTATCTCCATGTCTATGAAAAGGAATGGTTCATCCTATTGAAAATTACAAGTTAACTTAAAATACATTTAAACTGAAGCAGCATTGTCTGCTAGTTTTGTTCACGCATTGGCCTGTGTGGTGTTGTGATTTGTCTGGAGACAGCTCAGTTACCTCACAGGTTTTGAGTAGAGACTGTTCTGTGTTTGTGACAGTGTGTCGCTGTTGCTCTCGGCTGAACCAAATTCCTGAAGAGAAGGTTCTGATCCGAACTCCAAGGCTCCAAACTGGAAAGTCAACCCTGTTACGTCAGCAGATGCAGGCATTTCTACTGCTGAAGATGGAATCTAAAACACACACAGTCAGTCATAAACAAGCACAGGTGTGTGTGCAATTAAAACAAGACAGTTGCCACACACAATTTTCTATGTATGCATACAGTAGTCTTTAAACATCTTAACAAACAAACAGACAATCTCCCCCAAAGACAACTTTCTGGCGCTCTATTTCTCTGCAGCTACCACACGAATTAAGACCTTGGAAGGGACCTGTGGCGCTCAGTACCTTAGAAGTGGGAGGTATTCTGCGTTTCTGCAGCTTCAGCTGTTTCTGCTGGGTGCTGCCTGCCTGTGTGTCTATTGCTCCCGGAGGCATGTGCAGCAGTTTGGCAGCGGTGACGATGGCAGCAGCGGCAGCAGAGTCTGGCGGCGTGGGGTCCCGCAGCTTCGTCTGAGGGGGGTAGGTGTCCAGACCAGGGGGCGGGGGCAGCATGGACAAGCTGCTTTGGGAGGAGAGGGGCAGTGACGGTTGCTGCTGCTGCTGCCGCTGGCTCAGCTGGCTTAACACAGGGGACGGCTCAGGCTGCGTCTTAAAGCCTACTGGACAGAATAGACACCAGAATCGAGGGCAGGGGTTAGACGGAGGCAGATTACTACCTTTCTTTAGAATATCATTTCTACTGCCATTATGAACCATTTTTGCCAACGTTTATTTTATATAGTTTTTTAAAATTATGACGGCCTTGTTACTGTGTTACTGTAGCTTGTGCTTCAACACTGCCCCTTGTAAAAATGGAATGCCAATGAAGATAAGCTGTTGCAGCTCATACAGCCTTACCAGTAAATATAATTTAAATAAATAACTGCTTTATTGGGACAGAAATAAGACTCCTATTGCACAGCAGTTTTACTACCAAAATTACTCATTTTAATAGAACTTGATTAGCCAGTGTATATGTAACAAGCTCAGGTGTCTCCTAAATATAGCATATCCCTCATTACAGTTCAGGTTAAGAGCCATTCCCTGCTGAAGGCAGTGGCTGTAAAGCAGGAGTAAATGTCTGGTAACATTGCCATCAGCTGGTTCAGTGGCCCCTGGGAACGTGGGGCATGTACTTACTGAACTGCGAGAGGACGGTGGTCTGAGAGCCAAGGGGTTTGATGTCCCAAGAGGAGGTGCTGACACTGCTGCTCCCCACAGCGCTGACCCCTATCTGCTGGGAGGGCAGTGGTCCCAGGCCAGGGGATTTCAGCTGCTCCAGGGTCTGAGCGCCCGCAGAGGAAGGCAGCTTGGAGCTCCCCAGCTCTCCAAACCCGGAGCTCAGGACAGAGGACTGCCATGGGAGAAGAAATGAAACATCTTTAAATGTCAGCTTTTTAAAAACGTCAGCATTTTAAAAACGACGATTTTGTGGACATTTAGCTATCAAGGTTTGAGGTAAATTTAGCAAGAATCCTTCTCAGGCTTGTGTAATTATGTAGAACATTCTGTCCAATCCCACACCACTCCAAACTGAAGTTTCACAAATTGACATGACTGACACATTTACCCTTAAAGAGCAAGTAGCGGGGTTCTGAAAAATGCAGCATCATACGTCCCCACGTGTTGCTACGACTATTTATAACGATGTACCTTTAATCTTTCTTATCGTTGTTAACATCCTGACAAGTTTTTACACTTATCAGTTCAAACTCTCTCTCAAAGGTCTTTTCAAGATAGCTGTTAGTGCACTCGGGTTTGAGATCAGAGGCGTGTCCTCTCTCGCTGACCAGAGAAGACGAGACACACCCCATCTATAGAAGAATCCCGAGCCGAAATACGTTTTTACATGAAGGGATGAAAACTAAATGAACATGGTCCAAGGGTAGAACTGTAATTGTGGACGAACATACGAAATACAACACAGTACGACCCTTTAAAGCAAGACAGCTTTCATTTCTCTTCATACAGGATCATCTTCAGTTTCAAACAAATATTAAAACAAATCCCTTCGTGTCAAAGTGAGACTACTTTGAATTACCACTCTGCAGTTTGAATTATTCTTGGGGTAGCCCCAAATGTGTCAAACGATGCGGTAATAAGTCGCTATATTGCATGCGTATGCTAAAGTGAAATTATCAAACCATCCGATTTATTTATGTATTAACATTTGTATGAAACTGAAGGACGATCCTGTATGAAGAGAAATGAAAGCTAGCTAACGTTAAAGGGTCATACTGTTTTGTATTTTGTATGTTCATCCACAATTTTAAACACTCAATTATAAATCTTACATAAAACTATAAAACCCATAAATTGTGTCACTATTTGGGCGGAAAAATAGAAATAATTGGGGTGTGTCTCTCCTGGAATACAGGTAGAAATCAGAGAGAGGACATACCTGTGATCTCAAAACCAAGTCTACTAAGCAGACACCCGAATTACCTTTGAGAGAGAGTTTACATTTAGAAGCGTAAAAACTTAACGAATGTTAATGAAATGACAGGTACGTTATTTAAACAGTTGTAGCAACACGCGGGGACGTCTAACGCTGTATTTTTCAGAACCCCGCTACTTCCTCGTTAAGGGTCCCAGAAAAGCTAATTAAAAGGGGTCTTACCAGCATGTGGTGAGAGTAGGGGTTGACAGCAGTGGCGTTGCTGGTTCCCAAGGGTATCTGGGAGTTGGTGAACACAAGTGAATTGCCCAGGCTCTGCTGCTGATGCTGCTGGGAGGGGTCATACGAGTTCAGCTCCCCCACTGCACCCCCCGCAGCTGGCTTCTGAAGCAACGCTACCAGATCAATACTGAAACCGCACAAGGAACCACAACAGTGTTCATGAATATTTAAAGTTGAAAATGACCCAAACTGACCAAGGTCTCTCTCTACTACCTGCTTATCAATTCTACTTTGCGAAACTTCAGAAAACGTAGACAAAAGCACAGCAATGCCGTCACTGTGCTGTTAATCCGACAGCATGGAGGAATCAGTTTACAAAAGCAGCTGTATCATTTAACGTTTGATGTTAAGCTTTCTATGCAAGGCACAAGCACTCTGAGGCAAGAACATAGGAGATGTGATTCAACCTCCATGGGGTGATGAAAGAAGCTGCAGGCAAGCTGCCTTACCTTTGTCCAGGGGTGATGTGGTTTTCATTGGGAGAAGCGGAAGATGCAGTGAATACTTTTGTTTCAGAAAGCTACAAAATGAATAATATTGGATTAAAAAAAAGAAACCTAAAAATAGCTATTTTTTTTTTATATATAAGACAGTAAACAAGACTACCAGTAAAGTAATGCAATATGAACCACTTGAGGGTTTCAACCAAGAACCTAAATTAAAATCAAATTCATATATTTAAAAAATAATTCTGAAATCATTCTCAAATATCTATTTATGCTGATTCCGAATGGTTTAGGCCAAGACAAATGCACAGACATTTGTTTCCAAAATAAAACATTAAACAGCTGGTCCAAGTAGGTGTCAGGGTGTACAATCTGACCATGACCTACATTCACAGTATGCTGAATAACTTTGGTGAACTTTGCAAGGTCATTTGTTACACAAATCTTGGCAGGCAGTTACAGCTATTACAATATCTGAACACATGAAAACCAGTCAGCTAATCAAATGTTGAATCTGTCTGCCAGTATTGCCATCAACTTACATCTTCATTCCAGTCCTCAGCTGCCCAATCATCCATGGTGGTCCTCCAGGCCCCTGCATTGAGAAGACAGACAGACAGACAGAGACAGACAGACAGAGGCAGACAGACAGCGCTAAGAACAGGCAGGCCACACTCCGGAAATCTTTTCTTTTGCTTTGCTTCCATAAGATTTCACATCAATGGTTCCCATGGGATTGCTAAAGCCCTGCGATTTTCTAAAGAGAACTGCATGGCTTTGTTTGTTACATAGAGATTCAGTCAGATTCAAATTAAAATGTAAGTAAGTAATAAAACACAACAAAGGTAGTTAAATGAAACCACTCCAATTGCGGTAGATTTAGAAATACTAAATACACTGAGTTAAAAAAAACGTGTCGAGTACAAGTCTTTCAAGGCCTTAATTCTCAATGTCTTCAAAACGTTTGGCAATGACTTCAATAGGATTCTTTTAGCATTCATTCTAAAAGGTAGTTAAATGGTAGACCATGTATAAAACTCAAAGGTAGTTAAATGACTACATTCTGTGGATTTCTACATTCCTCGTTTTAATGATGTATGTTTGAAGATGAACACTGGCCTACCTGTTCCATCGTCTCCATCGTTACCAGACTCCCAGGCCTCTGTCTTCAACCCACCTCCCCCAGACGCTGAGGAGTCTGTGTAGTCTGCTGGGTTAAAAGTTCTGCAGAAAGACGGAGAGAACACTCTGCATCACCCCCCAAGATTATTTATTTATTTATTCATTCAATTTATTTATATACACACACACAGATATAGACATAGATATAGATAGATAGATAGATAGATAGATAGATAGATAGATAGATAGATAGATAGATAGTATATATATATATATATATATATATATATATATATATATATATATATATATATATATATATATATATATATATATATATATATATATATATATATATATATATATATATAATGTATGTGTGTATATATATATATATATATATATATATATATATATATATATACACACGAGCATCAAAAGAAAATTACTATTATAATATTTATTTTAGAAAAAAATAAGGTATATAAATGGACATTGATGAAATGTTTTCGGTTTCTTTTTAATCATTCATCCTTGACCATGACTGTGAGTGACTATGACTGAAGCATATGCACTTAATCACCTAATTAGTGAGACAGTTGATTGGATGCTGGATATGCAGCGATTTCAGCTGTTGAATTGCAAGCTTGAATGAAAGCAATAAAGAATCACAGAAAAAAACAATATGCCACGTCTGTCAAGAGAGCAGCGCCTTCGTACGATCGGCATGTTGGAGGCTGGACTCGGGCAGCGTACTGTGGCTCGCCGTCTTGGGTGCTCACAGCCAGCAATTTCAAACCTGGCGTGACGGAATAACCAGACACACACTGTGTCCCAGTTCGTGGCCTGTCATTGACAGTCACAACACCTGCCCAAGATCGACAGATCATTTTGCAGCATCTTCGTGATGTCAATTGTTAATCAGCACAATAAAAAAAGTCATGCACCTGGTGAATTTTATCCAACTATAAAAGTGATAGTTTCTTTTGATGCTCAGTATACATATAGATTATTACTACAGAGAATTAAAAAAGCTCTATATCCAAGGAGAATCAGTATTCTCAAATCACTAGAAATACTTTAAATAAAAAACGTAATTGATAAACTCAAGACTCTTAATAGCATACATAAAACTATAAAAAAAAACTGTTCCTTGTAACTATGATTCAGCCTCATTTCTAAGGTAGATTACAATGCTGCTTAGAACAGAATTTCTTTTTGCAGAGTTTTTTTTATTTTTTTTATTGTTTTCAATTTATGAAGGCCTTGTTACTGTAGCTTGTGCTTCAACACTGCCCCTTGTAAAACTGCTGCTGCATTCATATAGCCTTACCAGTGAATATTTAAATGTGATACGGCCATCTGAAAATTCTTTGATTCAGTTTATACCAGTTGAAAATTACATCTCGATAACATCAGCTATACTGTTTAATTAAAACACACCCACACATAAAGAATAATTAAAACAGTATAGCTTATGTTATTGTGAGTGAAGAGATAGGTCTATCTATCTATTTATCTCTCATAGATATAGATTATATATCGACTCGTATCACGGAGGCACAACCAATCTCCGGGGTCACTTGACAAGCGTAAGTTCATATTATTATTAGTAATATTAATATTTCTAATAGTAGTAAAATGTGACTGATAACCTGCTTGGAACGGAGACTGTTAAATAAAGCTTTGTTTTGCCTCAGTCCGCTGCAGTTAGTGCTGCTGCAATGCAAGCTTACTGTATAGAGATCGCAAGCAGCCTCAATTACGTGTAAATAAACAGGTATTTTTATTTAAATTATAAAAACATGATTACTGTTCTATAAAACGCATTTTAAACTAGATGTGAATGTTTTATTTCATGTATATGGATTACCTGTAAAATAGGATTTTCAATCAAACAAACAAGTAGCTATAGTGACATCACCAGTACATTATGCAAATGAGTCCCATCTCACTGGTCTGGCTTTTTAAAGTGCATTCACTGCAGATATGTACATTTATTTGTCTACTTCAAACATTTTAAATTGATTTACTGGGGAAATATTTGATGTATTCAGGGTTTTAATTGATTTAAATCATTTTTGAAATGTAAACTATTTCCTGTGACGTCAGACCTTTGGTCATTGCCCGTCCAACCTAAACTGGAGCCCACCTACATGTCCAAGCCCAGTGACACCACTGGAGGAGGCTGCGTTGCTGCTTTTTTTCCCCCACATAGTATGTAAAGCCTGCCTATTTTTCTTGTTAGTTTGCAGTTTTGGGATATGATGACAGTTTTTTTATGTTCTCTTCACAATTAACCGTTCATTTACTAGAAGTGCTTAATGTAGCTACATATTTAGAATTGTATTTAAAAAAAATGAATGTATTTCAGTCCACAATCACATTTAAATATAGATATCCTATTTATTCTGTTTTGTGATCTCTGTGCGCTGCTGCTGCTCAAGCTTGAACCGCACGTTTTATTGTGTTGGTTGCATTTGTAGTTTCTAAATTATGGCCCCTAGTAAATGTTGGTCACGGTCTCAATGGGTATATTTCCTGGTTAAATAAATACAATTTAAACTGTTTTATTTACAGTTAAAAGGATAATAGGATCATTAAACCAATTTAAAATTGGATAGATGTAGTAATTGTATCAATTTAATACGCAATTAAACTGATTTTTTTTTTTTTTTTTAAATCACAAGATTAAATCATGATTTTTTTAATCTCTTGACAGCCCACATTTTTTTTTTATATATACCGAGATATATATATATATATATATATATATATATATATATATATATATATATATATATATATATATATATATATATATATATATATATATATATATATATATATATATATATATATATATATATATATATATATATATATATATATATACACATACACACACACACACACAACCAGTCAAAAGTTTGAGTACACTTGCTGGAAACTAGGTTTTTTTTCAAAATTGACAATATTTTGTCGTATACGTTTCTGAAAATACTTGAAAATGAAAACACGTTACAACATACAAAACAAAACATAAGGAGTATCAAAGTCTCTAAATCTTCGATTCCTCAAAATGGCCACCCTTTGCCTTTATAACAGCCTCACAAACACGAGGCATTTGGTTAACAAGTTTCAGCCGGAAATCACCCGACATGTCATCCCAGCTCTTCTGCAACAATTCCCAGAGATGTAGGGCACTTGTGGGTAGCTTTGCTTTGACTCGTCTGTCCAGTTCGTCCCATACAAGTTTCTATGGGATTGAGGTCTGGAGACTGGGCAGGCCAGGTCATTAGATTGAGTTGTCCTTCACTTTCCTTCTTCGCCAGATAGTTCTTGCACAACTTTGAGGTGTGTTTCGGGTCATTATCTTGCTGAAGAATGAAGGACTTCCCAACTAGCCATAATCCTGGTGGAATGGCATGCCTCTGAAGTATGCTATGATAGTCATGCTGGTTGAGCTTGCCATGGACTTGGTAAAGATCACCAACTCTGACACTGCCTCCTCCATGCTTGACACATGCAGAACTCATGCGCTCACCCTCTCTGCGTCTTACAAATACTCGGCGGTTGGACCCAAATATTTCAAATTTTGACTCATCGGTCCATAAGACCGACTTCCACTCCTCAAACGTCCAGTTTCTGTGTTTTGGCCCAGGCAAGTCTCTTCCTCTTATTCTGCACTCTTAACAATGGTTTCTTTGCAGCAATTCTTCCAGTTAGGCCAGCTTCACGCAATCTCCCCTGAACAGTTGATGTTGAAACATATGTGCTTCTTGTAGCATTTAGCTGAGCTTGTATTTCAGGGGCAGTTATTCGCCGGTTTCGCAGACTTGTGACTCGAATGAACTTGTTCTCTGATTCTGAGGTCACCCTTGGCCTGCCTGACCTTGTTCGGTCCTCATGAGTGCCAGTTTCTTCAAATCGTTTGATGGTCTTGGCCACAGCAGTTACAGACACTTGCAAAGTTCTTGCGATTTGTCTTAAAGATTGACCTTCATTTCTTAAAGTAATTACAGTCTTTTTTCTTTGCTTAACTGAGCGTATTTTGCCATTTTCTGCTCCCTTACATTCAGGAATGACAAACTTGTGCCTATGCTACCTATATTTATAGTAATCATGGACCCTCACCTGTTAACAATAATTGGTGACAAAAGGTTAATTAGGTAACATGCCAGTTAACTTGGAGAACATCTAACAAAGACACTTTTATACTTAGGCCAGTGTTCTAACACCGTGTTATACACATTTCAGACTTAACTGACGGGCTTCAGACTGAAATCCCCTTGCTTTGGGAGAGCATTTCATTGAAATTGACAAGCTTTACATTTAAAAATAATAATTTTTTAATGCAATTCACTTATGATTATCAGCTTATATAAGTACACGTATCATATAATGAAATATTAAGTGTTTATAGACAAGTTTATACAGTTAAAAGCATAGATAAATCATAAAAAACCTGGTTTCAAGCAGGTGTACTCAAACTTTTGACTGGTACTATATATATATATATATATATATATATATATATATTTTTTAGCTCAAACAGCCAGCAGCCCAACATTTCGATATGTTGCACATATCTTTCTCAAGGGAGCCTGTGTTTGAATCAAAACATTGGAGGTATTTATAGGTTTTTGACGGCATGAACGCTACTTGTTATTGTTTATATATATTCTAGGGTGCTGTGTAGGACAGAAGCCAGTTGCCCCCCACTCGGGGTCAGAGTGGCCAGTAAGCCCACCAGTAGGTTGCCACTCTCACCCTCGTGATATGGACATCAACTTGTTGCTGTACTGGTTTGGAAGACATCTACCAAAGCCAGCAGCTTTCCCATCCCAGATTGCTGTACTTACCCCATTCCTTGTGCTGAAAACCTGCTTCCTCCAGCAGCTCTTCCCCTGCCTCTGCCACCAAACCCTATAGAGACACACATCAATGCACCACTGTTAACATGCGGGGACAAGTTACACAAACAGACTTTCCACAATGCAGCCTTTAAAACCTTAATATACCTCCTCTGAAAAATACATTGTGCAAGACTCATAAAACAAACAAAAAATGGACTGCTTTAATCCAAACAATTCTGTAGGTGTTTAGATTATCCCACCAACTCACAAAAAGGAGATTTGAGCTGGCCAGGAAAAAAATAAAAATAAATAAATAACACCACACACAATCTCACCACCAGGGGTCCCTTAAGTAAATACTGTAAATACTGTAAATCCTGTAAATCCTGTAAATACTATAAATACTATAAATACTATAAATACTGTAAATACTGTAAATAAATACTGTAAATACTGTAAATACCCAACCAGACAAAATAAAAGCTGAGCAGTCATTGCCAGGATTCCATTTTGCAGCACATAAGCTGGAAATGGATGGAGTCATCAATACTGACACTTGGACAGCTTGGAAAGTTCCAGCAAGCCTGACTAGCTAGCAACATTCCATCTGTGTCTTCTTATTTTTATAATTTCTTCACATTAAGCTTATAAAATGGCAAGAGGGAGCAATCTCAATGGCTAACTTATCCCAGCATGTGCAAGTAAGTCACCATATCAGCACAGCCTGGAACTTTCAGAACCACTCTGCCTGATTGAATTGATAACTGATTTACTCTGGGATGGGTGGCGTGGGGTGCCACCATTTCTAGAAGCGCAATAACACGCTTCTTTAAAAATGAACAGCTGAGACACCATATCCTCAGCAACCCACCCAGCAAGGCATTATCACAAAGACTCCTGACCAAATGCCTGCAGGCAAACAGCTGCAGGTCTCAATGGGAGCCGAGACACAGCGTAACCCACCCAGACATAAGCCAGCACAACGCAATGTTCATTTATACAGAGCTGTTCCTTTAGCAGAAAATTCCCCAACATGATAAACATCTTGTATTTCAATTTAAAAGTGCAATTCAATATCCAGAATAGTCTTGGAAAAAGAAATTGCTTCCTTTTTACAAATTGGTTCTGAAATTGCTTTCCACAGATTAAGTACTAAGCAATACAGCTGAGGAATACTTGAACACAGGCAGTCCAGATGAGACAGGTTTCCTCATACTGTGGATGTCACACAGCCTGCTCCAACAGGGCTTTGAGAGCACAAAGAGCTAACTACTCGGCTGCTACAAGACCACGGCTGGAACCCTGTCATGAGTGACTCACAAGATAGAGCAGCAACCAAACGTCACAGCTCATGCATGCTGCTTTGAGTGCATGAACTGGATGCACATTAGAACTGAAACAGAAGGGATGTACAGTTTCACTAAAGCTGCTCAAGGCAGGCATAAGACACAGAGAGAGAGAGAGAGAGAGAGAGAGAGAGAGAGAGAGAGAGAGAGAGGGGGGCTAGGGAGTACAGTAGGTCCCTCCTTCACTTCTCCTTGAAGATTACACATTGAGATTCCCAGCATTCAAATCAAACCTGCCTGCTGTCACCCCCACCCCCTGCCGAACTCACGAATCAGCTGGCTGACCACGCATTCCACGGATACTGCAAGGGGTCCTGTTAATTGATGCATGCCAGAAATAGAACACTTCCAAACCAAACCCACCCCCCGCACACTCATTTGTATTGGGAGGATTCAGCTCCAAGGTAGCGAGAGCTGGAAGGGACAGCTGTGTGCCAAATAAGGGGGAGGAGGGTAAAGCTGCCCATAGTGTGTGTGTGTGTGTGTGTGTGTGTGTGTGTGTGTGTGGGGGAGGAGGAGCCTTCATCTGCAGACACACACTTCCTCAGAACAGGTACCTGTGCCAATTGTGAAGCTTTCCAGCAGAGGAAATCCTCGACTGATAGGACGTACTTACCCAGCCGCCCCCCTTCGTTGGTTTTGATTTTCATTCTTTTTAAATGCATATTAAAAACCAGCCTGGCATACGTAACGTCATAGGAATGCAGACCTCGGCTCATAGCATGTACAATTAATGTAAAGGGATGGCTAAAAGCACATTGTGCAACAGGGATTAATGACGTCAACATATTTCTACCAGCATCGCGAGAAGGGTCGATTAAGGTGATAAAGCCATTTAACCCTTGCAGTGCTCAATAGAAAACAAAGACATACCCAATTCTGTACAGGCATGTGGCTACTAACCAATCAACAACGCATACAAATACAATGACCACTTCATACAATATGCAAGTTCCGGATATCAGAATCCGTTGATCAGACTAGGAAAGCAAGCCAACAGAATATTCCCTCACTTATTAAACCACTCTTGCATCCCCAAAAACAAAAACTTGTACTTAAGCCATGTACTTCCTACACCAAATTGGGAGTATGGACAGAAATGTACATCAATGGAAACAAAGTAGTGCAAGAAAAAGCGCACAATGCAACTAAACGAACATGGCACACAAAGGCAGCACCGAGCAGCAGCTAAGGTTGGGCAACTTCAATTGTAACTACCATTCATTGTGACTTTCTCCTTAGCTCAAGGGGTTTTAGCCACGGGTATGCAGGACAACTCAAATGCAATTATTTTTAAAGGCGTTATAAATCTCTAAACCACTGTGCATAAATATTTCATTTTTGTTTAGAATAGTTTCAAAATGATCATCCACCTGTACGCAGACGTGATTGACTCACCCCTGCCACGCCCTCTGCGCCCCCTGTCCGATACCCTGTCTCCAGGACCCAGATCCACTCCGTTCTCTTCTGTTCTGACTGCAAAGGGAACAATCTTTCATTTAGCAACTTCACAATACAGAACATTAGAAAGTACAGGCTGATTACACGCCCAACTAGCACTGCTGCTGAAAAACCCACAACATTACAAACAGAACTGAAGGATGCTCTCCATCTTTTCCTGAGAAAATAATGCATTCTGCTTTTCTTAATATTAAAAGGGTTAATCAGCAAAATGTAAGAAGATTAGAAATTCACACTAAACCTGCACCCCAGCATTGGTTTGAGAACCCCTCATGCTTAGATATATTATTGAAATGAACTTCAGCAACCAGACCTCTTCCAAATCTGCTATGATCACACTTATCACAGCATGATTAAGTCTCACCCTCTTCAGTAGGGTTACTATTTAGGAGTTGTTTATGCAGCTTAGAAATAATGCATCATTTATTTAGCAGGGGTCTGATAGCTCAAAACTAGCTCCTGAAAAATATATACTTAACTGAAGGTAGTTCTGAAAGCCAGGCTTGACACTGTAGAAGCTTGGCTGGTTATTTAAAAACCACACAACTGTGCAGTGTTAAACAAGAGGAACACCTACGCTCTCTGCCACGGCTGGCCCCTCTCCCCCTCCTACTGGCCCCTCCTCGCCCCCGGCTCATCTCCCGCTCTCCTCTCTTCTCTCTGTTCTCTTTGTTTTCTGATCCATCTTTACCCAGGCTCTTCTTTTTCCCCACCGTCTCCCACGAAGTCTATCGAAAAAAAGAAAGCACAAGCTTGTCAGGAAGCAGACACCACAGGCATCAGTATCACGAACAAAGTAGTTCATGACCTACTATAATATGTAAAACACTTGATGCCAGAACGTTTCATCAAAAGCATGTGCAAATACATACTCGGGGATGGAAATAAGACTCCCATTGCATAGCAGTGGGTTTCATTCCTAGTGTACCTACGAGTTTAACATATCCAAGCTCTTTGCCTATACACTGTGGCTAATCAAGCTCCTAGCAAAACTTGGAATGGGTGAAACTGCTCTGCAATGGGAAAAAATGACAACCGAATTGCTGTTGCTAAATGTGCCAAACACACAGTATAAAATAACGAATCCATTTTATGATGGTATCTGTTTGAAACGGGTTTCAGCAGCTGCTATAGTAATTGGAATAATTTTGAAAAGACGTTGACGTAGAAAAACTGGAGTGCAAACCAGAGAGTGGCTGTGCTGATTTATTTTTAGATATATTTCTTCACCCAGCAGAGTTCAGAGGTTCTTCAGTTTGTCTTTTACCACCGCTGGTGATTTTCCAAAAAGATCTCCTAATTTCTTATATGTTCTTTTTTTTATTGCAGTCTTTATATTGTGCAGATCTAACACCCCATCAACATTTTCTATCCAAAAAAAAAAAAAAAAGAAACACAAGATAAATTGTAAAAGTTTCCTCATGCATCCACTTATACTTCCTATTCAGCAGAATTGAGTGAAATCAGGGGATTAGAAAGTGCAGTATCATTGGCTGAACACACGGCACGAACAATTGTCAACTGAATTTGGAGGAGGCAGTGTGGTCCAGTGGTTACAGTCCAGGGCTTGTAACCAGAAGGTCACCGGTTCAAATCCCACCTCTGCCACTGACTGACTCACTGCGTGACCCTGAGCAAGTCACTTAACCTCCTTGTATTCCATCCTGCGGATGAGATGTTAAATCAATGTCCTAGTTTAAGTGACTCTGCATACAATGCACAGTTCACAGCCTGCCTCTGTAAAGCGCTTTGCGATGGTTGTCCACTATGAAAAGTGCTATATAATAATAAAAATGATATTTTTAATTGCAGAAACAGCAGGGGGTCCATCTAGCAACTCGATTGCCAATCAAACTTTATTGTCAGTTTGAGTTGCCAAGAAAAAAAGGCTAGTTTATCTCTGGCCTTAGACTGTAGAAGACAGCAATCCTCACAAAACCAAGCAGCTTCTTCAGTCGTTTCACTTGGAATGGTGAATCAGCCCAATCAATCAACACTAACTATGCTCACCTGTGGAGGGCTTGATCAGAATAATCAAGTAATCTGTTTGTTAGCTCTAAACAACTCAAAAAGCAACCATGTGAAAGCACACAATGCTTCACCACACTTACAGTACATGAGCGGTTCAAGATAAAGGTGTAGAGTAAGCGTGATGGAGAATAACGAACTGCTGTCAACACTAGCCCATTGTGAGGCTACTCTCCAAGCCTCACCAGTGAGAAGCACCACTGTGCTCCCAACAGCACAGCCAGCAAGCCTGCTATGCGCACCACTGTGCAGAGCATTCCAGCTGTAACTACCTTGGCTAGACCCATTCTCAATTGAAATACAAGCAGGAGGCCAGCTTTGTGGGCTTTACTGTACAATTACATACCAGTGTATTCAGAAAAAGGTCATCTTAATAAAAGGGCTTCACCACGCTGTGTTATAAAATCCCTGTCCCGGCCAAATCTGTTCCAAGGATACCAGCAGCAACCAAGGGAAATGAAAGCCAGAATCCTAGTTCAACTCAAACTGCAGGTGTGGGCGTGCTGGGAGGCATGTGGCACTATCCAGTGTCAGGTAAACATGCCACCACTTTGCTAGCAACAAGCATTTAAAAGTTTTCATTTCTTTCCAATAGGACTTTTTAAAGAAGGCCTACTAGTTCATGTTTTTATACATTTTCTGCCAAGCATTTTTATATAATATTAATTACAAAAATCACCACGCCAAATGTATAGGAATCTCAGCCAGGCAGAGAACCAGCAATTTCAATACAAATGCATTAGAGGTGCTCCAAGCACCAGCAAATTCAATACTCTGCACAGGGAATGGGAGCCACTAAATTCAAAGAACTCAAAACATGAGCATCTTAAAGCCAGCAAATACAATTCACTACAAAAAGGTACCTAATGCACAGCAACCAGATACCATACGAGCTGAAAACTGACTGACTGCTTGGAGGCTCTGCTTACCGTGTCAGAGTTTCCTTCCAGGAGGATGTTGATTGCTCTGGTCACGTCTTCATTGCAGTCATGTAGTGCGACTATACACTCATCCTGGTTCTTTCCAGTAACCTCCATCAGCTGCAGAGGGGACAAAAAACAAGACACAACAACTTTAGCAGAAGACTTTCACCCAAGTTTCAGGGTATTTCATGAAAATCTACTCAAGCAACTGCGCTACAACGTAAATAGTCAGATAGGGTGATGACTACGTGGATGCTCATCGGTATTGTCATGTTTTAAAAACAGAAAGCTGCTTTTCGTTAAATAATAAAAACACAAAACTAATTTTTGCCAGTGTTGGTCCTCTTTAAGGACGTTCTCCAGATCGGGTTGTCGGAAACCTCCTGCTGGGATAAAGGGGGGGGCTGCAGGGACCCCCCACAGCTGCTGCTGCCCATCAGTGCTGCCCGCTTCTAGCTCAGCAGCAAGCACAGGATTTCAGGGATTTCTCAAGGACCTCTCATCACGTGATGAGGTACAGCTGGAGGTTACTGCATTAGCCTTTCGCCTCTGGGTGCCTGGGTTGAATCCCAAGCTTCGCCAATGGTCCATATCACACAACCACTATACACTGCTCCACAGAAAAGCAGATAGGACTGCGGGTAAAATTCGCAGCGTACTACAGGATGTGAGGTTACGAACCAGCTTCTGAGTCACCTGTTTGACTTTGTCTTCGAAGTCTGCATCGTTCTTGTCATAGATCATCTGAGCAAGGCGGATCTGTTCAGCTGTGGCCTGTAGATAAGAATCAAAATATTCCCTCAGTTTCTAACTCAGGGCTTCTCCGTGACGTGAGAGAGAGAACATCAATTTGTAATGCTTTACCCGTACATCTATCATTTGGCACAAATTCAAGAACGGCCCTCATCTTTTTTTTTTTTTTCAGTGCAATAAACCACCATTTGAAAGCATCACAATCAGCTACTTCCAATAAATGCAATAAAACCCTTTTAAAAGAAGCATAACAAGTGCTCCCTCATTATTACATGCTTACAGAATTCACTGCTATCCTATTTCGACAGCAAGTTGTCATTACTGTACTGTTTAAAGGGACTTTCACTAATTCACGGTTTTCAATATACAGTTTAACCCATCTAATCCAGCAGTCTGGGTCCCAAACAAATCCCTAATTAGTTCAATGATGTGACACACTCCAGAACCTGTATTCTGTGGGTATGGTATACAAAATCCTTGTTTACATAACGAAGAATGTAAAATGAATACCAACGCAATCCTTGAATTACAGGGTATACCCTGGTAGTACTTCTACTAGGGCTGCGTTCGAAGGTTTGTTCGCTAGCCAGGGATTCGAAGGTTCGACAGATGCCATTGACGCACTGTGGGGGTTTCCCCCCCCCCCCCCGTTAACAGAAACTTTGATACGAATACTGTAAATCACATTAAATGTCACTCACATGCAAAATTCGATCTTTTGATTTGTATAATGCATATTACGTAAACAAAAGTTGTTGTATTAAAATCTGCTACCAAATCGTATCAACTCTGCATGGTGCCGCTGCCGTGTATGGAGCAGGGTATCATATCCAAAGCACTGGGGCAGTACGATTGTAGTGCTTCAGTAAAATATGTACTGAATATCTAGTGTACAAGACAGTGTAAGAGAAGTGCTCTGGTAGAATATGTTTGAAACACACAAAATATACGCTAACACTAACAATTTTAATTTCACAAACTGAGTTCCGTCCGTCCGTCCCTCCCCCCCTCCAGCTCGTGCTGTCCAGAAGCAAATCTTTAATTTCTTCATTCGCCACCTCGACAGCAAAGTGTTGTGTAGTGTAAGCTGTATTTAAAGAAATGTCTAGAAACCCTTCTGCTGTTTGGGATAAATTCTGCCTCAGTCCGCTGCAGTGCAATGCACGCTTACTGTACGCATTGCAAACATCTTCAATTATGTGGAAATAAACGGGTATTTATTTAAATTATAAAAGCATGATTACTGTTCTATACAACATACTTTTAAACTACATGTGAATGTTTTATTCCATTTATATGGATTACCTGTAAAATAGGATTTTCAATCAAATATAAACTAGTAGCTATGGTGACGTCACCAGTAAATGATGCAAATGAGTACCATCGAAGGTTCCGAACCTTCAAAGGTCAAAATGTACCCTTCGTTGCAGCCCTAACTTCTACTGTACTTTAGTTTTTCAACGTGTCCAAAATAGTCATTTACACATTTATTTTTACAGTACCTCTGTAAACCAGTATAATCCAGCACAATTTTCCAGTCCCAAGTGATGCAGAATTATGCAGGTTTTACTATATTGTTTGTTATGTCAGATAATGAAATAAAGGAGTGCTGTATATTTTGATTTACCACACACTGTTCACCCCTTTTCCTAGGCTGTCTAGTACCAATATAAAATATTGGATACAGGGATGGAAATAAGGCTCCCATTGCATAGCAGTTTGATCCATTCTTGATCTACTGTGAGTTCACCTGAGCTTGTTACCTATACACTGTGGTTAATCAAGCTCATATTAACACCTGGAATGGGTGGACCTGCTATGCAGTAGGAGTCTTATTTCCATCCCTGTGGTCTAGAGAGCTACAGTACAGCAGCCAGCCTCTAGTTATTCCAACATGGTTTCTCATGCACACGGCACCTGCTGTAGATCCACTTACCTGTACTTGTTTCTGTGGTTGTGTTTGTGTGGCTGGAGTCTGTACCTTATCCCGAGTGCCCCGGGCCCGCTCGCTGCCCAATGAAGTCATCATATACAGTATATACAAAACAATGTATGTACAAAATGGAAAATCTAAAAGAAAGAAGGAGGAGGGATAGGAGCAGTTAGGAACCAAAATGAACTCAAGCAAGGTCTCTCAAACTATTCAGGTACCAGTGCAGCAGGCAAGTCAGTATTACCAACCACAAAATCACACAAGCTATGCAACCATGGCAATCCACAAACGTGTTAGTCACGGAGATCTGGTCATCCTCAATACAATACAACACTATATCTGCTACACTGCCCTTCGTTTACAAGCATTTCAATAAACGGTTGCAAAGCAAAAGCCCGATGATAGATTTTCAGCCTTCTAGTTTAAAAAGCGTAAAGCAGTGCAGACAGGGAGAGAAATCCATGCTCGCTATGTAACTGAAGATCCAGCCACAAGACTCCAGACGGCATCTTCTTGCTGCAACCCAACCAGCATCCAGAGACCTCAATAACAAACCAAAACAATACATCTGTCCCAACATGTGAATACTGAAAGACCAATAGTACAAGGGCTTGGTTTATTATAGAACATAGAGCTCAACAAAACACAAAATGTGGCTAAGTTATGAAATTCTTGAAACAAGTGTCTAGTGAGTCTCAAGGTAAAGATACCGAATCATATACTCAATATGCTCCCTTGATCAAGAGTCCTGTAACATGTTCCCCTATAAGAAACACACTTCCTGAAATCAGTGAATACAGAAGCACCATGTACTTTGTGCAGTATTTATAGCAAACTGTAGCATCATACCTTCCTACCACAGGTACTCTTCCAGCAAATGCAGTCGAGCATCAAGTCTATTCCAGGTAATCTCCTGCCCTAACAGCAGTGCAGCACTCAGCTCCACTAGCCCACCCTCTGCAGTAAAACCAGATTACTCTGTATGTTGCACTCACTGTGCTCTGGCTGAACTAGCAGTAAATGTAGGAAGTACTGCAGAAGAACACTTGGTCTGTTGCAGATCACCAGCAAGTCCCCCGACACCTGACAGTTTTATTAGATTCATTCTGACACCTATGTCTGGAAAAGGAGAGTACATTCCTATAAAAAGTAACTCTGGGTATTCTATAAAACTATGGCAGCCTTCAGATTATATTTCTTTAACACCCCCATCCCCACCCCCTTGCGTTGGTAGATTAGCACAGTGTAATCATGCCTCTGTCCTGTACACAAGGCAATGCTAGAGTGAGGACACAATATAACCCAATGTAACTAACCAGCGCGCCACTGCTTCTTTGTGATCCAGACAGGTTTGCTTTTGTAAATGATAGAAAGCAATAATGGATTTATTGCAATATGAGACATAAGCGTCCAGGTGTTCATATGTCTCATGTGGTTTGATCGGAAAAAGTGTAGTGCAGGCTAATTGTAGTTGATCATTTATAATGGAAACGCTGTTTGAATCAGTACAGTTTTGATGTGGAGAATGCTGTTCACATAGTAAGGGGTACACAGTAGAAAGCTTATACCTGGCTAGGATTCAAAACAAGGATCTCAGACTCCAGTTTTTCTTTAAGAAATACAGTGAAAGTGAAGCTGTCTGGGTCTCATTTCGATTTACTGTTCGAGATCTCAGGATAAAATTAATGTTCCGAGTTTAGTTTTCAGAACCAAGAATGCAATGGCAACAGAACCAGCAAAATGTATGAAGTGAAAACAAAAACACTTAAAGCCTTGGCACTGGGACAGTCTTTAAGCTTCTGCAATCGAATTAAACGCGACTTTCATTTTTATAGGCTATATATGATGGACAAAAATGATGACACTTGAATGTAATTAATGAGCTGCAGCTGGATTTCAAAGCTTGTTTCTTGAGCTTTGAGGAGTCCAGCATGTGGAGAAGCACAACTACAGCATGTTTTCATCGTTGGAAGCTATTCAACAACAAACCAACCCTTATTACGCAACAGGGGTTTAGCATAAACACATAACCCGCTGTCTGCTGGCTAAATTAGGCTGCTGATGGGATCACTGCACTGTATCACCTTACAGTTTGTAACACCCCTCACATGCCACAAACCACACAGGGGCTGGACTATCAGCCATCAAGACAAGTGGAACACTAAAAATCAATGAAAGAGCATACTTCAATTCAGTTACTCAAATGGTGTCATTGCATTACAATTAATGAGAAAAGGCTGGTGGAACAGCATCTACAACTTCCATCAGATCCGTGCAGCGTTACCTTGCCGTCAACATCAGCCTTTGTGTTTTCCTTTTAGGACGTTCTCATTGAAACCAACAAAAGAATGCAGTCCAAACTGAACTGTCACCAAGCTGACACAATGAAAAGGTAGTCTTCCATATCTGCAAGCCTCAACGTTCACTGCGCAATTGAGCCGTGCTAGACTAGACTGTGATATGCCTGTGTCCTGCAGAGGTTTGTGGGCAGCTGTTTGGCCATGGGACCCCAGGGAATGAATAACTCCATCCTCCTGCCAAAACACTGAACTGTTCAATTCTTAAATCCCTGATCAACCTTACATTTACATTTCTGTGTTCACAGAGTTTCCAAACATACCAGCGCTGTGGTCCAGTGCACTTTCACAACAATCTATATTCTGAGACTTGACCAACAACCTATCCTTCCAACCAAGAATCTGCATTTCAACCCGTTATTTCCAGATGTTCTGAAATGTATTTGCCTTTGGGCATAATCTGATAAAATAGCTGTTTTTATACTAATTTGAAAATTGTCAAAATATCTAACCAAACATAACTGCGCATAAATCTGCTTTTCCGCACCAGTAATTAAAACACAACCCAGCTCTCTTCTTCCTCTGCAGCTATGCATAGTATTCCCCACTTGCTGCAATGGTTTCCACATGCAGAGTGTATAACTGAAGTAGTTTACACTGCATCAAGATACTACAGAAGCATGAACAATCAAAACAAGACTCTCAAACACTACATTTACAGATAAACACTCAGTAAAACGCTATGCCAGGGGTGGCCAATCCTGGCCCTGAGAGCCACAATCCTGCAGGTTTGCTGGGTCTCTAAATCAATGACCAAAGACCTAGGAAAAATGTTAGTGTTGACCAATTAAGAAAACAATTGGTTCAATTAACAAAACAATTGGTTCAATTAAGTAATTGAAAGGATTGACCAGGATTGGCCACCCCTGGACTATGACAATTAGGATTTGTATTTCCATTTACCAGTTAAACCTTCCAGCCTTTTCTTTAACCCCGTAAAGTTTAGTTTGCTGGTGACTAAACCTTCATTATTTACCTTTTTCCAGACAACTGACTGCAGCACTAAGGTTGCATGTAGAGATAGCGTGTGCATGATCTGCACAGCATTGGCAAAGCAAGTTATAATGCAAGCCAGTATAAATGTTACCGGATCACTATTGCATTAACAATTAAGTCAATAAAAAGCCATCTGGAGCCAGTATCACATTTTTAAAAAGTAGAGATTTAAGCCTCCCCCATTTATTTATTTTTGAAATCTGATGATTACATTTTCCGACCACTTTTTAGGAATCTTGGCAATCCAAAACACTACAGCACAGTTCAGAATCCTTGTTCCTAGTTCTACTATAAATTCACCAATTTAACTTTCTTCCTGCTGTTTTTCAACCAATGTTTTTCTTTATGAGACACCTGCAAAAGATTACGTTAAACAATTTTAATGCAAATTACTGAAGCATGATGCAAACATTTATCTGCAGTGTAGACTGGTTCAACTGCATGACAGTAGATACTGTAAATAAATATCTCAGTCTATACAAACACTTTACATCAAGTCACCAAGAGACAACTGATCAGTACCCTGGTTAACTGCACCTGCTGAAATTCACTTGGTCCAATGAACCCTTCGAGCACGCCATCTGCATGCGGTCTTTAAAAGAAACATCTATCTTTCATGGGAGACTGTTGGGGCAGGGGGGTAGCTTTTAATAAAGGCCGAACCCTTCTCAACATTAAAATCGATTTTTCAATCATCATTATTAGGGCCCTACCAAATTCACGGCTGTATAAAACGCATCATGGGCCGTGAAATCTGGTCTCCCCCGTGATTTTAAATAAAAAAATAAAAGCTCATCATGAACAGGACAGGATTTATTGACTGACACTTGACAACAGCCAATAACTGGGCTCTACTCGCTGACTGGTAGACACGGGCATCTCGGGCGGGTTTAGTATGACCTACAGATCTGAACTGGTAGTACCGTCAGGCAAGTCAAATTAGACCTACATTTTAAAATGAGTGTCCAAAATAAATCACAAATTGCTCCAATCATTTAGAAAAACATGTCAATGTGTGAGCATGGGGGAGGGGGGTGGCATGTTATATACACATAAACAAGCACTTGTGCTACAGTTCTACATCAGCATAAAAACCATTAGAAAGACCACAACAATCACAGAGCAAAAAATAAGTCAAACTAAACTCATCACAGCCACGATTAGACAGCAGCCCAAAACAAGGACAACACAACAAAGAGGATAGCTAAGCATGAACGTGTCCATTATAGTTATCTAATGTATTTGACAGAATATAATAGTCTTTGATAATTAATTGTTTTATGTTTTTAATAATCAGTTTTATTAAAAACATAGTACTCACTGGAACCAGATCCTTGATATTTGTATCCGGTTTCAAAAGGAACCGGTTCGCACATCTCTAGACAAAACATTATGCCACTATTCCTACAGTACCATGCACAAAGCTATATATTACAGTTAATTTCACCTCACATTCAATTGTTGTGCACAAGCTTTTATTTAACAGCAATGATATTAAAATAATCACGTATTGGGGGGGGGATCTGTATTTATGGCTAATTAGAACATTGTGTTTGTCAAGCATGCAGGCCAATGATAGCCTGAACTTAACATACAGTACTCAATACCCTATGCACAAGCACATATTCCAGATCATTTTGTTCTGGGTTTGAAATTCGGAATGATCTCTGCACTCCAGTTCACAAAGGGGGAGAATTCCAGAGCACTGCACCATGTCGCAGAATCCTGGTGCTATAAAAGGCATCGGGTCGGGTACCCTCGGGTGACCCGCAAAGCGGATCGGGTTTGGGTCTGATTGTGAACTTTTTCGCAGTTCAGGTACAGGTCAGAACATTTATTTTTGGGGTCTGGCTCGGGTTTGAATATGAATCACCAAAAACATTTTCTGCCCTTTCAGTCTACTCAGCTGTACCGCTTTCCCACATAACGTAAGGACGGTAAATGTATTTCCTGCACTAAAGCAGGAGGCGATTAGGGAGGAGTCAGCTGACTATGCAGTGTTCTCGGTTTGTATTGACGCTTGTTTGAAGATCCTTTTATCACGTCTGCTTGGTGGTATTAAACGTCGCGCAGGGTTTATCACGTGGTGGATAATAGTTTGAGAGGTAAATCAGATCTGTGGAGAACGGTAGAGATATCTGCATGAATGTGAGCGAGCGACAGTCAGTCGACACAGGCAGAAGGGTACAGGACAAACACTTGCGGGTTCGGGTCGGGTTGCAGGTCTTACTGAAGCGGGTCGGGTTGGGTCACGGGTAAGAAGACAGTGCTGCAGCGGGTTACGGGTTCGAGTCCGTGTTGGAAGCAGGTCTTACATATCGGACCTGCGCAGGACTCTGGGTCAGATATTGGCTGCGAAGGAGGCTAATTGACTGCTGCATAAAATTTTAAAAAAAAAATCAAGCCTTAGTGTAAAAAAGTCATCTATCAAAACACACACCGTCAAGCGAGAAAAATATCTGGAAAGGGAGATCAGCATCATCTTGTGACACACTAGTCTAGATAAATGTACACTGCACATAGGCCTACTCTAAAAGCATATTCTGTTATAAAAGTTATCTTAAGAATACCAGTTCATGAACATGTTTAAATTGCTGCCCTCATTTCGTGGGGCCTTCAGACAAGATGCAAATGGCTAAAATGCAAAGTGATCTTTCTGGACAATATTTAAAGCCTCTGAATTTTTATTTTTTCAAATACTAAAATCACTCCATCAACTGACACAGCAGTCACAGATGTGCTCAATCCCGGTCCTGGAGGGCCATTCCACAGGATTAAAAAGGTCAAATTACATAATGAACTACTTTACGGTCTTTGGTTCAATTCAACAATTTAGAACAGGATTGGAACAAAGACCAGGTGAGGAAAGTACTGCCACTGTACACCTCTACTGTATATGAAGCATAAGAAACTGAATTTCTGCACCTCTTACACAAACAAAACAGCAAAGCTTAAACTCATCACACCAACACATTTACATGACTCTCTCAACCAGAGGAGACAATTAACCATCTGTCCACTTATAAGGTATTTGCAGTACTGGAATTTCAATTTAGCAATTAAAATACTGTGTTCAAATAAATGGGGAAAAGGGTTCCAAATCACTAAGCAGACTTTGTTTTTAACCCAGCAACCTGCCTTGTATGTACATTCTTTGTCAACAGACAGTGTACAGTAGATGCCTGTCAGATCAATAGCATAAAACAGCACTGCAATATAGCATCATGCTGCTGTGTTACAAAAACAACGGCATCTGGGCCTGAAACAAACATAACCAATCCCCTGTCAGGGCTATTAACTTAACCCCCCCCCCAAATATATACACGGTACAATCGCCCTACTTATTATTTATTTATTTAGCAGACGCCTTTCCTTGGCACAACAGCCTTCAGTGGGCTACACAGGAACCAATTTCTGGGCTGTGTAAACAGACAGCCCTCCAAACACCATTGTAATGAAATCACATTGTTCTGATATGTGAAACAAAACACAAAACACTTTCTGCATTACCAAAGATACTCCCATCTTAAGTGTTAGCTGCCTGTGTGTACTGACGATACTGGTTATAAACCTAAGAAAATGACCTCAAACCAACCATGTCCGTTCTGGGTAGTGTCCTCCCTCACTCCCTCCAACACAAACCCTATTTCTGTGTTAAGCTTTTTTCCAGTGTGCTTACAGGAATTTCCACCGGTTTCCATGCACTACTCCGGTTCAGCCCTTAGCGAGACACGCTGGTTTTATTTTTGTTTTGTTGGAATGCAGAAAGGGAAAATGGCCTCAGAGAGCCCACACCAGCCCCCTTGGCATGTTTTATTATTATTATTATTATTATTATTATTATTATTATTAAATTGTTTACAGCAGCGATGCCGGTAGTGGTACCTACTAGCAGTCCAAATCACCCATACAAAAAAATAATACGTCACTGACTATACAAGTTCTAATAGATCAAACTAATAGCCAAAAACTTAAGCTTTCCAATAAAGGCCATCAGACAGACTGCATACTGTTTTGAGACCCAAGCGAAAACATTGTTCGACTTCTGATATCTCAAAATGTATATTTAGCATTATCCAAAGCAGTGCGCTTTCGGCTATAGATTTCTGACTCTGTGTGTGTAATTATATATATATATATCACACATACACATACACATACACATACATACATACATACATATATACACGGTGCATGTATTCTTTAGAAACCCCTCGTTTCAAAACGCGAAAACAAAACAATGTACCTATGTGATTGATTGATACCCAAAAGCAACCGCTTTAGGCTTCACTTTTTTGCTTTATTAATTTATTTACCAATATTATTTGTAGGCGCCTCTTGTATTAGCGACTATGTCGCATATTTAAAAACAAAAGACATTTTCACCTAAAACGGGACAAGCCGTACAATATATTATTTAAAAAAAAATGGCCACACACGGGCGCCAGCCTAGGCTACAGTAAAGTATACCATTATAAATACACTACCCCCACAATCCCGAGTTTCTACAGTTACTCCCCGCAGACCACCGACTCAAACCCGTGTATTTCTACATTTTTGACTCGATTATATATAATATTTCAGATGGTTTGTGCGTTTTCCCAAGGTCTGGTTTACCTGCTAACGTGCTTCACAAAGCCAGCAGACACCGTCACGTGACTCCTCCGCCGCCGAGACTAGACAAATTCTCACACGGCGTGCGCGCCCGCGACTCACCTCCGACGGGCGCGCTCCCGCCACTTCCACGACACATCAAGCAAAAACGCCCATTCATAAACCTAAAGTTGTCATTCCTCACTTGTGGCTACGTAAAATAATGTAGGTTGCATTGGAACTGGTTGGTTTAGCCTACACTGCATACGTCAAAGGCAATCAACTAGAACTGAAGAGCAGCTTGTGAACTCATAGTCAAAGAACGTTAGCCTTGTAATCATTGTGAGTGGTTCTGGGTCCTGTTACTCCCTTATCGAGACATTTCTTGCTGTCTGTCTGTACACCTGGCTTTAGTCTTGCTATGAGCTCACCTGAGAATCTGCCAGCACTAAACATACTTCCTCATTGCATTCCACCGTGACATGAACAAGACTGCGTACAAACATTTCATTAAGAATTATTCAAAAGACACACAATACGATCCTGGTGGTTATATAAAAACCAAATAAAATATATTAGATGTCATGCTGTTTGTTATGGTCCCAGGTGTGCACATCTGGCACTGTACTAGGTTAAACCATCATTTCAAGACAGGCTACTTTGGAATTTGGTGGAGCATTTACATTTTCTCTTTACCTATACCGTTATGATAACTGAAAAGAAAAAAAAAATATTGGGAACCAAATAACAGGAATGAGGTGAGAGGATAATTGAATTGTGTGCAGCCTAGTTCTCTGTTTATTTTACATGTAATTGTGTTAGGCCAATAATAATAATAATAATAATAATAATAATAATAATAGTAATAATAACTAATGGACAATCTGCTGTATTATATTAAGATATAACAGAAGCCACACTCCTAAACTTGGATTGAACCCCAGGTTTTTAAACCCCCACACCAGGCCACACCACTGCGTGAGAAAGCTGCTTTCCACGGGCAGGCGGTGTGGAGTGCTGTGCTGACAGACAGCACCGTGACTCACAGCTCCAGCTGTCCCTCTTAGTGTCGCTTGCATTTGATGCCTCCCATTGGCTCCTCTGACAGTCCTTTAGAGAACTTAAGGGAAGACAAGCAATCGGCCAGCATGCCCTGGTAGGAAATTGTGGGAGTATGGATTCCTTACCCATCGCAAACAGCTGGTCTCTGCAGCCTGAAACAAGCACAGCACCACCTGGTGTTAAGATTTAGGACATCATCTGCACCAAGCAGCTCAGAGTTGTAACTGCAGTTTTCCATTCCGTTTATACAATCACTCTAAGTGGTTCTGATGCTCCATTACTGAGGTATTATAACACTTTCAGTATTTATAAATACAGCACAGGGGAGCAGGGTACAGCACAGAGAAGGGTGCAGCACAGGTTACAGCACAGAGAAGGGTGCAGCACAGGGGAGCAGGGTACAGAACAGAGAAGGGTACAGCACAGAGTAGGGTGCAGCACAGGTTACAGCACAGAGAAGGGTGCAGCACAGGGGAGCAGGGTGCAGCACATAGAAGGGTGCAGCACAGGGGAGCAGGGTACAGCACAGAGAAGGGTGCAGCACAGGGTACAGCACAGAGAAGGATACAGCATAGGGGGAGCAGGGTACAGCACAGGGGAGCAGGGTACAACACAGAGAAGGGTGCAGCACAGGGTACAGCACAGAGAAAGGTGCAGCACAGGTTACAGCACAGAGAAGGGTGCAGCACAGGGGAGTAGGATACACCAAAGAGGGCAGTGTTCAGTACAGTGGAGCAGGGTACAGCACAGTGGATCATGGTACAGCACAGTGGAGCAGGGTACAGCACAGTGGAGCAGGATACAGCACAGTGGAGCAGGGTACAGCACAGTAGAGCATGGTACAGCACAGTGGAGCAGGGTACAGCACAGTGGAGCAGGGTACAGCACAGTGGATCATGGTACAGCACAGTGGAGCAGGGTACAGCACAGTGGAAGATGGTACAGCACAGTGGAGCAGGGTACAGCACAGGGGATCATGGTACAGCACAGTGGAGTAGGTTACAGCACCATCCATTGTTTTTCTTTACAAGCACCATTTAAGTCAGTGGACTATGTCTTTAAAATGTAATACGTGTACATGCAATACACACACAAATCGACATACTTCAAATTTGAAAAAAGTATCCTCAACGCACTGACTAGGCAAATATACTTTATTCAGAATACAGAAACGAAGGAGCACATCGGGAACGTTATAGAGCTCTTTTTTCAGTTCACATAAAAAACATCACTTAAAAAAAATAATAACACTCAGTCACAAACTACCCATGTTACTGTACACAAGAAATGTTGAAAAGGAATTCTCAGGGTTCAGGAGTTTTGCTTTTCCCTGACACTGTTGAAAAGGAATTCTCAGGGTTCAGGAGTTTTGCGTTTCCCTGACACTGTTGAAAAGGAATTCTCAGGGTTCAGGAGTTTTGCTTTTTCCTGACACTGATGAAAAGGAATTCTCAGGGTTCAGGAGTTTTGCTTTTCCCTGACACTGTTGAAAAGGAATTCTCAGGGTTCAGGAGTTTTGCTTTTCCCCGACACTGTTGAAAAGGAATTCTCAGGGTTTAGGAGTTTTGCTTTTCCCCGACACTGTTGAAAAGGAATTCTCAGGGTTCAGGAGTTTTGCGTTTCCCTGACACTGTTGAAAAGGAATTCTCAGGGTTCAGGAGTTTTGCTTTTCCCTGACACTGTTGAAAAGGAATTCTCAGGGTTCTAGAGTTTTGCTTTTCCCTGACACTGTTGAAAAGGAATTCTCAGGGTTCTAGAGTTTTGCGTTTCCCTGACACTGTTGAAAAGGAATTCTCAGGGTTCTAGAGTTTTGCGTTTCCCTGACACTGTTGAAAAGGAATTCTCAGGGTTCAGGAGTTTTGCGTTTCCCTGACACTGTTGAAAAGGAATTCTCAGGGTTCAGGAGTTTTGCTTTTCCCTGACACTGATGAAAAGGAATTCTCAGGGTTCAGGAGTTTTGCTTTTCCCTGACACTGTTGAAAAGGAATTCTCAGGGTTCAGGAGTTTTGCTTTTCCCCGACACTGTTGAAAAGGAATTCTCAGGGTTTAGGAGTTTTGCTTTTCCCCGACACTGTTGAAAAGGAATTCTCAGGGTTCAGGAGTTTTTCGTTTCCCTGACACTGTTGAAAAGGAATTCTCAGGGTTCAGGAGTTTTGCTTTTCCCTGACACTGTTGAAAAGGAATTCTCAGGGTTCTAGAGTTTTGCTTTTCCCTGACACTGTTGAAAAGGAATTCTCAGGGTTCTAGAGTTTTGCGTTTCCCTGACACTGTTGAAAAGGAATTCTCAAGGTTCTAGAGTTTTGCATTTCCCTGACACTGTTGAAAAGGAATTCTCAGGGTTCAGGAGTTTTGCTTTTCCCCCCCGACACTGTCGAATAGTCTAGGCAGCTGTGAGGAGAACCAGCATGGGCGAAGGCTGATTGAGCTTCCTTGAGTTTACTACACCCCTTAGAACAGTTTACCACAGGGATTTTGCAGTTTTTGCACCATGGCTATGCTATGCATTTACCGTAGTTTACCATGTTTTGCATTATTTATTGTAGTGTTTTTTTTAATATGCTTTACCATACCTATTCTTTAATGTGCTTTCACTATGGGACATTTTAATAAGGGGCATCTCTCACCCAGTAGCACTGCTTTAATGAAAATGCAGGATTGCTCTAATCAAGGCGAATGGAAGTGTAGGGCTACAATTGTATGAGCTAAGGGAGGAATGGAACCACACGTGTCACATTTTTATATTTCAACATATCAATGGTGTCACAGTAGGATGAACCAATACACAGGCGCGAGCTAGTCCCACTAACACTGCTTCTGAATCCATTGAGTTGTCTTTGTTGGTATTGCTGGTATTGCTGTGGTCCCTCTATGGTTCTGCTGACGTTGTAGCTAGAGTGATCATTCCAGTTTTATTACAAAGAAGGTAAAAAACTTTTAAAATGTTAAAAAGATCACTTTTCCCTCCCAAACTGTGAAGAGCGACTCTTTTTCGAGCTCTCATCTTCTTTCGTGTGTCTTTGTATCATGGAGGATGGGTTGTGTACAATGGAATTTTAGTTTTGCAGAAAGATCCTCGGTTTTCTTGCAGCTCCAATCCATTGTGGATCCTGTTTGAAAGGGAGAGAAGTGCCAGGCTGTGCCTTAATGTGCCCCCTGCCCTGCATGAAGGGCGCTATTGAGGGAGTATTGGGATGATCAGCATGTGCTTCCAGTGAACACTTCTCAGCCTTGAGAGGGAAGGGTAGAGCAGAGACTATGATACAGAGGGCAGGGTTCGAAAAAGACAGGGCCCTCTGTTACACAAACGACACAGCAGCCCTGCACTGTGCACTGCTTGCCTTGATTACGAATGCTGTAGATTTGAAGTGTTGTTGCGGGTCGAGCCCAGCCAACAATGCTGTACTTGTACCGACTGCGTTGGTGACATTCAAGACAATAACGCTCCCATCCACCATGCTAGCGGTTGACTTTAGGCATTTCTATGGCCACCACAATCCCTGGATTTCACTATAAATTGAGCAAGTTTGGGATGAACTTGAGCGATGCATTTGCCATCACGACGCTCAGCCTGTTTCTACACCAATTACAGGAAATACTAATGAGTGAATGGATTCACATCCCTTCCAGCAACTTGTGGAGTCGATATCAAGTCGGGTCAGGGATCTGATCAGGGCAAACGGGGGCCCGACCCAATAGTAGGTATGTGTCCTAATAAAGTGACCAGGCAGCAGAGTGTCTTCTCAGTGTGACAAAGTACAGTGAAACCTGAATATAAAGTGACAAAGTACAGTGAAACCTGAATATAATGGTCACCAAATGGGTCCGGAAATTGGAGTCTTCGAGTGGTCTATTACAGAAAGAATCCTTTCTGGGGTTTCTAAAGCTGGTAAGAACAGATGGGCCCCTTAGTTCTGGTGACCGTCAAGACAGGTTTCACTGTATAAAATAAAAAGCACAAAGAACATTAGTTGCAGGCATCTCAGCTGGTATTACACTTCGACTTGTCAAATGCCTGTGATGAGATGGGTGAAGACAGGTTCCACTGTGAATGCGTACTACTGGGTTGAGTTTGGGATGAAAGATGCTAGGCTTTGCATACGTAACCTGTGATGTCAGTGCTGAGCTGGTCACCACAGCCCACTGGAGGTCCACAGTGCCAGTCTTACTGTACTCTGCCAGGACGGGATCCACACATTGCTGTTAGTCCCTTCCAGATTTACATATGTGTCTGGTACCAGATACGAAAAGGCACAGAAGAGCTGTATTAGAAGGGATCGGTCCGTTTTGAACAAAACCAAACAGGAGTGCTATAACCCTGAGACTGCAATTTTGAGAAGAATGAATGAAAGCTTTTTATTTTTTTTTAAAGGACAAGCCTAAAGACAGTGTAGTTTTCCCTTTGTGGGGGTGTCATTCACAATCAGAAGCTAGCCAAGGCAAGTTAAACTCTGCACTCTTCAGCGACTTTGCTAAGTGTAATGGGGAGGCTTTGAAAGCAGTGTGAGCTACAGTAACTTAATACAAAGCAGAGACATCAGGCAGCATTCCCTCCTCAAGTCCTGGTCTCACGTGCGGTTTGTTTATCAGCAACTTTCTACAGTGTATTCCATCATCCACAACTATTAAACACCCAGTGGGGCTGAATTCACAAATACTAAAAAGAAACTTCAGAAATTCAACGACTCTCTTAGCATTTCTAAATAACATATTCCAGCGGAGGACAAGGCGACAAACACACTTTGTATGAACATACATATCTAAAGACACTATGAACACAGCACAAATCCTTCCCTCCCATGTACATGGTCACATTTCCCTTGTGAAACACTCAAATGTACTCAATGCATTGACTATTACGTCCAGTAATCTATTAGGAAATGAGCTGCAAAGTGATTGCACCTCTATTTGTAAGTAAGAGAGCATAGAATATTTTAAATAAAATCCTATGTGTCTGAATGCCGCTGTAAGAGGGCGAAGGCTGGGTGTGAACCGACGACCCCACACACTGCAAGAGAGCGTCTAAACCACTGTGCAAAAGAGCCGGGCTCGTCTGCATTCGTAGTTCGAGAGCTTTTAACCTCCTCTCACTGACGGGACACTGCCCGCTACACCCCTGAAGAAAACATGAACCAGACAACATATTTCAAGAAGAGATGCAGAACCACCACAAAGAATATAAACAACACATTACAACAACCTGGACACACCCACTCCTGTGGTGAGATCTACAAGGACAGCAGGGTTAATATCTTATCAACATTTCTACTACCACAGCAAAAATGAACATGGTTCTCACCACATTAATCTGAATAATTGTAACAAGCCCACTCAGCCTTGCACCTGCTCACTAGATCACTGCTCAGCAATGAACAATGAAACTTGAGCAGGCAGCATCAGTAGACCTTGGTGTAGAGCAGTGGTATGCAGCTCTGGCCCTCAAGATCTAATCCAGCCCCGGGTTTTACTCCAAGCAGGTTCTAATGTAGTGAACTGAAGCTGCCAAGAGGCATTTAACGCATTTAGAACCTGGTTGGAATAAAGATCAGGACTGGAATAGATGTCGAGGTCCAGAGTTGAGTAGCACTGGTGTAAAGGCTGGTATGGTTGACACTTTGGCTGCTCTTGTGATTACATTAAGCTACCACAGTGCACTTAAGAAGCCACACTGTGTCATACTGCTTGCAATCTGCAAGATTTGATTGCTCTACTACAGCTGATATTGTAAAGTCAAGTTGAAAGCTTGTTAAGGAATATCAGACTGCCATGTGTATTTAATATTGAATAAGAATATATAGTATGTACACATACTGTACAGGCAATTTCCTAAGGACATTAAAGACATTATAACCAAGGGATTCCAATCTTTAGCATTAGCAACATCACTGGTCCCCTTTGTCATGTGGTTGATACTGTATATTGCTTGTTTTGTATACTAGAATTCAGGCTGCATGACTGTAACAATTCCTTCTGGTTTCACAGATTGCAGTTTGCCCTAACCATGGACTACCTTCACTAAAGGAAAGGCGAGGCAGTCCCAGGTTACAGCTAAATCAGGGTCTAGGACAGCAGCAGTTTTAGAGAAGATGGAGCAGTTTTAATCCACATTGACTTCACGAACAGAAAGTACAAGTCAGTGGCAGTTTCATTCAATAGAGACTGGAGCTGTGCTGAGATTTAAGAAGTGCATGACATCAGGTTTATCACACTATATCCTAATTCTGTATACTGTAGTATATTCCAATGTGTAGTTCCCATAGGCCTGGGGCAATCAGTGCCTTTGTCGTGTAATACAAGTCAATATGGGGTGTGTTGGGCGTCTCTAACAGGAAGGCGTGGTCAGGTGTCAGGTGTCAGGGGTCAGTGACAAGGTGAGAGTTCTGGCAGCTCAGTCTCTGTGAAATCACTTCCCCATTCAAAATTACATTACTGGAAATGTCCGAAACGAAGCTCATACTCAGGAACTGCAGTTAAACATAAAAGACATTGCTGGGCTGGGCTGTAGAATTGTGCCCTGGATGACAAATTCATTTTAGATTTCTTATAAGCGATTTCTGCTTGGATTGTATTGTCAAGAATTATTTATATATTCTTGCACACCTGCATATTACTGGTACTCATTTAAACAGGAATCTCAGTTGTGGAAGAATATCAGTTCACAATAGAAACATTTACAGAACTACCATTTCCTTAGATCAAGGTCCGCTTATGCACAGCAACACAGTATCATTTGAAACAGTGCCATTCAGCCAGTCGTTGTCGTTGAAATAAAACATTTAATAAAAAATGCACTCTGTCACATTGAATATAAAAAAGTTATTGAACACTGGAACTCTTCACACCGGTGGTATAAAGGCAACAACACCCTCAACGTCAGCACAGTCCAGAATTACGAATCTTTATAAACCATTTCAATGTATTGTTATAGTTCCTACAGCAGGCAGCATGTTTGGTGCCACATCTTGATGAAATGTGTACTCACTTCACTTCACTCATTTAGTTGATTATTTGTTTTGTACAATGTTACAGTTTTATAGCTCAGGAAAAGTAAGACAAAGCACATTTTTATAGTGTTTAATTAAAACAACATTGCCCTAAAATTAACTACTCATAACTTTCTGTTACAACCATCATACAAATAAAGGGAGCGCATTTGCTTTTTCATTTGAATTTGTGCAACTTGATTAGTAAAGTTACCTTAACCTTGATGGTCTCATTTAAGAATGCGCCGTACTGCGTTGATCGGTAAAGCAATGTTATTATAAAACAGTGTGATCAAGCACATTGATAGGACTGATGAATTAGTCATTGCTGTTTGTGTTTGCATTTATAACATCAAATAACTGATCAGCTTCCCGAGGGCTATACCATGTGCTCCACAGCACGCCCCTAGTGGCTTGGCAACTATACTACAGGAAATAGTGTCAAGGTTAACCCAGCATAGTAGCAGAGATCATTAAATGAAGTTTGCTCCATTTCTTTTAAGACGGCACATTCGCGACCGATTTAGCTAACAGAAGTGCAAAAACAGTAAGATTAACGGGATTATTTTGTTAGCTACAATAATTAAACAATCAGACCATTCTCACATTGTCTTATTGTTTTGCTGGAGTCTGTTGTTTTCTAGACTTGGCGAAGGTCATATATCTTGCACTGCATCAGCCAAAGTGGCCAGTTCATTTTATAACCACTTTATTTACATGTGGAACAATGCAGACCCTATTCCTAAGAGAGCACAACGCTTCCTCAGTGCCAGTCCCACTACATGTCAATCCAGCAGTGCTGCTCTGGAAGGGTGATATTCACATAGTCCCTGTGGAACCCTGGCACATGTCAGTGATGCAGATACAGTCCTCATGGTCTGGAGTCCTCCTGCTTTTACAAGCATTGTTTAAGAATGAGCACATTACAGAGGAACGGGGCTTAAATGGATCCAGTAATTTAAGGTACAGGTGGAACACAGACCAGGAGGATCTGAATCGTGCAAGCCTGCCATACACATCATGTCCCTGTTCTAGTACACTCCATCCAACCTCCAGGAGTAGTGAACAAGCTCTGAACACAGCAACGAAACACAAACAACTTGGCACTACAACACAGCAGCTTTGGAAATGCTGCTTGAGTGTGGCTATAAAAGACAGTAAATCCACCCCTTCTGCAAGACTCAGGGCCAGCGCACATCGGACACGTGCATTTATCCAAATGAATTTAACCAAACATATACATTTCTTACTGTAGCTAATCTTGCACAGCAAGGCCCTGACACGCTAAAAGCTGTGTTGAGTAAATCTCCATTAATACAGCTTTGAAAGGTGAAGGTTATTTTTGCTGCGATCTTCAGTTCTAGTTGTCTGTCACACACATGGTATGTAACCCAGGCTAGAGCTTCGGAAACACGTTTCCTTTAGCTATGCTGTGCTCGTGCTGTCACTTACTAATATAAAGACACTTCAGCTCAGGGCTGTCCAATCCCAATCCTGGTGGGCCATGCCACTCCAGGTTTAACAGGTACAATGAGATCATCAACTACTTCAGGGTCTGGATGAAGGGTTAATGGGTTCAGTTAAACAATTCAGACCAGGGTTGGAACAAAGACCAGGAGTGGAAGAGGCAGCTTCAGCCCCCCCTGCGTTGGCTGATCCAACCTACATGATATGTCTATGGCAAGCTAAAATAACTGAAGAGCAGCTCCTGAACTCGGTCAAAGGACTTCAACACAGAATTCAAAAAAATACTTCAAAGAGTAAGCAGCTTCAAATGCCATTTGAGTTGTTTATTTCCATTTCCTTCTCTATTGTGTGGTGTTTGTAGGCATTCTGAGTACTTCTGGGTTCTGTTACATCATCATCAACTAAAGCAGTCTTTGCCAGTCCCACCGACTCTATATATACTGTTAGGTGGTGCTGGCAGGGTTGAAAGGTCATATTGTCACATGATTTGAATGGAATGAGGAAGGCTGCTTAGCCCCCGGCATATAGGATTCTCCAAAAAAAGCTCAAAGTAAATTCAATGCCAGGTAAAGACAGATTGAGAGAAAAATTAAAACAACTTAAATGGAGCAACATAGCCAAGAACCACTCGGAAAGATTGTAAGAAAGCAAGGAAAGTGACATAGCCAAGAACCACTCGGAAAGATTGTAAGAAAGCAAGGAAAGTGACATAGCCAAGAACCACTCGGAAAGATTGTAAGAAAGCAAGGAAAGTGACATAGCCAAGAACCACTCGGAAAGATTGTAAGAAAGCAAGGAAAGTGACATGGCCAAGAACCACTCGGAAAGATTGTAAGAAAGCAAGGAAAGTGACATAGCCAAGAACCATTCGGAAAGATTGTAAGAAAGCAAGGAAAGTGACATAGCCAAGAACCATTCGGAAAGATTGTAAGAAAGCAAGGAAAGTGACATAGCCAAGAACCACTCGGAAAGATTGTAAGAAAGCAAGGAAAGTGACATAGCCAAGAACCACTCGGAAAGATTGTAAGAAAGCAAGGAAAGTGACATGGCCAAGAACCACTCGGAAAGATTGTAAGAAAGCAAGGAAAGTGACATGGCCAAGAACCACTCGGAAAGATTGTAAGAAAGCAAGGAAAGTGACATGGCCAAGAACCACTCGGAAAGATTGTAAGAAAGCAAGGAAAGTGACATGGCCAAGAACCACTCGGAAAGATTGTAAGAAAGCAAGGAAAGTGACATAGCCAAGAACCACTCGGAAAGATTGTAAGAAAGCAAGGAAAGTGACATAGCCAAGAACCACTCGGAAAGATTGTAAGAAAGCAAGGAAAGTGACATAGCCAAGAACCACTCGGAAAGATTGTAAGAAAGCAAGGAAAGTGACATAGCCAAGAACCACTCGGAAAGATTGTAAGAAAGCAAGGAAAGTGACATTTGAAGCGACTTCATTCATTTGTGGTCGATTCACTGCTCTCATAAAAGCAGGGAAGAAAAAACGACTGCCACTGCCACGCAGTGTGAGCGTAATAACACTGCTATGCAATGGGAGTCTCACTTCCAGCCCTTTCATAGACATAATGAACCCCATCCATACAACAACTTTCTTAAGTAGCTAAAGTAAAAAAAAAAAAAATTAAAAAAAGCAGCTACTGTTTCAAATGACAAACAAAGGATATGAACCGTTCCTCACGTCCTGACACACATCTGTGAAGTAAAGTGGCTTCAAATGTCAACTTAATCACTTTGTTCCATTTCCCTTACTCATGTTTGGAATCATTCCGAGTGCTTCTGGGTTCAGTTATCATCAGCTGTGCCAGACACACCATCTTCACATTTAGAGAGAGAGTAAGTGGGGCAGGCAAAGTAGAAAAGTCGCACAGTCATGTGATTTGAATGGAATGGAGGAAAGTGGCTCAGTCCCAGGATTTTCCAGAAGTTCAAAGGTAAAAGCAGATTTAGGGGAAGTCAGTACTGAGCCTACAGAACCTAGAATCAAACCAAATGACCATACAATTAAAATGACACCTGAAGGTACTATTTTAAATAAGCACTAACCCAAGTCTCTCATCTACTGGTCCTCAAACACACTCTATACAACATGAACCAGGCCTGCGTTACTTAAGGAATATACAAGAGTGTGCCCAAGTGATCCACCACGAATCACAAAGAGCTACATTCTCAAAGCTAGTTACTCCAAATCAGCATGAGCACTCAACAACGTTACCAAACCACACAAACCACTTACACCTTTATCCCCACCCCTTTCAGATAAAAAGTGCGCTAATGACAATCTGGAGCACATAGCTTTGAGAATCAAGCCCTAAAACTCATAGAAAACAGCCCTCTGAAGCACAGAACCTGTCTTCTTGCAAACAGAGGCTTAGTTTTCGTTGGTTGCTTTTTGTTTTGAGATATATATCTTTTTTTTAACAATACAATGTCTCTAGACTTGTACTTTGTAAAAAACATTCATGAGCGTATAAAAGTGGTGACCACCAGACAAAGACGATTTAGCTTATTGTTTTATCTATATATATAAAAAGCGAAGTTAACGTATTAATTTAGGATATATGCACTTTTTTGTTCTAGCACTTAACAGACACACATGGTACAATAAAACAGACATCCCACCCCTTCCGACTTTCACAGAAAATCACAGAAGAGGTTAAGCAATAAATTAAAGTCCTACCTCACACTGAAGTAGAGGAGAGACACCACGTACAGATCTTAAACAACAAAAAAAAAAAAGAATCCCCAAGCATTGAAAAAGATCAAGGGAATGAGGGAGCGAGACGATCACAAACGCAGGAGCAAAAACTAAAACCAAATCAGAAGAAAGAGAAAAACATATCCCAGTGAAAATAAAAACATGTATTTCAAATAAAATCATACCACAAAATAATGTCTAATTGAAAATAATAATAATATAACATATATTACAAAACGGGAGGTGGGGCCCGGGGGGGGAGAATACATTTCGGAGGAAGTGGTGTGTGGAGGAGGGGCTGCCGCTAGCTCCAGAGGCTGGCATAGTTTCCATGGAGACCAGAGGGGAGGGGCCCGCCCGCCACGAACAGCTTGGTCCCGGAGGAGTCGTAGCAGTGCGTGTACACGGCGTTGGGGAAGTAGGGGATGTCTGAGAAGTAACTCCTCCACGTCTCGTCGTGGTTCTGGGGAGGAGAGAGCACAATATGAGGAGCACAGAGCACACAAGCACACAGAGACAAGGGGACACAAACCGACCCACATGTGCAGGTGCTCAGATTCTTAAAACAACTATACCCCTTTCTCTTTGTATAAACTTCAGGACCTTATGTGTGCACAGAGGGGTGGACTCACCAGCCAGCCCTTGCCCGTGGTCAGATTGAGGATCCCTTCTCCCAGCCTGCCCTTGTGTCCGCAGCTCGCCCCGACGGGGTCCTCCAGGAAGCGCTGGGCACGGATATCGTAGAAGAGCAGTGAACCGTGGCCCGTGCCCACTGTGATGATGTGCTCGTAGAAACTGACCGAGCGAATGCCTGAGGAGACCAACACAGGCAACCCTCAGCCAGGACTCACAACAGATATCTATTTAAATGAGCAAACAGCTTTTGAAACACCTGAAAAGTCACCAACACCTGGAGAACACAAGGATGTTTCACCTGAGACAATGTTTTTAAACAGCATTTTCATAAAACAGTTTTGTGAACAGGGACTGGTTCAGGTATGGCAATAAAGGCTCCCATTGCATAGCAGTTTGATCCATTCCTGGTTTTACAGAGTTTAATAAGACACACCTGAGCTTGTTACCTATACTCTGGGGCTAATCAAGTTCGTAGTAAAACCTAGAATGGGTAAAACTGCAATGCAATAGGAGTCTTATTGCCCTACATTTCAGAAATCATGTCAGCTCAACTAAGTGATTAAAATATTATTTAAGTTTCTTGTCTTCTCAGTTGAGTTTGGCAGTGGTTTGTGAAACACAACCTGCTTCTCTGCCTGCACTCACCGCTGCCCCTCTCCCGAGAGCTGACAGACTTGACATTGTTGGGGGGCTGCCTGGGGTCCAGGAAGGAGACGTGGGCCTGCGAGCCCACCGCGTACACTGACCACTCCTGTCCGTACGCCAGACACACGTTCTCCTTGCAGTGCGGCAGCTTGGTGGAGAGCAGCTGCAACACAGGGGAGCACAACACTGAAATGAAATCCGGATCGCTTTAAAAAGTGCTTTGCCATCCTTTACAGTCTTTCTGTGCCCTGCATTTATTAGGCTTCTATGTCAAAGTAAGCTGCTTGTATGCCTTACATTCACCCCGTGTTAAATGACTGAGGAAGTGCAAGACTACCTGAAACTGTCCCCGACCCTTCAACGCCTGTCAGCTGCTTCAGCTACTTCCCATACTGACGGACATGCTTTGCACCGAGTACCAGGCGTTTGGTACTCTCAACTCAGAAATCCCTATTCCTACAACAACGAGAGCGGCATGCAGAATCTTCATGGGAGAACCTTACCTTGCATAAACTGTGCTCTGCTTTCCACAAGTGGAAGTATCCATCAAGGGACACGGCTCCCAGCTCCTGAAGAGAAATAAAGCAGCTATTCAGAAACCGTGGACTCCCTTGTCAAGCCGTTGGTAAACAGTTCTGTACCAGGTGTACTGCGCTGTCTTCATTATCCACTTTACAGCATAATGGCAGGACAGGATCACAATGTTATTCTGGCAATGAAAACTGGAGCAGTATTTATTGATCTGCTACACACTGTAGTACTGTATTTCAATCAGCACACAGAATACTTTTCTTTAAACTCTACTGTCTGCCCGATTCAACATTAAAAAAAAAGCTGGCCCAATGTATGATATTGGCTGTGATGTGATGCCCTGTATTTCGGGCAGCAGCACTGGCTGACTGACTGGCTCCCCCTCCGTTAGCAGCGCTTGCTGTACTGAGCTCTGACCTTGTTGTTGCTGTTGAAAGCCAGCGCTCTCACTTTGCAGTTGTAGGGGTTGGTGTACTCCTTGGGGATGTCTTTGAGGGCGCGGTGGCTGATGTGGGAGTAGGTGGGCACCCCAGTGGAATCGTGCCCGTCCCCAGTCTTACACAGCACATCCTCCGTCACCTCCCACAGACCCATGGAGCCGTCTCGAGAGCCTGGCACACACACACACACACACACACACACGGGCAGGGGGAGATTCCACTTACACAGAGCTAACAAAACAATTCCAGTTCATCTTGCCTAATATATATTACCATCAGTCAGTAGCTCTGACATGTTCCTTTATAAAAAATGCATGCATTATGATATGGGAATTGGATTTTTTAACGATTTTTTTTCATACCTATTACTGAACAAAAAAGTTGCAGGACACGGGAATAAACGCCAGTCAATGACAGCATAATTAATTTCTACCCTCATAGGAGCCAAGAAATGATGACCCATCAAAAACAGAACACCACTACAGAACCGTGACAGAATACAGAGGCTGCGCACGGGTGTCCTGTATCACACAGAAAGTGTGTGAAGCAGTGTGTGAGAGCGCCTGTGTGTGTGTGTGTGTGTGTGTGTGTGCTCTACACAACTTACCAGACACCGCCATGTTGTCACTAATCCATGCTATTGAGAAGATCCAGTCTTTGTGTCCGTCCTAAAAAGGAAATTAGGAAAAAGTTATTCTGTATACATTCTGTATACAAATTCAAGGCATCCGCTCTGGCTTTGATACACTGCCAGTTCCTAAATGCAGGGACGGACGTGGACTTTTCACGTTTGAATATTCTAGAACAGCACAATTATTATACAGCTTAGGATCTTTCAGCCAATCATGAACCCCATTCATGACATCAACCGTGCCACTTTGAGTTTCTACTGTGCTGTATTCTCCACATCAGCATGATGACGGCTGAATAACCAACAAGCCCCTGAAGGCCAGCATATGGAACATAAAGCATGATTTCACCCAAAATAAAACAGCAGCTTTTGGGGAATTACTTTCCTTATTATCAAGCTCTGCATGCTTTTTATTTTTAAAAGACATCGTTAATAAAAAAAATGAAACAGTACAGCTAATTTCCACGTGATATCATTTCCACTTGATACAATGACATTTCAGATGGCTGGATCATATCAGGGATGGAAGGAAGACTCCCATTGCATAGCAGTTTGATCCATTCCTAGTTTTACTGTGAGTTTAATATGACACACTTGAGCCTGGAATGGGTGTAACTGCTATGCACTAGGAGTCTTATTTCCATCCCTGTTACGCAGCTCTACAGTATACAATATGTTGCATGAACTCACATCTCCCACGCAGACAGGGTCCAGGGTGGGTAGTCTGTACACAGCCAGGCTGTTGGGGTTGTCTCCACCAGTGGCCAGCAGCGTGCGGGAGGGGTTCAGCTCGATGGCGTGGATCCCACAGCCCTGCTGGTCCAGCAGAGCAGAGGCAGGCTCCCGGTCCTTCAGCATGGGGATCTTAGTGATCTGCCCAGTCAGCACATCTGCCACAAACAGCTGCAGCAGCACGCGGAGGGAGAGGGAGACAGGCATGAGGGTCAGGGCTCACGATCAAGCCGTCCCTGGCTGCAGACCCATATCGTGCAATATAGGGCACATAACTGCTCTTTAAAACAGTTTTAAACCAAGGCTTCCTACTGGGCTAAACGCCAGAGTTTCTGTATAAATTCCCCTGTACAGCCAGCTTTTCAATCAGCAATTCCAAACCTCTCCATCATGACACTCAGCCTGAACGTCTCTTAATAGATCTACTCTACAGCGGATTATTAAGTCGTCCTTGTATCTTACAGCAGAAGTGTCTTTGTGTGAGCTCCTTGGGGGAGCAAAAGGAATGCAAGGCTGAGCGGCTCTGTCACCCACAATGCAAAGCAAGACTGTAAGAGACAGGGTCAGCTGTACATATTAACTTATTATACATTTTTAAAATGTTTTCATTAAAAGCCACAATACATAGTTAATACTGTTAGCCATGTCTGTAGAACTCTCAGTTGGTTGTCTACTGTGAAAGAGACAACACTTAAATAACTGGAACTGACCGGCTGAGAGTGGATTTCTAATAATGATCTGAACAATGGCACATTTAAACACCACTGTCCATCAGCACAAAACCCAAAACCCTACTCCAGCAACCGATCTATTCTGACTGGACTTTTACTGTATTTAATGATGATAATAAACCAGTCAGTAAATGAACACGGGGGGAAGCAAGTGCTAGAACAACGCAGCGCCTGTGACTGTACAAACAGCAATACTGAGAAGACACACAACCACATGATGTGCAAGATCAGCACAGCACAGCGCTTACACAGCTGCTCTAGAATGGGGCTGGCTGGAACTGCTGCCTGCTGAATAATCTCACCTCCCCTCCTCCCCCATCTGACATGGATGAAATACACACGCTTGGAAATTTACAAGCTGATCAAATACGAAAGAGAGCAGTGCAATTATTTTTGTTTAAATACAGCGCAACATTGTATTCAAAATCTGTCGCTGAGTTGTATTATTCTGTAGATACTGCAGTTTTGTTTTTCAGCCTTCATTTTAACTTCGAGTGCAGCCTGCGTATCCTGAAACAAAACTGTGGATTCACTTCCTGTGCAGCAGGTTTTAGGATCCCACCTCACACAACAGGTATGGAAAATCAGTTCTCTTTAATGTATTCTTGTTCAGTCATGACATTACATTTTAAAGCACTCCTGAGGCCTCAATATGACTCTCAAACACATATAATCTCCAAGTGCAGGTGGCACACCAGAGTGTAACCATTATAACCTGTCCACCGGGGACACCATGCCCCTAGTGGAGGGAAGACATATTACCACGTGTTCTCTGTTGTATTTCTTACTGATGTTATTTCCATTAGGGGCAGAGTGTTACAGGGGGCAGGTTACTAAAAAACACAGCAGAATAATGATCACGGTGCTTGTGATGCTAACAATTAGTATGCTGTGTGTGAGCGGTCTCTTACTGTAGAAGAGACGGTAGTGTGTGCAGGCAGGAGGTTCTGGCTGCTGTCACGTCTCTTACACATCACATATTAACACATTATAAATCACAAAAAAATGTGCCTATGTTCTATGCACAGGACACTGACAAATCATTAACGCTGATTGATTGATTTCTCTTATGTGATTTATAATGAGTGAAAAACATTATTTTAAAGGCTTGGCTATTAACAGATGATCTATAATTCAATGCATCAAACAGCTATAGAGTGGAAGCTGCATCTCCCTTATACTTGGATCACTTGAGGTACTGCACTGCTATTAACACCTTTAACAGTAAACACTATGTTTGCAATCACACACACACACACACACTGTGGTTTTGTGAAAGCTGCCCAGCTTACCGTGTTGCATTTGGTCCCGCACACCACCTGCCTGTGGTTGAGCCACTGGGATGCGAAGACCTTGTTGAGGGTGCCGAGCGTGAACTCCCTCTCGCGGAGGATGCCTGGCAGTCGCTGGGCGGCGCAGCTCCGCAGGCTCTGCTGGAGGTGGTGCTCGTGCTGCTGCTGCTGCTGCTGCCGGAACTCCCGGCCCTTCAGGAAACACACCACAGACTTCTTCACCGCCGGCAGACGCTTCCGCTTGCACACCGACTCACCCCAGGCCAGCTGCAGGGACCAAACAGCCACAGGGCCACATGTTTACATCACCCCGAAAACAACACCTGCTGGCTAGTAACAGATCTATGAGCAGAATCCTTCGCAGCGTACATCGGGGATGGAAGGGAGACTCCCATCGCACACATCCATTCCTGGTTTTATCAGGTGTTTAATAAGACACACCTCAGCTTCTTACCTATACATGCTAATCAAGCTCGTATTAAAACCAGGAACGGATTAAACTGCTATGCAACAGGAGTCTTATTTCCATGCTGCTGTAATCTGCTGTGCAGTTTTATCAAGTAAGCAAAATAACATGCTCACGAGAATTCAGATTGTTTAAGGGAAATGTTTTCTGAAAGACCAAACACGGTTTTCATAAAACCAACTCATGTTGTAAACATTTTCCAAAATGTGTACAGTGGTTTAGTTTTCCGGAAATAGCACTATTCAGATTGAACAGCTCAGATCCAGGGGCCCAGCGGTGTTAGAAAATAAACAAACACCTTATATGGCAGTAGACCTTCAGGAGAATGAATAGCATCTTCATCGTGTGTCTGTAGAGAAGATCATTCTGAACACACTACTGTGTGATACTCAACGCTTACAAACATCTTAATCAGGGGTGGAAATAATTCCTGGTTTAATAGGGCACACCTGAGCTTGTTACCTAATACACTGGGGTTAATCAAGCCGGTAATAAAACTGCTATGCAATAGGAGTCTGATTTCCATCCCTGTAAATATTAATGTGGCGCGCTCATTGATTCTACTGATCTTTATAAAGTGTAAAAACAAGCCCCTCGAGTCAGAAACACAAGTGCTTAAGCCAATGAGAAAGCTACGAGGACTCAAGTAAAATGCCAGTGGAGCTTCTCCTGCTGTTAAATACATATTACGAGGCAGGAGAAGGTAACGTTAGGTTTCTAGCAGCTTTTTCCCCCACTCTGCACTACACAGCAGTTCTTTCATTTTCTGTCTCTCAAGATTGCTCTATTCTTCCTTTTCACGGCATCAGACCCAATGGAAATCAAGACAAACAGAGCCGCTGCATTCCAGGAAAACTAATTCACAGCGACAAATACTAATGAGAGGACACAGTCTGCAAGGCGAGACGGCCGATCTTCGTGTTGCTGGGCACTCCACGCGAATAAGGGAAACTCATTGACAGCGATTTGAGGGGTTATGCATTACAGATTACAAAAGACATCTTCAGGTTACTTCAGGTTAGAGACACAGATACGCAGCCTATTCAAATAATGGAGAAATGACGTAGGTCAATTCTGATGATGTCCTATTGGGCGCCTGTGCCAAGCAGTCATACCAGACACGTTGAAGCCACAGCTTGCATTTGCACTCTTTCTCAGAAGTTATACCGAGGGATGTAAGGATACACTAATGTGACAGTACCATACTTACGGATTATTATTATTTATTTCTTAGCAGACGCCCTTATCCAGGGCGACTTACAATTGTTACAAGATATCACATTATTTTTACATACAATTCCCCATTTATACAGTTGGGTTTTTACTGGAGCGATCTAGGTAAAGTACCTTGCTCAAGGGTACAGCAGCAGTGTCCCCCCCACCTGGGATTGAACCCACGACCCTCCGGTCAAGAGTCCAGAGCCCCTAACCACTACTCCACACTGCTGCCCTAATAATATGTTATTGCACTGCGCAGCCGTATGATGCCCAGGCGATCACAATGAAAGGTTGCAACGTACTTGCTTTTTTTATGCACGCAGACCTATATCTCTGTCATAAAAGACATCATGGTTCTGTTGTAAGTAACAAAGGCATCACCTAGCCACCCGCTGTCAACACACATCTTTCTAGCTCTTTCTTTACAATGGTTTTATGTGCTGTTCGACAGGCTGTACTAATTATATGTCGGGTGCGTAGCGTTAACACGTTTGGAAACTGTTGTGTCATTTTAAATATCAACCTTTTTGACCTTGCACGCGTTTGTTATTCCTAACCACCAACTGTCATTGTACATCATGTTTAATTTTGCAACCTGTACACGTATGGATGTACAAAAAACAATGAAAACGATACCGGTAATCATACCAAAAAAAAAAAGAGTTTTGTTTTTGTAACTTACTACTAATACTCCTTTTATTATTGCTATACTAGTTTTCCTCCTGACAGCATCTCGTGTGCTCAGCCCCGGTGTTTCACACGAAGACGCGCTGCCAGCTGTCTGGCTCTGTCGTGGATTACAGATTGCACACTGCACTGTAAAGTGTTGATTTGAAAATGAAGGAGCTGGCACTGGCCTCGTTCACAGGTTGTTGAACCCATGCCCACTCCGGGTACTAACTCCGCGGCCTTTCGAAAAGCACAGGCCGCAAGCCGCGGGCCACAGCACAGATCAAAACCGAAATCTGTTTCGCATTTGTTTTGTTTTGACTGTTGCCTCGGCCTTCACGGGGCGGCAGATGGACTTGTGTTTTTACATAGCATTTAGGATTTGGTCACGTACAAGGGCCTGGGCCTAATCGGAGATCGCATTTCGGAAGCACAGTTGCTACACACTGGTGTTACTTTAGCCAGATCCCCTGTGCTATATATATGCACCGATTACCCGCGTCCCTTTACTACTGAACCATTTGTTTGTAAACACCTCAGCGTTTTCCGTGCTTGTTTTCGTGAGGTAAATCACAGCTGCTCGTGTTTTTAGGGATTCAATTCGAAGTCAGATACATAAACAGCACTCTTCATGAGCCCGAGTCCTGCTGCTGGTTGAATTTGCAGAAATCAGATAACAATAACATGGATCCAAATGCAACCTACCTGTTCCGCCTGCTGCTCCGCTGCCTTCCTTTTCCTGCTAACTGTTTTCCTCGCCATAGTCCGAAACACAGAGGTGCCGAACCCACATGGATGATAGGACGGGTTTAGCAACTGGATAATGTATCATATAACGGTGATTCGCTGATTATCGGGGGTTAGTCACGGCAGGGCTGCTATTGCAATGTTTTAAAAAAATTAATAAACAATATCCACTGGTTCTCCTAAAGCTGTTCAGTTTGTTAATCCAGGCGAGTCGTCCAGCATCGATGGCAGGATTGCATAGTGTAGGAGACCTGAGCCCGCCTCCTCCTCCGTCTCCGTCTCTGCTCGGCTTGTCTTGCGACCCTGTGGCACCATCGGCAACAACACGCGCAGCCGCAGTGCAATCAAACAACAACAACACGCGCAGCCGCAGTGCAATCAAACAACAACAACACGCGCAGCCGCAGTGCAATCAAACAACAACAACACGCGCAGCCGCAGTGCAATCAAACAACAACAACACGCGCAGCCGCAGTGCAATCAAACAACAACAACACGCGCAGCCGCAGTGCAATCAAACAACAACAACACGCGCAGCCGCAGTGCAATCAAACAACAACAACACGCGCAGCCGCAGTGCAATCAAACAACAACACGCGCAGCCGCAGTGCAATCAAACAACAACAACACGCGCAGCCGCAGTGCAATCAAACAACAACAACAACAACAGCAGCAGCAGCAGCAGCAGCCCCGTTTAGTTACCGCTATGACCAGCAGGGGCCTGTCAAGCCAAGTTTGGATAAAAGAAACAGAACTATGGGAAGTCAACATGGCCTAATTGTCTAAAGCAAAAAATAAATACAATAAAAGCCAAGTTAGAGTAATAAGCTATACAAATATATGACATCTATGGGATAGGAGGCTGTGTGGTCCAGTGGTTAAAGAAACAGGCTTGTAACCAGGAGGTCCCCGGTTCAAATCCCACCTTAGCCACTGACTCACTATGTGACCCTGAGCAAATCACTTAACCTCCCTGTGCTCCGTCTTTCGGGTGAGACGTAGTTGTAAGTGACTCTGCAGCTGATGCATAGTTCACACACCCTAGTTTCTGTAAGTCGCCTTGGATAAAGGCGTCTGCTAAATAAACAAATAATAATAATAATAACATCTAGATGTGCTAGGGACCAAGTTTGAGGAAAAAAAGTCTAATAAGACTTCTAACTTTAGCATTAAAAAATCACAGGCAGATTCTTAGGAGATTGAGTGTTGCGCTAGGTGTGTTGGAGTGCATTTCACTGCTGTGGAAGTTAAACAGTGAGAGAGATAGCACGGGAGGACTGGGCTGTGATATTGTAACTCCAGAGTGAGGCATGGAGCCACCCTCCAGTGAAATTCCAATGGAAAGGGGCTTTCATCAAACAAAGCACAGCAAATAGGATTACACAGTAACATCAAACTGCAGTTGTCATGTAATCAATTCAATAACATATCGGGGTGTGACAATTAAAAGGCAGTTTATGACCTTGGTATGCCAGTACAGCAGTGAAAATGTCAGCGCCCCAGATGAGAGGATAATAATCGTTCAATCGGCTTTTAAAACACTCAGTGCTGCAGTTAATTGCCATTGATTGGTACTCAATTGTAAATATCTTGTTTTGAAACCAACATGTTATTCCATAGATTTATTGAATACCTATTTTTTAACACTGTTATGATTTTGAATTGTTTAATAAAGTTGTGCACCTGTCATCTACCAATCCATATTAATTTTTAAACCCATTTTATTAGACCTCTATTTGTTTTCTTTCAATCCCAGGGATGGTAAGACAGTCATTATATATTTAATTGCTGAGTCCCATGTTTGTTTAAATTAATCAATTTACAACAGTGCTTAGCTTCTTATTTGTGAGGGTCTGGAACCAACTCCCCAGTAATGTTGTTGAAGCTGACACCCTGGGATCCTTCAAGAGGCTGCTTGATGAGATTCTGGGATCAATAAGCTACTAACAACCAAACGAGCAAGATGGGCTGAATGGCTTCCTCTCATTTGTAAACTTTCTTATGTTCTTATGATTGTCTTTTCTTCAGTTAAAGATCTTTTGGTACTTTGCTTGTATTTTATACTTCAATTTGGAAGAATACACAGATATACAATTGAAGTAAAAGTTGCTGTTAATTCCTGGTACAAAACCAGTTCCTGTGCTGTAGCTCGGTTTCATGCCAGTCTCCAGTGGTCTAGCTCATGTGACCTACACCACAAGAAGTGATTGGATACCAGGTTGTTAATTTAATCCACTGTGCTGCACTGTACTTGAAAAATACTGTAGGTACACCCTGGATTTATTATCATTGTACAGAAAAGAACACAAGAGGAGGGTTATTAGTAATAGCATACAAATCCAAGATGAGGCTGTACAATGCACTGGTGACCGCACTGGAATACTGTGATCAAATCTGATCCTCAGCACCAGGGACACTGCAGCCCTGGAGAGAGTCTGAAGAAAAGCAGACAGAGGAGTCCCAAATAATCATATGGAGAGCTGAACCTTCCCTAAATCATACCAATGATCATACCCCATGGATGAAATATCATGACAGCCCTCCATCGTTTACTTACTACAGTATTAACAAAAAAATAGATATTGTTCCAATGTTTTGTCTGCCTATTTCTCCACACAGTTACAGCATGTTTTGTTGCAAGTGACATGAAATGGAATTGGCAATACCCTGGATTTCACGTCATATCCGATCCTGCTGTAATGCGTATTACAGCAGAACCTGTCACGTCATATCCGAACCTGTTTGATAGATATTATCCTATGGACATCTGGCATATGTCAGTTGCACAGGCTGGTGCTACAAAATGAACCCTACAGATGGAAACTAATCAATGCACATTTAACTATGGGTCTAAAACGGTACATTCAGCTGTTAGCACGACAGAATGGATTAACTTGCAGATACAAATACATAAATAAAAAAGACAGCACTCCTGTATAAAATGCTGTGTGGTCCAGTGGTTAAAGAAACGGGCTTGTAACCAGGAGGTCCCCAGTTCAAATCTCGGTTTAGCCACTGACTCATTCTGTGACTGAGAGCAAGTCACTTAACCTCCTTGTTGACGTTGTTAGTGACTCTGCAGTTGAGGCATAGTTCACACACCCCTAGTAAGTCGCCTTAGATAAAGGAGTCTGCTAAATAAACAAATAATAATTCTGTTTAATTTTTTACACGCTGTCACTTCGCGTAACTACCCAGTTTAACCATGTTAAATAAAATTAAGCAATAATTAATGTTGCGTTACAATGTGAAACATGATATTTTTACACATACGATCGATGCCTGATTCGGATACTGCAGGTTTAAAGAAACCTATTGTACTAACGTCAGGAGTTGAGCTATGCTGGTTTCAGGCTGGTCAAGCACCGCCATCAATCTACACCTGTACGTGATTAATATGATCGTAACCCTCACATTAAAAAAACCAGACACATCTGACAGAAGCTGACACTGAACTCAACTCCACTCCTGAAAGAACGGAGAGCATTACGTCAACTCCAGGAAGTCCCATTGGTCCAGACACGTCACGTGACCTACGCGATGACGTCAGACAGGAACGAGGAGGGGAATATTGAAACAAGATGGTGTCCCGCGATGAAGCAGGAAATAGATTTCAGTTTCACTAAAACATATTTCATCGGACTTTCCAAAGGAGAGCGCGGAGGAAACAGGAACAATCCCTTCAGATACACAAGCAGCAGTCGAAAGAGGTAAGATGGTGTAAAAGAGGCGACAGACAGTATGAAGCGGATGTGAAGGGGACCATAGAGCGCACCAATAACACGACTGGACTCGGGTCCCGGGCTCGCTGTGTCAGTATATAAACTACTAGACAGCGGTTTGGGGTGATGGAGCAGGCCCGGTGCTCACAGAACCAGATGGAAACGGATTTGTATGTTTTAAACACCGTTTCAAGGTGTTGACAAACACAGGCGGTAAGCCAGCTGGGTTTAGTGTCACTGTCACAGGTCAGGTTTCTCCAGTCTGACGCAGGCTGGGGTGGTTCGGTTCGGTTCGGTTCATGAAGCATTACGCTGTACTCGACGTGCTATCCGTATCTTTGTATTATTGGAGGTTATTGCTGAATTAATTGACAAGCTGGGTAACTTCGTCAGTGCGTTTGTTCATCCAGTCACACTTCGAGAAGATACGGCTAGACTGAGATTGACGCCGCTGGCCGCGAATCAGTAGCATCTATGTCTACAAACTGTACTAGTAGTATCTGTTCTCACTCCGATATCACTAGCTGAGACAAGCTGGATAAAATATACGAAAAGTAATTTCCAGTTAAACGAATCCATATATATATAGAGAGAGAGAGAGAGAGAGAGAGGGAGGGAGTATTACCGGATCAGGTTGCACCTCCTTCGTGGGTTTGAAATACAGGAGTATACATGAAGCTGCTGGTATGTAGACATTGAATCAATTCTTAGCAATAGAAAGCAAATACAATAGATTGTGCCCCAGGTGTATTAACTTTTATAACCGCGATATTAATAATCCCTTCTAGCAGAAAACGGAGGTTGTGGTTACTTTTTAATCTTATAGCGGCATTTAACAAGTGATTTGTTTGAGTCATTTAATTGGTTCTCGTGAAATTTCCACCTGGCCATTCTTGTAAAATTGGTGCAACATGTTAAAACAGATAATGAATGTAGGTGTATGTAAAATGCAGTGTGACTCTCAAGAAGGAAAACCCCCATCTCAAGTTCGGTAGTGCTAGAGGAAGAACATGTGCAAACATCTGTGCTTGAGACTTGAAATCGATTACACTTCTGTTTGGGGTTTTGAAATGGTAGAACACAGTCTCTGTTCCCCTAACCAATGAAAGCAGGATGTTGGCATGTCCTTCCCCTAATCAAGAGGCCTTGAGAACATTGGTGTATGTTCTCGTTAGTTAATGCTGGGTCACTAGCCATACTATCAGTTAGCGTTTTCCAAGGATTGATAACAAAACTACAAATTCATGTGAATCTGCTATATGTTTAATCCAGTTCTTTAAAAATGAGAGAATCCATACAACAGAGCTCCATCATGACTAGACCTTAGCACATGGTTCAGGTGCTGTTCAGTGTACTCCCCCTCCCCTTTTTTCTAGTCTATATAGAGTACATTACTAGACTGTAAAGGAAAGCCACTGGCTGAGCAAGAGACTCTACACATGAAACAGACGCTCTAATAGTACACAGCTTGTACTTCATCGGTTGGCATGAACCTATTCTAGAACACGCCATTTTGCTTTGGAAGCCTGTGGTGGGTGTGTCTGTGTGTGTGTTTGTTACTTTGGTTTTTCCTTGTGATCATGCTTATTAATGAGGAGTGATTGTTTCCACTTGTGACGGGAGATTTTGATGTACAGTATCTTGACATGTTTGGGACTGCCAGGCAGTGGTTTTGAAGCTTGTGTATCACTAGGGCTTTAGAAACAGCCTGCAGTCGGATTCACTGGGAGGATTCAGAAACTGAACTGGTTTTAAATTCTTTATTCTTCCATTGTTTTTCAGTTTTATTTTTTACGTACAGGGGTCTTCGTGTAATGTTCGCGTGTGCCCATTTTGGTAGTGTACTGTAGCACTATGCCATATTCCTCTGAACTCACAAAGAATATAGATTGGCTTCACATTGTAGGACATAGTGCTGTTTCAGTATGCAGTCTAAATACTCCATTTGTATAATTAAAAAGAGCCCTTTCTATACATGCCAAGAATTAGAAAGCCCTGTCTTAATAAGACTAATTTAAACCATATTTAAATCCACTTCCAATACAACTGTATTAGGATTGTGATGGTGTTAGCATTTTGTTTTTCCAGGTTGTGTTTATGCTGTCTTGCATTTTGAGAATGCATTGCTGTTGTGATTTTCGATGCACAGAGGTTTGTGCTGTGCCTGACCTGAGCCCTGCAGGCTTGGGGTGTCTCACAGAGGGGCACTGCAGCTCAGTGTGACATGGTGTCGCTGCGAGGATTGGCACTCAAGTAAAAGAAGGGGCTTCTGACTTTCAAAAAATGGAATGAAAATCAGTCAACCAGTCCAATTCTGCATTTTCTAGCTTTTCCTTTCATACCCAAAATTTTGCATTCCATCCATCAAATATACATTTTAACACAAAGGCTAATAAACTCCAGGGATGTGCATTTTAGTACATTTTAAACTCTATGGCATGTAGTAGTTTAAACAATTTGCGTCTGTGTATAGATATACATGTAAACACAGACACGCTCTTTTCTTTGTTATCTATACTAACAGTAGACCGTTCGCATGACAACGAGACGGGAATCTAAGCACTGTTTGTTGCCTTCATCTGCGTGTGTTTTAATATTTTTCTGCATTCCAATAACAGCAGCTCTTTCACACACACAGTACATCAGAATTCTAAGAATGTATTTTTCGTTTGTGTTTTTCTTCATTACTGCTGCTTGCAGCTGCTTCGGTCACTGTAGTACTCGTAGTCAGAAGTAGATGGCTGAGATGCAGATGAGCAATCTTCATGAGAATCCCCTGACGATGCTGACTGCTTAGCAAAAAAAACTTCCGATTGACAACTGACTTGCTGTCAGTGTACACTCTGCACTAGGTATTCATTTATATGCTTAAAAAAATCTGCAAGGGCATCCCTGTTAAACTAGTGCGGAAAATAACTTTTAAATTAGGCGACTGCAAAAATGAAGAATCAGAGATGAACAATTCACATAATTTGTCAGCCCTGTTTGACATAAAATTAAAGGGACCAGAATTAGGCTCAGGCAAGATATTAAGGTAAAAGCAAAGATTGTTTTGCAATTAACAGCTTTTTCTGAGTTTAATGATGAAACAGAATCAGCTAAATTTGTCACCTGATTAAAAATAAAACCCCAAAACTTCAAGCCCTACTTGTGTGTGTGTGTTTGCATTTACTTTTTCCAAAATACTCGTTTTATTTCTTAGCAATATGGACCTCTGTTAATATGGGGCAGAACACATTATTTTAAAATAAAATCCAGTGCATAGTGGGATACTATCGTATTAATTTCCAGTGCACGTATATACTATAGAAAGACACTCAGTGAAAGTTCCTGTGAAACAAAGCTCTGTAATACAGCATTCTCAGTCAATGGCAAAGTAATCCCACAGTTTTAGGGGTTTTTTGCACCAAAAATGCATGTTTTAAAAAACAAAACAAGAACAACAAAAAAAGAAGTGTGCACACAAACTGCTTTTGAAGCGTTAACTGTACAATCCTTGTGTAATCCCTCGCTCTCTTGTTCTGTGTTACGTATTTCCGGGTCTCAGCACCCCTCTGGTCTTTTCTAGTGCCTGTTTTTATATGGAACTGATTCTGTTCTGTCCTGCTTAGAGCTGAATGGTCTGTTTTAGACACTTAATAAAATGAACATTGATCAGATTCCGTCTGTACTGTTCAAATGCTACCAGTATGTGTAAATGACACATGCCAGTGGTCCATATATGATATGATAGGATCTACTGTCATTTAGGCCTAATACATTGAAGGACAATTGGTTAAAACTATTTTAAATACTGTACAAGCACTGTACTGTTAACTGTGTCATGTATTCATTTAAAGATATAATTATTATACTGCCAAACAGCCCATTGGTGTTAGATGATGAGTTGTTTAGTAAATCAGAAATCTGTTTGTCAGTAATGGCCTCTTGTGATTCTACTGTGGCCTGTCTGGTGAATGGCATGGTATTTATGGCCAGTGATTGAAGTTGTGTTGGAGCTGTTGTCACATTTAATTTCCCTCCCATGGAAATGCAGTTGATTCAGTGCTGTTTTTCTTGTCGTCGTTGTTGCTGCTGCTGTACGCTGTGTGTTTTTGTTCTGATGAGCCACTACATTGTTTGGTTAGTGCAGTGTGGTTCAAACTCTAAGAAAGTCTCAGGACAGCCCAAAAGCAAAGTGACAATCCGATTCATTACAAAACAAGTCCAATACTGTTAAGCATCTAGGAACTTGTGTCAAGTTTTAAATGTACAGTAATACTGAGAGCAAATCAATACAATTGCAGAGCTGAGTTCCTCCTCCATTCATAGAGGTGGAGTTGCAGTGGTTGCTTGGTACTGTGTACTGGGTGTGAGTGAGAGGCTATACAGCCACTGGAATTGAAAGTCAATTTAAGGCAGGGCTCACCTGTAAAGGTAAATACCGTTTGGAAATGTTCAACTGCAAGTGGTTCTGTCTGTACTGTAAAGTACATGTTAATGTTCCAGCATTGTAGTTTTCAAATTACATTTCCGTTGCTTTTTTATGACGTCTGCTATCATTCTGAATGGAATCCCTCAAATACTGCATGCAACATAAGCTGCTGTAGATCTGCCAAAATGTCTTTGCTAGTAAGCACAAGCAACCATCTAGAGAAAGCCTCGCTCTGCATTGCTAGCAATACAAAACAAAACATTGCTGGTGCTTAAACAAAAACATCTGGTTTCTCAGACCCCAATTGGCACTAATCCTGGAGTACCTAATAATAGTTTAGGTAAGGGAATTCAAGTGCGAATTAGGGTCTACAAAACCAACCAAAAGACACTGGCTGATCTAGACTATGCAATATGTCTGTGGTTGGCAACTAGAATTGAGGAGCACTGTTGCTTTGAGCTCAGGACTATTTGAATTGTTAATTGAGGGAGAGTTGAAGTCCTGTTCAAGTACTATACTATTAACTGTAGCATGTATCAAATTAAAGATGCCATTACTGTATGCCAAGTAGGTCAGGCAGCAAACATGTTTTCCCTGTAGTGAAGCCTGTGGACTTTCATTTCATTGTCATCAGTGAGAAGCAACATACTATTTTCCACAATGTTTAGATCCTTTACACCTCGATTTTATTTTTTCGGATGGGGCCGTTGGGACGCTGGAATGATAGCATCCATTTAAGGGATAGGTTACAGCCTCTACAGCATCGCGAAAATGATAATTATAAACAGTTCTACCTAGAACCGCCATGTGGGTCAATTTGATCCATGCATTACAATATATCGTTTTTTTTTGTTTTTTTTTAATATAACGTAAGAGATCAATTTTTTTTTTTTTAATGCAGCAAACAAGACACGCCTCCTCCTCTAGCACACCATGTGTTTTTATTTTTTTATCTCAAGCCTTTCTTTGTTTGTAGACTGACTACGAGACAGAGATTGCTATGATTGTGGATTTGTACAATTGCACCAAGATGCCAACTCAGTGAAAGCAGCCTATACTTTATTTCTCAATGTACCTGGGAGACAGCAATCCTTCATTTTGTTCCAGAAATGCAATGGGAATAAATCAGAAGGAAATATTTAATCTTGAAAGTATTCATTTTGATTGGAATAAGGCAAGCTGCACTCAGATGCACACAGCAAACTGAAATGACAGGTAGGATAACAACTTACTGTAGGTGCCTAATTTGAAACGTGTGTTATATATTTTTTATATTACTTTTAGAAATAGATATATTTTGGTTTTACAGGTTTGTATGTCCCAGTTTACACAATAGTGTTCAATGGAACAGCGTCTGTGTTTAGGAGGCTGTGTGGTCCAGTGGTTAAAGAAAAGGGCTTGTAACCAGGAGGTCCCCGGTTCAAATCCCGCCTCAGCCACTGACTCCTTGTGTGACCCTGAGCAAGTCACTTAACCTCCTTGTGCTCCGTCTTTCGGGTGAGACGTAATTGTAAGTGACTCTGCAGCTGATGCATAGTTCACACACCCTAGTCTCTGTAAGTTGCCTTGGATAAAGGTGTCTGCTAAATAAACAAATAATAATAATAAATAATAATAACACAGCTCCTGGATGCAGGCACAGTCAGCTGGCAGACGCGTTCGCTCCTCCAGAGAGTGCAATGCAGCCGTCATACCGGAAGCAGTGTTGTATTTTCTTTTCATGTAGTATTAGAAACAGTGATTTCGGTTTTATAGTTTTGTGTGTTCATGTACCCGTTTACACCTGTACACAGGTATGTGTGCATACCCATTTCTTTTGAAATGTTTATTGAAATGTTTGTAGTCATGCTATAGGTGCATTCATTTTGAAAATAAACCCTTTTATGTTTAATTTTTCATTTAAATAGTGTTTCTGTGACGCAAATGTTTAGATATGATGCTCATGAATAAAACTTTTGAGTTGTGTCCGATAGTACATCTCATTTTCATAATGAGCAGTTTAAAATGTATGGGTCACAGTGACCCACGTGGCGATTTCTAGTTTGAAAATCTGGCGGTTCTAGTGCTAAAATACCAGTTGTTTATTTTGATGATTCCATCATCTTTTATCCAGTATAAACAGAGTTGATTATAAATGCTGTGGTAATCCAGTACATAGCAGTTTGATCCATTCCTGGTTTTACTGCAAGCTTGATATGTGTGTGCTATATGTGAGCTTGTTACTTATACACTGTGGCTGATCAAGCTCGTAGTAAAACCTGGAATGGGTGAAACTGCTATGCAGAGTGATTTCCATCCGTGCAATAGCTAAATACATTGCCGGTAGGAACCACTGTGCGAGGGCGTCGGTTATAAAAATCCTGCTATTGGGTTACAGCATGTGTCTGCAAGATTTGTTTTTTCCCTGTTACCCAATTTGAATATATAAGTAACTATGCAAAATATACCCCACGTAATAAACTGCCTTTTGTTTTCTCAGATTCTAAATGGCTTCAAGGAAGTCAGGATCAGATATTCATAACACTGGTGAGTGTGTGTTGTGTTGACAAGTGTCCACTGACGTTTATTTATCTCTCTATCTTTGTTATTCTGTGTAGCTCTGTATCTCTTTTAATGGCTGATCTCACCCTGCAGGATGTCTCTCTAATACAATCCTGTGAAGTGGAGGTGCTGCTGTAGATTCAGTTTATTTATCTCTCTATCTTTGTTATTCTGTGTAGCTCTGTATCTCTTTTAATGGCTGATCTCACCCTGCAGGGTGTCTCTCTAATACAATCCTGTGAAGTGGAGGTGCTGCTGTAGATTCAGTTTATTTATCTCTCTATCTTTGTTATTCTGTGTAGCTCTGTATCTCTTTTAATGGCTGATCTCACCCTGCAGGGTGTCTCTCTAATACAATCCTGTGAAGTGGAGGTGCTGCTGTAGATTCAGTTTATTTATCTCTCTATCTTGTTATTCTGTGTAGCTCTGTATCTCTTTTAATGGCTGATCTCACTCTGCAGTGTCTCTAATACAATCCTGTGAAGTGGAGGTGCTGCTGTAGATTCTGTTTATTTCCTGAAGACAAAATCTGTTTTATTGGAGTATATTTGGCAATGTTGGTAACCACTCAGACAAGCCATAACGAGAAGAGCCCCAAGACAGAGTAAAAGAAAGGACCACAATATTAATATGTGTAAGACTACATGTCTGCACTAAACTTGGAAATGGAATAGACAAGGACTAAACACTGAATCTTCCATTTAAAAATGCATAGTTACTAATATAGAAACACCAACATTCAAAGGCCAATGTTTCGCATGCAAATTGAAAATGTTAGACACCTTTCTAAACGTTTTAATGTGTAATGTTCAAGTTGCTTCTTGTTTTGATGCTGGACCCCATTGCCTCTTCCCTTCCAGGGCCCGTCAGTTACCTGGAGGATGTTTCCTTTAAAATCGGAGATAAGTTCAGGAGCCCTGCTAAAGTAGGTTTGCCCATTGGCTTCTGTATGCCTGACTGTGCCCCCCTGCTCCGTGAATCACAGGTAAGTGAATTGATAAAGCATCAACGTGATTGTAGACATGTTGGCCTGGGATGTAAGCATTTCTAGGTTATCGTGTTGGAACCGTGTCCAGAGCCTCCAAATCCGTTTTCTCCTGTTCGTAATGATGCTGTGCCGCCTCTCAGGTGCTCCGTGGTGTGAACTCCTTAACCCTTCAAGTGATTGGAGCTCAAACTAATTCCATCAGTCCTGCCTTTTGTGCACTTCTATATAGGCTGATATGCCTCAAATGTGCAGTTTTGAAAGAAAGACATGTTTTGGTTTTTTAAAAATTCCCTGGACTACACTAGGTTGAAGCTATCTCTTTTGCATGCCATGCTTTCACATAGTGTTCAAATTCTCTGCGCTCTCCTGTTTTAACCAACAAGCAGCGTTCCCTGTTGACTGCACATTTAAGACCTCTGTAGCTAATGGAAATTCAAAACCAGGTGTGACCTTAAGGAATTATTTTGTTAGCAACAATCGCATCAGCTAATAAAATCTGTGATCAAAAATGTGTGATTATGATGTGTGCTGTAGAGTCCTATGGGATGATGATGATGTGTGCTGTAGGGTCCTGTGGGATGTGGAAAGACAGCTCAGTTCTCTCTCCCCCCCCCTCTCTCTGTGCTGCAGTATGACTTCTCTCTGGAGATGCGGACGATACAATGGGCAGAGGAGCTGGATCAGATCAGAGTGGCACAGGAGCATGCCAAGCTGAAGGCGTCGGGGGAGGGGCAGCAGCAAGCTTCAGAGACAGGTTCAGCCAGAGAAGACTCCTCCCAGACCGCTCTGCCAGACCCTCTCCCTCCCGCCATCAACCCAGTCATGGCAGGACTCCGGCACAACGACATCCTGACCCCCCTTCCGGCCCCCAGCTTGTCAGGCCCTCGGCACAGAGAGCCCAGCCCCCCGCCGCAGCACAACAGCAGCTTCAACCTGGCCGACTTCGAGTGTGAGGAGGACCCCTTCGACAAGCTGGAGCTGAAGACCATCAACGACAAGGAGGAGCTCCGCAGCATCCTGCAGCTGCAAGCTGTGAGCCCGCCCGAGCAGCCTGACCCAGCCTGCGAACCCAAACCCCTGATCTCCAAACACCTCCACAAACCCAACGGCCTGGTAGCCCTGCTGCAGCTGGACGAGCCTGGGGGCCATGCCTCCTCCTCTTCCCTGGGGCCCAGGGGGCCGCTCGCTGCCTTTCCCTGCAACATCCGCTCCCTCTCCTTCCCCAAGTTCTCAGAGTCAGAGGATGAGCTGCCCCCGGCTTACGACAACCACAAGAGCTACAGCACCATGGATGCAGTGACCAGGGGCCCCGGCCTTCCCAACGGCACCTCCGCCTCCCTGCTGGGGGCCCTGCTCCACGGCAGGTCCAACGGGCAGCCGCCACTGCCCTCTTTCCAGGGGGACCCTCCTCGCACAAGGCCCTCGGAGCTGGCCGGACACACGCATAACGGGGCCTCCACACAGGTCTGACTTGTTGCACTGCAGTCGGTTTCTTCTGTTTACCGTATAATCGTTTAAGTAGGCACATCAGATTATGCAATAGGAGTGCGCTTGTATGCGGGATAATCGCATGGGCTTGTAGCAGGACTATTTTAGATAAGAGCTGAAGAGAAACAATTAAAATCTATTAGAAGTCCAATCATAAGGCTTCAATGTGCTCTTTTGTCAATGTAGCTGTCAAATCTTACCTTGCTGATGTATAGCAAAGCAGATTTAGAAATATCTTGGCCCCCAGGCCTTGCATTGCCACTTCTTTTAAGCCATGGGTGAACTTCTACTCAGAGACATGTGCACGGGGATACCAGTATAAAAATTATGAAAAGCAGCTGTTTTAATGTTGGTTACTGATTGGGTGAAAGCGCTAAGCTGTTTTTTTCAATTTTTTTTCTGTCCTCTTTCAGAAATTAAGATAACTGCTTGATTTTGCACAATACTGCCCTAGCCTCCTGTAGACCTATTGCATTTGGCTATAAACTAGGTAAAGTAGGGATGGGAATTTTTGAATAGTTTCCTGTTCGAATACACAGGGTCCAACATTTCCGTGTATTCGATTACCTGAACGCAAGTCCCTGCTCTCCCTCTCCCAAGGCAAATCCGTATGTGTAGTACAAGCAGACCGCATAACCGTGTAAGCTGGTAAAGACGAAGTGTACTCTTCAGAGGAGCTGGCCGGGTTGTGTACAAACCGTGTCCAAGACACAGGTTCTTTGTTCAATGGTCTTTATTTCCTTTATTTCCTGTTTACTGAATTCAAATACACAACTCTTTGAAACTTACACCAAGACGCAGTTGAGCAGCAGTCACAGCGTGCATCTCTCCAGTTAAAGCTACAGCAGCATAATGCTGTACAGTACAAAACAGTAACAGTTTAAAATAAAACTTATCCTATAGCAACCTAAATGTTCTCCGTCTATTTAATTCCAACAAGTAACATTCATAAAATAATCTGAATAGTGCAAATATTGTAACCTGGCCAAAACAATAGAAAATACTTTCCAACATTACAATAGTTTAACATTGCTACCAATTACAACTAGCCATTCAGCACTGACATCAGATGAATCTAAGTCAAGTTACTTTGTTTATTCAATAAGTTGTAAATAATTCAAACAAGAAACATACTTGGTTGTACTTTTAATGGTCAGTGCAAATGTTGACGTTACTCCATCCATTGACAGAAAGCCATCAGTAGATGTTTATATTGAAGTGCAGTCCTGCGTTGTTAAAGAACTCCTTTCTAAACATGCTTTTTCTTATTGGTCATTGAGTTCTTCTGCTTAACATTTAGTATGTCTTTCTATTCACCATAAAGTTCAGTTACCTTTCTAATTTCAATGTTACCGGAGTTTGGCTTCCTTCTTTTAGCCCTTGCTATATACATTGTTTTATTTCAGTTTACACATTTAAAGTTCGCCAGTGCCATGCTCCCGGAAGCTGTTTCATGGCTGCCTAGCAACAGCTGCAGTGTGCCGTCATTACAGGGGAACTCAAGCGGGGATCTGTTAACATTAGCTGCAAACAAGGCAACAATGTCAAACAGAGTATGTTGACACGAGAATTTTGCTGTTCCAAGCATTGCATAGTTAATGAGGATCCTTACGTTTAATATGCAAATCTCATTCACATGACCTTGCATTTCGCACTCCATATTAACGTTGGATATGGCTAAGCAAGGCTAAATTGTTGGTTGGTGCAACAGGCATAACAACGTTTGACTTGGGGTTTAAGACTGATGTTTAACGCTTGTCAAAACAAGTAGCTAATATGAATAATTTATTTTTGTGTATATTCGACTACACTGACCTATCCCTACTGTAAACTCTTACTCGTTTACCTTCTGATAATGTGTGATTTGAGGGCCCTTTGTTTGTGATTCGATACTTCACTAAATCAGTTTTAACTGACAAACTGTGTCCCCTTCCAGTCAAACTCCCCGAAAGCACCTGGTACTGCTGAAGCTGTGTCGGTGGCAGCAGCGACTCCCCCTGCTGTGCCGGGTGGGTACTGCAGTAATCTGCTGGCCCTGTCCCCCAGCGAGCGGCAGTGTGTGGAGACCATCGTCAGCATGGGCTACTCCTACGAGAGCGTCATCGGAGCCATGCAGAAGCAGGGTCAGAGCTTGGAGCAGGTAAAGCTGCAGGCACTTCAGCACCTCATCCAGTCCTGGGACTGTGTTTATCACTGTCCACCGTGACAACACAAGCTGTACCTTAAAGCTTTGAGACCTGATCAAAAAAGCACTCCTGAGGAAAAAAATATACAGTACAGGGAAGGAAATAAGACACTGCATTTTTGCCCCTTCCAGGTTTTATTACAAGCTTGATTAGGCACAGAGTATAGATAACAAGTTCAGGTGTGTCTTATTAAAAATAGTAAAACCAGAAATGGATCAAATTTCTATGCAATGGGAGTCTTATTTCAGTCCCTGTAGTATATATCAAACACATACTGGCATGAAATTATGGCTGTCAAGCAATTAAAAAAAGAATCGCCATTAATCTTGAGGTTAAAAAAATTAATCTGTAATCTTGGTTTTAATCGCATAGTTAATTGATACAATTACTGCAGCCGTCTCGTTTTTAAGTTTGTTATTACTGATATTATTATTATTATTATTATTATTATTATTATTATTATTATTATTATTCATAAAACAACCCTGCATAAAAACCCTATTTTCCTATTTGTTGGTCCCTCTTATAGTTTTATATTTATTTACTCCAGCTTTGTTGTGAACCAACAGCTAAATCCCAATGGAGTCAGTTTATTACTCGCCTACTGCATTTACAGTGATCAGTTTGCTTTGCACATAAACTGATGTCTTCATTTGCTGATTTAATAATAATAATAATTATTATTATAATTAACTCTCTTATTAATAACTTGAAATTGCCAAATAAAACACAACATTCACTGAGTAACGGTTATATCCTCCATAAATGTAAATAATGTTGTTTAAAATAAGTGGTTATTGAAATAAAACAAAGCTACAGTGTTAACAGGTCTGCAGTGGGTAGCGATCCAACAGCACTGGTTATACTTCTAGTATGGTACTGAGCTTGATTCATGGGTTTGCAGTGATCCTGAATTTCTAAAAGAGTGCTCTGAAACTGACGGTTTTCATTTGTTGTTGTCTGTAGAAAGAGCTACCAGTCTGTTTTGAGAAGTGAAAGCATGTTTAGCACGCAGACGGTACAGCACACTAGATGCACTCCTGTGATACTGGAACTCACTGTGACAGTCGATACAAGTAACCCTCTTTCTATCCAATGAACCGTCAAAGTTAAAAAAATAAATACAAATAAACGTCCCGTTCACAAGTCCTTCAGTTAGAGTGCTTTGCTACATAATGCGATTCTGTGACTAATTTTATATTCAAATGATGACCACACTCTTTCAGTCCTGGCATGCGCTGAAATGGTGCTGCAGTAAATGAATTACAGTATGCTTAGAGGGACAAGACAGGCGTGCGATTAACACGTGTTAAAAAAAAGAATCTCCCAAAAAATGAATGTGTAATGAATAAGTGACAGCCCTACATGGAATCGAAGCATTTCTATTTTAATATTTCTATTGTTAGAAGAACCATGCTCCCGAATATAACGATACATTCAGTGCAAAGCAGCCATTCAGAGCCTGAATGTGCACCCCAACTCCCCCCAGCACTGGTGGGGTCACATGTCATCACAAACCCATCATCACTTTTCACTGTTAAGCAGCGTGTAAGAGGGATGTTCCTCTCTTTATGAATCTGCTGCTCCCTTTTCAACTTGTCGTGTCGCATAAACCATTTGAGGTGACGGCTTCCTATTTCCAGTGTGATGAAAACTCCTTGCGCAAAATGTAAGGGTACTTTTACTAGAGGGGACTTGTGACCTAATATAACTGGATAGATAGAGCACATTCAACTATTAAATACAGGCTCACTTCACTGTAACGAACCCCCATGGGACCTGGAGAAATATTGGTGTATCAGGGGGTGTGCACTATAACAAGGTTTGGCAATCTGCAGCATCAATTTTTGAACATCAATATATCGTACTTTTATGAAGATTACTTCACATTGATCAAAATTTAAATGGTATGTTTAAATCAAAACATAAAATAAAAGAATGTACACTTGCATGTCCTTTCCTTGAAAAAAATATCCAGCATCGATTTGCTTGATATTGTTGTGATTCTCAATAATGCACTGTTTGCCGTTGCCTGGTTACAGTTTGTGTGAAGATGGCACACAGGCAACGATTGTGTAAGTCACGCATGATTCGCACTACAATAGCTTCTCTTTGAATCAGCCTTACCTTTGAATTAGCCGACCATGGTGTTTTCACTGAGAGGATAACACATTCACACTGGAGAAAGCTCAGTGTCAGTCCGTACTGAGATTGTTGTATCTAGTCGATCCTGGTCAGTGATCGTTCTAATAGGGCTAAGTCCTATTGATAAGAATCCGTTCTTGCTGTTGGGACAGTTAAAAACGGGGCTTCGTTTTAGTGAAGTTAGCCTGTATATTCTTCACATTTGGTATGCAGCTGTATTCTATGATTCTCTCTGTCATGTCCAGTCAGAAATGAACATCCAGCCATATCTTGTAAAAACGTTTGATCTACGTTTCACATATTCTCATTTCGCTTTGTAACCACTAGTCTTTTTTTTACACATCCATTTTGTCATGCTTACAACCCATTCTATCAGATGCCATTGTCCTTGCATTATATTCACAAAACACATCCCATTAAAGGTATGACTTAAATCTGATGTATCTGTTCGTAGAAAAAAACATTTGAATTACCTCTATGTAAATACATCATGATAATCAATGTTATAATCTTCAAATCCATGAGTGGCCATGTTCTCAAAGGTGAAGCAGGTTGAAGTATGCCTCATACTTTCAGAATAGCAGTACCCCCCTATGTTCCAGGATCAGGCTGTACCTCTGCCTCCAGTCTGACCCGTCCTGCTCTTGGTCTGTAGGTGCTGGACTATCTGTTTGTGCACGGGAGGCTGTGTGAGAGGGGCTTCGAGGCCGGCGCAGTGGAGGAGTGTCTGGAGATGTATCAGTGTTCGGAGGAGAAGGTGAGTGTCCGAGTTGCAGTAGGGCCTCGGTTTTCCACTGTGGGCAATTGGCACGTGTTATACATTTACTATGGAAGGGATCATTTACCTGCCGATTGCCCATAAGGGATAATACAAGCCCTAGTGTTCAGTATCACACTTGAGTCCTGTCAGTATTAGGCTGTCAAAGATTTAGACTTAGGGTCTGAGATGTGTTTTGTTCAACCTGTGGGGAGGGCTAGGTAGGAATAAAGTCTTGGGTCTGGATGTGCCCGTGATGGGAACTGAAATGGAAGTTTTACTGGAATGGAGTGAATTTCTAGTAGGTACTAATGGAGCTCCAGAGTTCAAGGATTAGTTTCCTCAATAAAATGTGCTAAACAATTATCCACGTTTGAGTGGTAACAAAAGCGGGTGATGTCTGTGTGGGTTTATTTTAAATATTTAGAGCATGACTGTCCAAAGGATGGCTCTTGAGCCATATCCTGGTCATTGAAATTGAAAATGGGGCTCGCTTGATTTTAAAGGAACACAGTGATGATCGGTCACCTTTGTGGGAAATACAGTAATGATGATACACACAAATGTACATGTTAAGCCAAAACAAATTCGGGTTTCGGTCATTTTATTCATTTGTGTTTAAGATTCTTCTGGCTCTTTTAAGAGCATTCCATAGCTAAAAGATTGTACAGCTGTGATTAGGAGTATAGTTGAATTTTTTGAAGTGTGAACTAAACCAGTCTGCTGCACACGCGCACGAGCGCCCACACACACACTCACACACACGTGCGTGCACACACAAACACACACGCACACGCACACGCATGCTGTAATCGTTGTTGTGCAGCCGTGCCTCTTCAGGATGCGTGTCCCTGTCTTGCAGGCTCTGGAGTTCCTCCAGCTGATGTCCAAGTTCCAGGAGATGGGTTTTGAGCCGGGCACCATCAAGGAGGTGTTGGTGGTTCACAACAACAACCAGGAGAAAGCTCTGGAGGAACTGATGGCTCGCGCGGAGGCTAGCTGAGACGCACAAGCTGCACTAACATTCTCATTCATTTTGCTTTCTTTTAAACATTTGCAGTCAATGTTCTTGTTAACTGCGCTGGATGACGCTTAGAGAGAGAAAGGTATAGAGCGAGAGAGAGACAATAGAGCTGCCCTCTCATTTCCAGCTTTTGTTCTAAAACAAAAAACATTTCAAAGCATGCTCACACTTCTGCTTGTGGGCAAGAAATGCCATAGAAAACAATAAGCTGGGGATTCCCAGGCAGACTGCAGGCTAACCAGCAGCTTCTGCAAAATTTCAAGAATGTTACAGAATGCCTGCCCGTCTGCTTGGGATCTGCTTCTGTCTTACAGCGGGGACGAGAGCTCTGGCTTTAAAAAAAAAAAAAAAAAAGACAGAAAATAAGAAGTGTCCTTCAAAAACGTTTGTGTTGAAGGAGTGACTGAATTCTCTTTCCTGGAATTTTCCTCTGCATTAGTAGACAAAAAACAAACTTCTGCACCTTTCACTGGAGGAGGACAAAGGCAGGAGAAACCTGAAAGAAAGAAATCAATAGCAAAACAGAAACATGATGCGTAAAAGCTGCTCCAAAAGGTTTGTTTGTGTCTAACAGATTGTAAAACTGTCTAAGTTTGTATTTAATTGCAGCCAACCTATTAGTGCAATAGATATTGTGTAGAGCAGCCAGGGGCAGGACTGTGTTTTTGGATGAAGTCTGGGGGGAGGGGGGGTGGTATCTCTGGATAACAGCCCTGCACTGCTGCGTGTTTGATGTGGCAAGAAAGAGATGCTTTGTGTGGCACCAGGCTTTTGTAACCAAGCTTTTGTGGTTTGTATAGTAAAACCAGCTCTTGGGCTTCTGGGAACCCTTTCAATAGAATTCAATGGAATTGTCATCTGAAATGGTAAAAAGTCTGTGTTGCCCAATATAAGTGGGAAGCCACTTTAAATTCTTTGGGAACATAGATGCATTAAGTGCCATACACTTTTTTTTTCCCCCACTTCCAATTACTGCTGAAATAATTGTAGATGTCTCTGAAAATATAATATGGGGCAAAAGTATTCCATGGTGTGTTTTTTTTTAAATTTTATTTTGTGTGGGTACCCAAACAAAAAGCGACTTGTTGAACTGTTTTGTGCAAAAAAAAATTAATATTTCTCATGTTTGGGCCTAAAGGATTTCTATTAGACTCTGTTCAGCTTGACATCCATGAGCACTGCATGTGATTTTTACTCTGGTCAGTCGATTCATTAGCAGCCAGCATGGTTTGCTGAAACTCGGAGCAGTGCAGTTCCTAAAGGGAGCGCTGGAAAGGGGGCAGTTGTCTAAATCAGCCTGTCTCATCCCAGGTTGCAGTGTATCAGAGTGCAGATCCGGATTTAAGATCAGCTTTAGCAGTTCTATAATCCCATCCTGCTCCCTTGTGTCTGTGGTTACACAAAACTCTTTAATATTGAAGTGCTGTTTTTACAGTAAACTCAACACTAACTGTTGCTGCCGCCTTTGCTCTGCTTATCCCTGCAGTTTTATGCTTCAGAATGTTTTGGAACATTCAATTAAACATCCAATGAAGTTTAGAATAACAGAGCAAAGAAAGCAGCTTTTGTTTTCGTAGCTTGAAAGCCATTCTAACAGGTCCCAAGACATCCACATCATAAAACCATGAAAATAAAATGAAAGAAACACTCTTTCTATTTCTGAACACCACTGTCCTGCTGATTATACCCCTAACCTTCCCTTTACGGTGTGACACAAAGCCCCCGGAGGATAGTGTGGCAGTGTTCGTGCTGCACTCTGCTCATTAAAATCATTGTGCTTGTCCTGCATTAACTGATAAATGAGACTGAAGCATGAGGAGGGCAAGGGATTCAAGTCCAAGCATCACAAGTTCACGGTGAGTGGCAGGAGCTGTGGTACAAACCCCCAGGTCTCTTAGTCAATCCGCAGGAACACCTTCCCTTTTGTGTAAGGCTTTTAGAGGGATATTGCCTCTACAACACAACTTTTCATGAGGGATGGTAGCCGGTTTGGCTAAGCAAGCCATGAGTGACTCCCATTTGTTCATGGAGGATGTGGCCGTCTGTGTGTTGCTGGTTGTTCCCTGTCCCAGCAGGGTGTTGTAAGAGAGCTGCGCACCGCCTGCCTGCTCTATCCTTGTAGGATCACAAACTGAAAGGCGGTAGATGACACTACACCCTGGTTTCTCTTGGGCAGCCAGCCTGAACACATGCCATAGTGATGTGGACACTTGTGTTAATATGTCCCATTAGAAAAATTGGACGTTGTCAACTACGTTGTTTTTTTGGAAAGGTAGTGTTTGGCATAGTCGAACTCTGCAGCAATCGAGTTGAGCTTTCTGAAACCATTAGAACAGGACTTCTTGTCCATGTTCGAGGTATATATGGGACCCCCACCATAGTGCAGTAATAACCAGGCATACACTCACTGTTAGTGAAGTAACTGATGGGAATGTTTTGAAAAGTCATTTCATTGACTGGGTGGAAATGTTTGTCAGACAGAAACACATTTCCAGAGTGGTCCTAGACCCCCTAGAGTGTCAGAGTTATATTATGTAATAAAAAGGTTAAATCATTCTAGTGAAATTAGAAAAGGTGGATTTCAAAATGTTATTAGCTCCTTCGGTGCCCTTAGGGAGGATTGCTAGGAATGAGAGAGCTGATTGTGTCGGATTGAAAAGTTTTCATTTAAAGGTTGAGTGAAGTTTGTAGATTTAAACCACCAGGGAAGAGGATGGTGGTAAAATTGTCTTGGAAGTTCCCAGTTGTTTCAGTTTTGATTTCAGCCAACTTACATTTGTTTTTTGCTACTGTAGGACTGTTTTAAATAATTTGAAAAACAAAAGAAAATGGTATTTTCTAGGTGTTTTGTAATAAACCAGGCACTGTTCTACTGGTTTCCACAAATGTATTTTCATAGTTTCCAGTTTTCCAACTGGCAGAAGGAAAATCCTCATTGTGATTCCCACGGATGTATAAATATATTTAACTGCTACATCTCACAATATGGTGTATTTGGAGATACAGCCACAGGACAATGAATGCGACTTTGTGGGGTGAGAATATCCATTTATGTTTGGTCTAGTTTAAGCACTTTCTTTAAACACTTTTTTTTAATTATTATTTAAAAAAAAAAATGTATTTCAGTTCTCACCAGCTGTGGGTGTTTTTTCCTGCAGTGTTGGGTGAAATGTTTGTCAGAGTATAGGAGTACCTTCCCCTCCTCTCAATACTACAACTTGTAAATGTTAAGTGTGAAGTACAGAAACTGAACTTTATATACAGAGCAGTGATTACAACATATTTAAAAAATGCTTAAAATTGATTGCTACATAAAAAAGGTACTAATAATAAATACAAAATAAATATGAAACCAACCTGTTTGATTTATTTCCATTGCTGCATGAAAGGCATAGTGTGGTTTTAAAAAGGACGGTTTGACCTTGATCGGACTGTAGAAAAGTCTCACTGTCAGTTACGATCGACGGCTACGGTAGAGTTATATTGCAAAGTCTATTAGTCATTTGTGTGAGATGTGTCAGTCTGGTACTACAGAGGGTCCTCCCTGGCATTTTATAAATAAAATGACACTGAAGAAGCTTGGATTCACTGTGAGCCTCTGGAAGTCCTCTCAGCCAGTGTGGTGAAGCCCAGGAAACTGCATGAACTCTCATCAGATGTGCAAATGATTGGTCTTGATACCACATCTCTCTTATCTCTTGTGCCATGCATCCTGATTTTAATGCATCAAAGAGTTTCTATTGCAAACTGGAGATGCCAGAATACACTTCACAGTACAAATGTTGCATCTGTGTGATGGTTATAATAAAGTCCTTTATCATTTTACTGTGGCTTGTTTAGCTTTCCAGACTTTTTTAAATTACTGTATGTGAAGCTGACCTGTGCAACATGTATTCAAATCACACTTAATCCTATATAATGCAAAGGAAGTTTCATATGTGAAGACCTTAAAAAAGGAAAGCTGCAGAAGAATGAGAATGGGCTTTCAAGAAAGTTATTCTGCTCAGGAGAGGCATGGACATGTTCCTTTAAAGCCTTGCTGTTACCACATCTACTTTAATTCCTGCAATAAGATGTTTGAAACAAGTAAAATCAACATGTACATTTTGTTTTATTATTTTCATAAATCATTTTTACTTGATACAACCATCATTTTTAGTATTTCATATGGTACTGTCAAAATATTTCATACAATCCATATTTAATAATAAATACAAAACATAACCCAGTGCTTATCCATAACAGTATAGTTAGTTGTACTGCAAAGCATTTATAAATAGGAAGGCACATTGTTTTAGTCCTGTAGGTCTCCATGGGTATTCATTCATTTTAAACATATCCAAACTAGGAAGCTCAAGTACAGCCTGAGATGACCCTTGCACTGCCTCTCCTCCTAGCAGCTGTTGAGTTCATATTTACCACTCAACTACAGAGCTAGCTCTTCAAGATGTTCGTCTTTAAAGTGCCTCATTTGCGTCCAGCTCTTGCCTTTCAATTCAATGGGCTGAGATGCCAAATAATTACCCCTTTACAAGATTGAAAATGTGGCATACACAGCAAAACAGGTTTGTAACTTCTCTACAGAGCCCAGGTGTTGGATGCGGGGTGTTTTAGGGCAGGGCAAAGCGGACACAAAAACCTGAAAACTCAAGCTGCATAATGCACTCAAAAGCGACCCCTGGTGGTGATAAGCTGGCTGAAGTATCCTGCTGCTTCTAAGCAAGATACCAGTCATTGCATGATTATATGACACATCTCCCTCCCTAGTCTTAAAACCTGCACTGTCTCGGATTTGATCTACTCATACGCTGGATGCTCCTTGTTGTTCTCACTTAATTAACTCTCATCTGATTTAACTGTATAATTACCCACCTTCCTCTGTGCTTGAGCCAGTGCCAGTTTACCCAAGGCATTTGAAGTGACTACATTACAACATGGATTGTCACACCTTGAGGTAGCCCTGATGACCTTAACTTTTGTCACAAAAAAACATAGGTTAGGTAGATGCTAGCAGTGCTTTAAAATGTAAGCAGCTTTCGATTTCTCCTTTAGAAACCAGGGGATTTGTGACATTATTTTAGCAACGGCTTAAGAATCATCTCCGGGCCAACATCTTCCTTTGTTCCAATCTAACAGTGGGCTCTGTAAGATCAGTGCACTTCAAAGACTTGCCTTGGTTTAAATCTTTTAAAGTGGCTTCAGGGTGACATGGTCTTAGTCTGAAACACTGTGTACTGTGTGAAACAGGTATCAAACCCAGGTTTCAGTATTCTAGCCTGATTTCTCAGGGTCGGATAAAAGCAGTCAATTGAAATGTTTTGCTTTCACACCATCGCAACAGCACTAACTCAAAAGCTTATATGCTGCAAGGATTACCCTGGCTTGAATGTACATCTATGTTTATCCGCTATAGTATATATACACACACACAATACAAAACACATTGATCATATCAGATACAAAAATTAATAGGGAAAATATTTATAACTGAACTACATCTAACTTCCTGAGCAGCGACCGCGTTGTATGACGGATTATACACACTTTAGGTTGTAAAAGGTGTTCAGTACGTATGCTAGATTAGAACACCAAACATGTGTGGACACACTGATGCACAGTGCAGGGGCTGTGAGCTGGACTCACACAGAGCCGGAGGGTCCCAGGCTGGCTAAGGGCCCCCAGCCCCCGGGTAGGTGAGGTAGAGTTGGAGCTGAGCCCGGATGCTGCGCATACACTTGGCTTTCTGCACCATGATCTCCTCCAGCTTCAGAGCATAATCTGTGAAGTCCTGGGGAGACAGAGAGGGAGAGACAGAAAGAGTTAACCTTCACCTAGATAGAAGCAACTAAACTATGCAACCTAATGCTAATAACCTACCTATATATATATATATATATAATTATAAAATGTAGGAGTTCCCAATTTCTGACCCTGTTTTACTCTTCTTTTCATAGCAACTTTAGAATGTTTAATTCTGTATTTTACCACTGCAAATTCCCACAAAAACTCTGGAGGACTTAAGGTCAGCGAGTGTCCTCCAATCCCACAGCCAAGCCAATTGCAGATATTCAGCCCTGCAAGTGCCCCTGACAATTCAGCCTTCCTAACCCACGGGAGTTCCAGAGCCAATCCCCAGTGAAGGTCGACTCAAACCTGTACTACCCTGACTGTATAACTCACCCTGCACTCAGCGTGGACACGCCTTTACCAGGGACCCCAACACCTTTACACCTTATTAGGGAAGAGGACGTACTCTTAACAGTTACTATGCAAGTGGCCTACAATTGGGGTAAAAGGGAGTGGTGGAATCCTAACTGAACCACTGACCAAAAAGGCATAAGGAGGTGCCGGGCACTCTTACCAGTCCTGGCAGCTGGCTCAGCAGAGCCTCCTCCCTCTGCCTCAGAGTGTCCATCTCCTCCATCTCTTCACAGTGTGCCTGGACAACCAGCCTCCTGGGAATCAACCATCACAAGTATTAGGAACACTTTGCTCACTCTGATCCTAACCAACCCATAGCTGTGTGCCCGACGACCAGAATCATTTGACAAAGGGCTTGGTTAACCCAGTCCCTCAACCACTGATCAGGTTTGACAAACAGTATGTCAGTACTTCTGTGTGTCCTATGATCGACTGCTTAAAGTTATGGATGACACAGGAAGCTTACATATGAGAAAACTTTGAAAAAGATTATTATAAGATACAATACATGTCTATTATTTTTATTATTATTATTATTAGTTTATTTAGCAGGCACCTTTACCCAAGGCGACTTACATTAATGGTTAAAATAAATGTTGCCATACACTAAGGCACCAATATTTGAAGAAGTCTTGGTTCTTATCAAAAACACAACAAAGTGTGAAAAGATCCCTGGTAACAGCTTGGGCTTCACTGCCAGGATAGTAATACAATGGCACCCCCTGACATCAGCAGGGAATGCAGTCTCCTCGTTTTGGGATTTCTGGAAGTTATGGAACAGCACAAATTATCCAAATGTTGTCAATTGTTCTCCTACTTTGAGAAGAGCAAACATAGAAGATGTGTCTATTTGTAATGGCTGTCTTGACCTATTTCTGTTGTGCATGTCCATAATGGATTATTGGTTCTACTCCTATCTTTCAGAATCTAAAAAGGACAGGACGGAGTCAAGCTTGTAGAGATTCTCTAACTTTCCAACAATAGTAAAACAGAAACGCACTGTGCCTTTCCCAGCGCTTCCAGTTGCTGGTCAGTGATCTGCTGCGGGTGCCTGGCTCCTGTGTGTGCTGAGAGCCACCACCAGCCTGTCTCATCGTCAGGGCTCTGGGGACGAGACCTCTGGTCCGGTCTGATGGGAGAATCCAGCTTTGCACAGGCCATGTAACTGAACTGGGCGAAAGTGTTCTGAAGCACCTTCCTCCTGTTTGGCTCCACCGCTGCTGGACTGCTTCCTGTTTCCTCCAACGAGTCCTGTCCATCCTTAGGTGCTGGCCCTGAAGCTCCGCTGTTTTTTGAGGCATCGAACTTTGATCTGCCCAGATCTTCTCTGCCAGGGCTATGTAGCTCTAGCTCAGCCTGGTCCTGCAGTGTTGACAGCAAAGTGAGGACAGACTTCTCTGGGGCCCTCCAGTAGTGGCTCTCTGGAGGTGCAGTGTAGAGACCGCTACTCTTGTTTGTGACATCTCCTTGTTCTTTAGTATCACCATTGCCACTTACACAGCCTCCTGCGCAGGGCTGGTAGTGCCTGCTGCTTGAGCCCTCTGGAGTGCTGAGTTGGCTATTACTGAAGCTGCCTGTACTAGTGATCAAGTTTTGGGAGGGCTTCTCTTTGTTCCCTAGGACTATGCCTTGTCCCAGTCCCTCCGGTTCCACTTCTAGTCCAAATGTATCATCGATGGTCACAAAACCCTGGGGAGAGCCTGACACAGAAAAAAACAGATTACTAACGGGCATGGAGTTCTATGATTGAAAACTATTTCCCTGAGCGTTGACAAAAACAACAATAATTAGGTCTTTATTGCTCACTGGAAGTTGCTATCTCAGCCCAAAAGAGGGCTGTTTTCCACTATAAGGCAAAAACTGTAGTCAATATTACTACTGACCGCTAGCGTAACTTTTGGCCGGTTTGTGGGCAATAGCACAAATTACGTGACACTGTATTAGCCATTAGGGTTTCAATCAAAAGTTTAACGTATGTAACAGCATTCAGTTTAGTTTTTCCTTTATTCACGAAGGTTTTTCCTAAGATACTTAGACGAATGCAGCTGTGATTGGTTATGAGTGATGTAACAGCAAGGTTTAAAGTCAAGATAAAGAACCACCACACCACAAGCACTATTTTTGTTAACTTTGTAGTGAAGCAAAATTGTGGCTACATATCATATCACATATCATTCCAGAGTATCTTCCATGATATCTCTGTCAACCGGGATTGAAAAAAAAAAAAAATCATGTGCTATACAACAATATACAAGATCTGGACCCAGAATCTCCTTTCTTTAAATCACCAGATAAAAATGTACTTAAATACTCGCTCACCATTAACAGAGGAAATGGTTGTGTCCAGGCCAGGTTTCAGGTATAACTGCCCCCTCTGCTGCTCTGGTGCTGCAGATTCTGGCTTCCAGCTCCTCTCTGACCTGGAGGATGGCTCCAGAGAGGATTCTGGATCTCGAGCCAGTCCCTCGGGGGCCCCTTCCCTGGAATTCTTTGGAGTGGATGTCCCTCCCTGAGTGAGAAGTCTGTCGGGAGTCAGGGGGCCGCAGTGGAAAACAGAATCTGAAGCGGCCGTCCTTTCAATGTCCAGGAGGGATATCGTTAGGGGGGCCATCATCCCCGAAGAAGAATCTTTAGAATCGTGCATCTCAAGCAAATCTTCTGTCTCTGACGAGGGTTGGGAATTAGGTTTATTGTCCATACCTGCTACAGATGCTGATCCAACAACTCCCATCACACTCCCCATTTCTGATTTGGCTAAGCTGGTCCCGGTTGGCAGTATATTGGAGCCTGTTTCCTGAAGAGGCGGCAGAGAGGCTACTGCACTCGCTTCTGGCCCAGCTTGGATGACGAACGAGTTGATCTGCTTTTGATCAGCCGACAGGTTGTTGAGGCTCTCCTCTGGGAAGCTGTGATCCTCCTCTTGGCAGTAGGGTTTCTCTGCCCTGTTGTCGCTGCACGATCTGTAGCTGGCATAATCTTCCTCTGTGTTCCACTCGGTGTGGATGGGGCTGTCTTTAGCCTGGTCCTCCCAGTGCGCTCTCTCCAGCTTCCAGCTCTCATACAATGCCAGATCATCTAGGTCACTGTCTTCACTTTCCCCACTCTGCCCGAACTCATAATCTTCTCCATATCTTTGCTCTCGATCACACTCTCCTTGGTATTCGAAGTTTTCTATGAACCTGTAGCCATCTTCATGGTATCCAAGATCTCTTCCTGGAAATACGTGCTCATCTCCGCTATTGGACTGTTCTGCGTTCTCCAGGTGGTCAGCATTGCTCCGGAGGGCTGTCGGCTTTGTGCTGGGAAGGAAGACGAAGGAATCATGACTGCCGTCACTGTGGCCATCCCCACCACTAGCTCCGCTGCTCTCAGTACCTCCAACCTTGACGTGCGTGAGAGAACCCTGGCTGCTGCTGCTGTTTCTCCTCTCTTCTACTGTCTCCCCCAGACCACGCCTCTGGTAACTCTTACTGTTTGTATCCTGCTTCTGCTCTGCTCCCATCCCCTCTGCCCTGTAGAGAGCTAGCAGGCTCTCCAAGGGTTGATAGGGCAGCTTCTGCTGCAGTATGGGCGATGGCTGGAGCTGCTGCAGCTGCTGGTGGTAGATTCTCAGGTGCCGCTCCCGCTCCTTCTGCTCAAGGTACATCTCTGCGTAGCTGGCATCTGAGTGCTGGGGGCCCCGTCCACTCTGATTCTCCTCCCGTGCCCTCTGGACAGAGTAACGGTCCCTGGATCTCTCTCTGGTAACAGTTTCCTTCCAAACCGGCCGCACTCCCTGTAATTTCTGAGCTGCTGTCGCATTGACCTTCGTGTAATGCCCTTTAATAAAATCTTTGTTCTTAGTGGAAGAGTCAGTCCTTCTAACAGCGTGTGCTCCGGACCTTAGTTCTGCCATGTCTTCCCTTCTTCTGCCCTCTCTCAATGTCCCCTTCACAGGGGTTGTCTGCTCCAGCCAGGCCTCCTTCACAGTCCGTTGGGTCCCCCGGGTTGTGACAGCCTCCTCCTTTGGCGTGGAGCAGAGGAGCACGCTGCTCGGCTGGAATAGACCCTGGGTGGGTCTCGGCTGCGGCTGAGCGGACTGCTTCACCCCTCTGTCCCCCAAGAGCTTCACTTTCTTAGGCGAGTTCCTCTCCCGGCAGGAGTTCTTGTTGCGTTTGGGAGACGGGCTTCCCACTGGCCTGCCTGCTTTGTGAAGGTGACCTGGGGAATGTTTCACTCCTCTCTTCAGCTCCTTAACCCTTACAGAATGAAAGAAAATGATGTAAACAAAAGTCATGCAAACGTGCTACGTGTCTCTTTGGGAGCGTCAAGGGACTGGTACCATGCCGATATATATCCTGCTAGTGGTTTAGGGCCATATTATGTAGTGGCACAGTCTTGCAGGTTTTACACTGGAAGTCAAGAAGGCAGTACAGAGCTGTGCTTACCTGTCTGCGTAACGTAAAGTGTTAAGAGTGTGTTCTGTGGCTATGTGGCTGGGTGAGATGTTAGCAATCATACAGGTCTTTGAATTACCAATAAATGAGTCTTTCAGTACCTGGAGAAGAACATACAAAATAAATCACATTAAACACTCTGAAGTCAAAATCATGACAGCATTCAATGCTTTTAAAAGTTAAGAGTTTCATAATTCTCCAAATTGAAAAGGTCACATAAAATCTAGTACTTTTAACCATTTTAGTATTTTAACAATCGTTTAATTGACTAACTCTTTCTTGCTGAGAACTGAAATGTTTCTATACATGCAATGTCTGAGAACTGTTGGGAGAGGTGACATCTGTTCTTTGTTAAGTGGGGAGTTGCTGACTGCCTGACAAGTCGGGGTCTGTGTTGGAGAAAAGAGAGATAAGGAGAGGACCTCTCTCGTCTTGTCTGGGGAATGTGTGGGTTGTGGCAAGTAGAAGCTGGGGGTTAGGTTATATGTATTGTTACACTGTTAAACTCAGCACAGCTGGAAAAGAGAGAAGAGAGCTGACATTGCCAACTGTCCAGATCTAGCAGCTAAGTATTAACATTTCCTGTTGCTCTGTATTAGGGCTAGTTCATATACTCTAGTAGTAGTGAATTTCTCTGTATAACTTTACCTCTATGTTAATGGAACCGGATTACTGTGACTTGAAATTGTTTGTCATGTTTGGTGCTTACCCTCTCAGTGTCTCTGGGAAATATTAAGGAAAGTAGGCCTTGTTTTCTCACAGCCACTTCACAAAGTGCACAAATAAGATACTAGGGATGGGCATTCTCTATAAAATAGGTTGTGTGACACTAAACAGGCAAGAAATGAAAACCTTGAAGTAAAAAATAAAAATATACATGATATAAAGCACCTCACCTCTCTATCATATATACTTGTGACTTCTACATTTCAAAAACAATTAAATATTTTTATAGTTACTCTTGTTTTTCTTCTTCTCATTTTTTTGCTATCTGTGAAATGATATTTACAGTAATATGATTTACTTGAATTTCATAGTATTCTAAATACAAATTTACATGAAAAATGATATAACCCTGGCAGTGAGCTGGGAGACCCTTCTTGTAATATTAAGCATGTTTCCGTTTGTACTTGTGGGCATGCTGTTTTAATGATGGGCTGGGGATGTGGATAAATCGAGTCAAGCAAGGGTTTTACACCAGGAAGGGACCCGCAGTTACCTGGGTCAGTTTGCTCTGTCTGAATGGCGTATGGGCGTGTTCCTGGTCCAGAGCTCGAATACACTCCTTCAGCTAAGGAACAAAACACACTCCTGTGTTACTGCATAGACCTGCATCTAACCCTATGCACCTTATCATATATGTATTTTAATCATTTCGTTTTAACAAGAACTGACATGGAAAAGCTTCAAAATACTCAGCTGATTAAATTGCAAACGTGTATTAATGTGTACCCACTGTATGTGTGGGATCAGAACTCATTTTAGTGGCATTTAGTCTGACAGCATTCATAACCAGGATAATTACTTTATGAATGAACACGATAGCAGCCATATCGTGGGAACAGACTTTTGATGCAAAGAGGCTCACACAGTCAGGAATTAGGTAGGATTTTACAATGTTAAATCAGAAAATACATGCAGCAAGAACTAACTACTAAAACACTGCTTGTTAAGATGAATTCTTCTTTATTTTAGTGACTTTCAAAACAACTCTCCACAGTATTCTTATTCTGTGACATGGATTTATGGTCTGCAGTGCGACGAGTGAAACAGTAAATCCATGTTTGTTATTTCAGTTACTTTGTGTTCCTATTCTAAAGGAAACGTTTCATGCACACTATCTCCACCTCCTCTAAGCCCCAGGTTTTTAGTTTGCAGTATTTAAACAGGCTACAGGGGAAACAGAATGAATGAACTCACAGCTAACAGGCTCTGGTTAATTTCAGCTCCCTCCATCTTGGTCTGTTTGTCAGGGTCCCTGGCATCAGCTGCCCTCTCGCTGCCTGCCAGATCAATAAAAGAAATCCTGTGGCCAAGAGAGAGCAGAGAAACACAGCTCTTCACGGATCATGTCAAGCACGCCAGCTGAGAGACACACAAGCTGCTAGCTCAGCAAAAACCAGAAGGGAGGAGATTAGTGACTCCCTCTAAACTACATCCTTCAATCACAGAGGTTCACTTTTGACCAAAGAGTTCACAAATCAAATTAACAACAATACAATTAATTAATAAAAACTTCTTGTGCAGGCAATATCCTGACTGGTTACATTTCTATAACAAAAAAAGTGAAAATGTGGTCCTTGGTGGCTACATAATGTGACTATATGCCCTTTGAAATGTTGGCAAAAATTATTTAAAAAATAATAATAATGATAATAGCTTTTTTTTTATTTGTAATCATTTTTAAATCATCTTGGTGGGTAAAATACAAAGAAACTTCACTGTGAGGCCGTGCCCTCCGTGTCTGTGACTGTGCCTCCTATGGAAAGGGTCTCTTACCTCCCGTACACCCTGGCGTCCGAGTCCTTGATCTGCACCTGGATGATGGCGTGTGAGCGAGAGGAGTCTGCGTTCACTCCGCTGGCTCCCGTGCTGCGCTCCTTACTGCCCCACGAGATCACCTGCACACACAGGGGGCACACACACTGCTCAGACAGCTGCCACTTACCATCTTCCAGGCCGCACAGAAAGGTGAGAAACAGCAACAGCGTACAGGCTCATAGAAAGCAAGCATTATATCTACACGTGTATAGATGGCACTCTGGTGGGGATGGATTTTCTAAATTGAACACCAGTGTTTTATTGATGTGATGTTTGAATTTAACATACTGGACTACAGCACATACACTCTGTCAAATACAAACTTTATTCAACATCCTCTGATCAAGAAAAAAACAAAAATCAACAACTCTAGCTATGAACCCTGAAAGCTGAAATAGAGCTAAAAAGTACAGAGCATTAAATAACACTGAAGATCACATGGTGTTTAGTGTTGGTGGAGAGAGTAGAAAGGGATTACCTCCAGCAGCGTGTCCACCCTTGCCACCCTCTCCTCTCGCAGCCCCACTATCTGCACCACATGGTTCCCATCCTCCCTGGCAAACAGCCTGGAGAGGAGAGAAAACAGCAGCTCCAGGTTACTGCGCAATGCCACAGAGCCCACAAACCCCCAAAACTCTGCCCCATCCTCCACTGAAAGCAATACACATCCACCCAATTTCTGGTAATGCATATCTTTAAAACAAGAAGACACAATTCAATAGTATATTTAACTCTAAAATAGCTTGTACAAACCAAGCCCTCATGGAAAATCCCATAATGCTCTCATTCATGGACAGAATTTAAGGCAGTATGATATGCAGCAAGGTTTTGTGACAAGTGTCAGGATCAAGCCATAATGTTTTTGTTTATAGGTTATATATTTATGTATACACTATATATTTCTATATCTGTGTAAATCCTTAGATAAACACAACATGCTACATTCTGTTATAATAAGGGTTCACCTATAAATGAAGAATGAATAAACACAAGGAAGCTGTTTCCACACACCCCTAACCGTAAGCCACATCATTTTAACTGGCCTAGTCTTCTCGTGCTAAGGAGATTCTTGGTACCGTTTCTTCCCGTCCAGCAGGTCGTAGAGCTGGCCGCAGTAGATCTCGAAGAAGCTGATGTAGACGTGGAGGTGGCGGCCGGGCTGCAGGGCCTCGAGCTGCAGGAAGATGTCCTTTGCAGCCAGAGCGTAGAGCCCCGGGTTCTGCCGTGTCCCGATCATGGTGTGCGTCTTCCCAGCGCCTGTCTGTCCATATGCAAAGCAAGTAGCCTTCCCCCTGAAACAGGGAGTCAGTAGGTATGGGTAAGGGCAGCTCCACAAAATGTAAAACACCCCTAAATCTGTCTCGATACACATGTCTATATACATGTGCTGCTTCTAGCATATCTAGTTTAAACAGAGTACAGTACATGATCTTTGAAAAAGACAGTGTTTTTAAACACTCGCCTAGGTTAAACATTATTTTAAACCTGAGAATGCGCTTGTAACGTTTACACAGCTGAAAAGGGTTCCATGTACCTTTGAACATAAAGAGACTAATGTCCTGTTTCTACCACTAATGATGTGTGTCTGTGACATTGGAAGTACTGTAGGCTGACTTTCTAAACTGTGACAAATAAACAGTGCCCAGGATGTCAGTAGATGGAAATGAAAGGAAGCGGAGTGTCGTACCCATTGAAGACATGCTGGATTAGGGGATAGGCTGTCTTCATATACACATCCTGATTGGAGCAAGCATCATCAAAAACGCCATCAAAATGAAACACATGCTGAAGAAAGGAGACAGGGGGTAAATGGTATTCCAAAACAGTGAATTTGCATGTGCTTCTCTTTGTATAATAAAAGGCACTGTATGACTGTGGTGCAGGGCAGTACAGTCTGTTTCTAGCTAATCCTTGTGACCCCCCTCCACCCCACCCCCACCACCCCACCCCCACCAATCTAGCTAGTGGGAGTGGAGCGAGGTACCTGCAGGATGTACTGGGTGAGGTCCACAGCCTCCTTCTTCTCTTGGATGAGAACGGTCCCGCTGTCCCGGGTGCTGACCACGTCCGCCTCCCCCCGACGCTCCTCTCGCATTCCCAGCGGCCGCTTCCGCACACACACACGGATCCTATCGGACTCCGCCTGGCCCCGCTCCCAGCTCGTCTTCCTGAAACACAGCCAGCCAGCACACGATCTCAGGGTCGTTCCACACACTGAGGTCACCGGACAACGTAACGCAATCCCTCCTATGATATTTTATTTATGTTCCGGTACCAAGACAAGTGCTTATCTGTCTCAAAAGGCTTGTCTCACTCCAAAAATGCAATCAATTAAATATTCAATATGTTACCCCCTAATCCCAGAACAATATTTCTACTGCTAACAGACAAGTACGTCAGTTACATACAGGTATCTAATAATAGGTACCTGGTGGCGGAGTGTGGGACTCCGTAGTTGTATCCTGAGGTGGAGGAGCATGTTACTCTCTCAAGGTGTACCTGTTCCTCCTCTGATGCCCAAGCCTCCTCCACCCTGCCAGCCAGCCTGTTGTGGTGCCATTCCCCTCTTGCCAGCGTGTGCCTGGGCGAGCGCTCCCTGCCCTCTTGCTTGCTAGTCTTGCAGTGGGCAGAGGAGGAGGAGGGACGGCACCCTCTAGGCTCGGCTGGCTCACTCGTGGGCAGAGCGGTGAAGTCCAGCTTCCGGCGGGGAGTGGACCTGGTCAGTGTGGCCCGCCTGGGGGAGTGAGGGTCGTGCCCCTCTCCACTCATGTCACCCTGGAGAGCCTTGACGATCTGCACCAGCTCAAAGAGCCGGGTGCGATCCTGCATGTCATGCACGCCCAGCCGCGGGTAGTCACTCATGGTGACCCGGGAGAGCTGCTGGGGCCGGCGCACACCCAGGGCTGTGAACTGAGGGTAGTAGCGCTGCAGACCGGCCTCGCTCAGACACTCGTACAGACACGTCGCCATCTTCACATCAACACCCGGGAGCAGAGGAGGGCTGCCAACAAACAGGACAAACTTCAGGAACAGGAAAAGGGTAGCACTTTTTGTCCAACAGGCCTGCCTTTTTTGGGTATCTTCATCACCCCTTTAAAAAAAACAAATTGCAGATCACTCTTGAACCTACTTTGTTTCACTTGTATTCCTTGGTAACTTGTTTAATAAAGTTTGTTTGATTTGTTAGCATCCAATTTACTAACCTTTATTAATCCTCTTCAGTCAGTAAGCCTAATACCTGTAACCATTCCTCATGACTAAATTCCTTGAGCCATGGAATACTTTCACTGATCTAGTATATGGGGTTTACTGTATCAAGACACACGGATGCTTACAGTTTCATTGATCCTTGTTACAGTATAAAAAGCTGTAATCTTATATCTCCTTTGCTAATCCCCTGGCCCTTGCAATAATATACTGTTTAAATATAAATAAGTTATTCCTATTGGTTTACATATTTAAAACAAATTCATAATCTCTGAATTCTGACCAAAAAAATAAATCACTTACTTGCTTGAGTTTTATCTGTGGCCCAGCCTTGTACTGTACATGTTACTGTGAAAGTGATGTCAGACTGCAGCTCAGACTATTGACTAGTGAAACCCAATCCCATAGCAATATGAAATAACTCTGTTAATTTTAGAGAAGCCAGCACAGCTGCAGTGCTGTATCAGGGCAGCTGCTGGCTCATGCAAAGCAGGGCTGGGCATAGAGTATGTTGGAAGGGCATCCTCTGATGCTGAACGTCAGCTGGCCTATGCAGACCAGACAACTGGTAAAAAAATAAATAAAAACACAGCAGACACTAACTATTAGAAACTGCATGACAAGATCTCTAGTAGAACAGACCTCTTCAAGGGAAAACAACAACAACAACAACAACACAATAATGCCACAATCAAAACACTGCGTGGCCACTGGAAAAGTGTGGACTATACCAGCCAGCTGCTGTTTCGACTTGATAAACGTTTATGTTCTGACAAAACTTGACAGTTGGCTGTTTCATAGTCATCTTCAAGACTATAAGGGGCATGCCACAATAACAGTCTTGTTGTTCCTAAATCTACTTATTTCAACTCATTTTTCAAAAGTGCTTCAGTAGTAGATTAAATCTGGACTTGTCTTAATACATAGAAACTCAACAAACCTTTTTCTTTTTTTTTTTTTTTTTTTAAACAACCAGGTTTTTATTTGTGTTACGGAGGGGACAGGAGAAAAAAAAGTTTAATTTTTTTATTTCTTATTTCAAGGTATAGACTACCTCCAACAAAATCCTGTGAATTTAAATGAAACACTAAAGTCATGTCTTCATAAAAATTACTATAGCAAGTTGATTATCCTTTAATAGCCTATAATAAATAAGTCAAAAATACACAGTTCCCCCCACTTGGAATGCATGGCACTACACTTTTACATTGCATCTACACAGCTGATTATTCAATTGTGATAAAACTGTAAGCACCTTTGGTTAACGCGGATCAGAATCACAGCACCGTGTATGGAGATGTATGGAGATGTGACCTGTAGTCCTTACACAACACTGCCTCCCTACTCATTGTAGTGCGTAGAGGGCCCTACAAAATCCATCACCCTTTAACTGAACTGCCTAAAATGATACTATAAACTTGTGAAACTCTTTAGGAGGAAAGAAACCACATGAATTCGCACTGTAGCCTATTATTATTATTATTATCTGTTTATTTAGCAGACGCCTTTATCCAAGGCGACTTACAGAGACTAGGGTGTGTGAGCTATGCATCAGCTGCAGAGTCACTTACAATTACGTCTCACCCGAAAGACGGAGCACAAGGAGGTTAAGTGACTTGCTCAGGGTCACACAGTGAGTCAGTGGCTGAGGTGGGATTTGAACCGGGGACCTCCTGGTTACAAGCCCTTTTCTTTAACCACTGGACCACACAGCCTCCTATATATATATAGATAACACGACTGAAGTAAAATAAGTAAAATAGAGAAACTAGGTACCAATGTGACCCATAGATAATGTGCTTAATTTACATGATCAAATTGTATCTGATGCTCATGGTATGTAAGTAGAAAACACATGCAGTAGACAGAATACAAATATTCACTGGCAAATTAAAACGTTTTCTTACTTGTTGGCAACCAGGGGCATTGGGCCACAGTCAATTACGCTGTATGGTGCAGTTTACAGTTTATAAACCAAGTAATATAATGTATTACGATCGCCTTTCCACCTGTTTTTAGAGATGTCATTTCATCTAAAAATAAGTTACAAGCATTCTTCTTAGTGACTCACGACCAAATCCCAATATAACAACTCATGATAAGAGCATGGGATATTATTTGATAACTGCACACAACAGTGAAAGCTAAGCATGCTGGTCGTGGTCCTCGCACTGAACGGAAGCTGGGTATTTATTATGAGCAATGTTACTGAATGGTCTATCTCACTCTTACACTGTCAGTCTCCTAATGAACAATGAGCTTCCTTCACTATTTCGAGCCACACATTTTTCTGTTAGCCTTGAAGGTGCAACAATACACAGTAAACAATCGCTACCCGGAATGTTATGTCACAGGAAGCCACTCGGATGATTATATTACAATTGATTGCGTATGATTTACCTGGACATGAACTTGCACATCAATCTAACAGAAATAAATACATAGATAATAATAATAATAATAATAATAATAATAATAATAATAATAATAATAATAATAATCAAATGTAGGGTTATTGATGTTAGAGTTAGAATCAAGGTTTTAAATGAAATAATTTGAAGTACAATGTATTACCTGCCCATTTTAAAATGTATTTTTTCTATTAACTTACCTTGTTATTTTGGTATGGACAGACGGTTGTGCCACCGAGCCTTCATTTACTTTTGAAAAAGTGTGGACCCAGTTTACTGAAACCGCATATACTTTTGTAAATACTGTATCTTAATCATTTCTTCTTCGGACTGGTAGTATTTAAAACCCCATACAATATGCAACATTAATTACGCATTATTTACCGTGTTGTGACAAGCAGTGGAGACTAGCACTTACAGCCCGTTACTGGAGAATACATGTATATCTAAATGCAGAACATGTTCAGTATAAGCTACTTTGTTTTCTTGTGTCTTCGGTGCCCCGTGTATATATATATATATATAATATAGCTAAACCATTCTCTCCCTTCCTCTTCCAAGACGCTGCCCTTGCTCTCGGGTATCCATGGCAACGCCGCGAACCGTTTCAAACAACTTACACCAAACTCGCGCCGGGACTCCCGCTTCCTGGTGGTGGGAGACAAGCCAATCAGAGTGCATAAATGGCGTGGAGGGGGGGGGTTACAACAAGTTAACCAATGAGAGCTCACGGTTCTCTCTCGCTGAGCCCCTGCCGGCCAATCATTCTGGACCTATCAGCGCTATCCCTCTAGGTCTAAGTCGCAACGTGACCAATCAGAAATGCAAAACGGAGAGGCGGGTTCTCTCCGTTTTCAACCAGGTCCGATTCAGTACCGTATAACCAAACAAATAGGCGCATTTGTTTATGAAGCGAGAGCGCGCTATTAAGAGCACCTGTATGCGGGGCTATTTTAGGAAAGAAATGATAGAGAAAGCAAAAAGTGAAATTCGATTACAATGCTTCAGTGCATTTTTAATGAATGTAATTGTCATAATTTACGACGCGGGCTGGTGTACAACAATTCACATATCTTAACCCCCACGTCTTGCATTCACACTTTTCTTCATGCGTGGGTCGCTAATACTCGAGCCAGACGCATTGTTTATCAGGACATTAAACCCGTGCCCGTGGATAAGGAAACGCGCTTATTCCCAGGATTATACGGCAGTCATTGGTGTTTTAATATCATCTGAAGACTTGCATGACGCGTAGACTTCCCCCTTTCATTCAGGAAGCGAGCTGGGTGATTTGTGTGCTGAAAGAAGTAAAGTGTGTTCTGTTTATTTACATTTCTGAACATTATTTAATCGCGTTTATACTGCCCGGCATTCACTTGTGTACAAATATTACATTTCCACCATCGATTAGTTTAACGTGCCCAGGGTACCAACAGATTCTGGGGAGGCATTCTGTGTGATTCGGTGAGTTAATTGCATAATAATAATAATAATAATAATAGTAATATCTTTATTTTTATATAGGGCCTGTCATAGTGGACCACCATCACAAAGCGCTTTACAGAGGTGGGCTGTGAACTGTGCATTATATGCAGAGTCACTTACAATAGGACATTGATTTAACATCTCATCCGCAGGACGGAGCACAAGGAGGTTAAGTGACTTGCTCAGGGTCACACAGTGAGTCAATCACTGGCAGAGGTGGAATTTGAACCGGTGACCTTCTGGTTACAAGCCCTAGACTTTAACCACTGGACCACACTGCCTCCTTGAATGTGTCGTTAAATGTGCCTGTACCATGTAGCTTCTTTACTTATCTCTGTGTCGGTATGACACACACAACAAAGTAAATTATGACATTATATTCATCATTTATTCCAAACCAGTTATTTGAAGACAGTAGACTTGTAAACAAATTAAGAGCAGAGTGCATTTCTCGAGCAACGATACCGCTCTGAAACGTTCAGACAGAAAATACATGTTTGTTTTGAGCACAGGTACTGTAGCTGTTAGTAATGAAGTTGTTATTTGTGACTCTCAGATGCCTGTATAATTAACTGTCCGTCCTGGGTATGGTGAGATCGAAGATTTGCAGCAGCTTGCTTTCAGACGGCAGACAGCGTGTAAACGGTCACACTGTTACTCCTTTGGTTTCACATATATAAGCTCATGTGCTGAAGATGATTGTCATGCAAGACGTGGCGATTACTGTAAGAGTGCTTACAGATCGCATTACTGTACTTCAGCACATCGTCACAGTAACATTAAGAAACCATGAAGGTGGATTTCTGTACGTTTTTCAGGCTTTGTTTTCCTTCTCTTTTCTAAAACTCGAAGGGTGGCCTGTGTGGTAGCCCTCAAATCTAAAAGGACAGCTCCCAAACAGAAGCATAGTCAGACTTTGTCCAGGGCTGATGGTGGGTGCTCGGTTGGCAGGTGCTTCTGTAGCTTACCCAAGACTGCAGAGAGTGCTGCTGTTTCAGAGAGGTGACTCCCTTTGGGCTTTCAGCAATTCAGAAATCATTGAGGAAGGGCCATGTCTCCCTCCCGGATGATTTTAACACGCTGGCGGTCCACAGCAGCTGCTACCTGCATCTCTTTCTGGCAGGTCCAATGCCTGTGAGACACTCCAGAGCTCCTCTTGATCCCAGACTGTTTCTCTGTCTTCTGTAGTCTGCTGAGGGTTATGGCTTTAAGGGCATGCGGCCTCATTGTATGCAGAACGCTGAGGAGTGGGAGTGCACTGAAGATGGGGGATGAAATAGAATTCCTGCTGCTTCAGACCTCTTATGGGAAACATCACTGGACTCCCCCCAAAGGTAACATCCAGCTGCATGGCACAGAGGCAAGGGAGGGAGAAAAGAGTCCTTTATAATGCCCACAGAACACAAGGGCAGGTCTGAAAGGAAACATATCCCCATTTATAAACAGAACTATGGGCCAGTCTTTTAATTAGTTCATGGAACAATTCAACTGAACACTGGTGATTAGTCAAATGCCCCATTTACTTCTCCTGTTTAACGTGCGATCATCACTATAAAAAAATGTAATTCTGCATAATGTAACAGGCAGTCATGTGGTTTTGCCTCATGTTGATCTAGCATTGTTTTGGGAGTGTGGATAGGGTAAGACAGAATAAGGGGAACGGTGGACTAGTTAAAGAATACAGAGCTTTGGAATCCACAGTAGTCCATTTCTCATTTTCCAAACTGAATGTCAATGTAATAGTCAAAACCAACATGGTTTAATTGCTAAGAAGGGGTGGCATGTCAATGGCATTTTGAATGATATCAGTTCAATTAGAAATGTTTTAAGTTGATCACGCGTTATACACGTTAATGGCCCTAAAAGTTTTTTTTTTTTCTAGTGTATTCAATAACTTCTTGAATGAAATTCAGAAGTACTGAAATAAACTTTTAATAAAGTGATGACAAAAGTTTTGACTAGAAGTCTTTCTCAGTGTCTTCAAGAATAGAATCTGTTGTCTTTACTTATTCAGTTTCTTTTAGTATTTGTAAGTGTAGCACTATTGAGTGTTTAATAGTTATGGATGACTGATCAAAATTCAGGCAAACTGTTCCCAAGATATAGCAGTTTAGCTGAACCAAGGCAGGAATTCTGTTCCTAAGTGACCCTCCAGCCTCCCCTCCTAGGACATGTGGACCCTGGGGAGGATGACCTGCAGACCGCTCTGAGGGAGACGCAGGAAGAGGCGGGGCTGGGGGAGAAGCACTTCCGCATTCTGGAGGGCTACAGGAAGGAGCTACGCTACATGGTGAAGGGCCAGCCCAAGACTGTGGTGTACTGGTTGGCAGAGCTGTGCGACAGCGGCACTTCGATCCGGCTGTCCGAGGAGCACCAGGACTACCGCTGGCTGGGCGTGGAGGAGGCTTGCCAGCTCTCAGATTATAAGGACATGCAGGAAGCCTTGAGAGAGGCGCACAGCTTTATACTGAACAGACAAGAGCCATCCTGATCTACAGACACACACTAACACAGAGAACCTGCCTGTCTACCGGACAGATCTGAATCTAGAGTGGAAAGACTTCATTGCTCGTTTTGTCTGTAGCATGCTTATTGTTGTTGGTGATTGTTACTGTACTAAACAAAAACAGAAGTGTGTTTTGATAAAAAAAAAAATCTGCTAAGAAATCCTGTAATGAGAAAAATAATAAATATTGGTGCCTGGACTATCTTTTAAATTGGCCTTATTAATTGTATTTCTGTTGTCAAATGTTTTGATTTAATTGTCTATGGGACAGAATTTGGCCCTCTAGCAAAAGCTCAGTTAGTCAAGCCTAAGATGATTATTTTTCAGTGTCGAAGGCTTATTTCATTTTGAAAACTGAAGGTAGAACGTTTTGTACAGGGGTTGGAGCAGAAATAGAAAACACATTCCATAATAGAATTTAGAGTCACCAGGACAGCACTGTTTGTACGTGGCAGAGAGCCAGTGAGCTGTTTAAAGTTGTTAAATTGTGTATGTGACCATTCCTCAATGACTACTTACTTACTGGCTAAAGCCACGTCAGTTACAAATACCCCTAGTGCTGGAGATATCCCAACACTAGCTGCTTAAAAAGTTCATCCAGTACATTCCAATAGAGATGACAGATCTTGGTTAATGTTTGTTTCAAGCTTTTATACAAGTAAACATGAATATATTTTGCAAACTGGCTTTGCCAAGTCACCTGGGAGAACCTTATAGGTTTGGGGAAGATTAGCAGTACAATATAGAGGGGTTTGTGATGCGGTGTCTAATGGAGGAGGGGGCTTACAGGACTGGATATGTGACAATGTTGTATTGCATCTAGATTGAACTTGATTTGGGTGAAATAAGAGTAAGGTCAATTAAGGCATGGGTTACCCAAATATTTTTATTTATTGTTTCTTGATGGCCCGCTGCTTTATCTCCATTCGGTACAGCTCCCCACCTCAGCACACACGTATAGATTTAAATATAATAAAACCTGCTTTGACCTTGTATCGCGCAGCACCCTATACAATAGTCTATACGTATTGCCACATGTATTTAGGTAATAAACATAGTCTGTAGAGGTCTCCAACTTCATTTTTTTGTTATGTGATCCTATACAGAGTGATTCTGAACAAAAAGAAAAATATTGCATACTTTCTTACCAATGAATACAATTAGCTGGTGTAAAATCCACAGAACATGAACAAATCCACACAGATGGTGCTGTTTGGACTGCTGTTGGTTAAAACTCGTGTCTGATTTATTTATTTCAATCAGTTTCATGTTATAATATATATATATATATATATATATATATATATATATATATATAATTGAAAAAAAGGAAAAATTCCCTCCAAGTGCTGCTCGTGAAAAAAAAAAAAAAAAGACACAAGCTAACAATACAGCATCCTTTATTTCACATTTTTATTAGTCAGTAAATGCAGAGACCAAAATAAAATCTACAGCAAAAAAGAGGCAGTAAGAAGCGAAATTTGCTTGGAGAGAGAGAGAGAGAGAGGAGACACAGAAAGAGAATTCTACTGGGACAGGTAAACGCAGGAGACAAACTATAAAAAACCAGGAAAAAGAAAAAAACTGCAATTTCAGCTCAGACAGGACTATCAAGATACTTTAGTGCAGCATTTTCAATGTATTGAAATCTTCAGGCTACAGTTCAAATCCAAAGTTATTTAACTTTTTTCAGTTTTTATTTACACAACATGTAAACTCATTTTTTTATTCATTTATTTTCTCCAAGTGGATGACAAACAAGCGAATGGCAGAACAGAAATCTTAACTGTACGAGTTTCTTATTTCTACACATCCCGGGAGCCTGTTGAAAGAAAACAACAAAAGCAGAAGTAAAAGCAGTATTTGTGTCACCCAAGGAAATCTGCAGTTCTTTACCCCATAACAAAGGATGCGAGTTCCATGGAAACCTGTCACTTAGAAAGAGAGCCAGGGACCATGATTAGTACCCTGTAGCAATGGGCCTGCACACGAACAAACCCCAGTACAGAGAACGTGGCTAAAACGGAATTCTAACAAAGTATCAATAAAACAGAACGCAACGCCGTACCCATTCTCAACCATCATACTGTGTTAGGGTACCCAAGCACCGAGCCAAATCCTATTAACAGCTGCACCACCACAGACACAGTACAAGAGCGACACATTGACCTGGGAAGAAGATACCACTTTAGAGAAAATAAAACCCAAACAAACACAGGCTGTGTTGGGTTTTTATGGCTCCTGTTCAGAAAAAAAACAAACATAGTAAAAGGTACATTTGGAAAAAAAAAAAATCAAGCTGCTGTCCAGAGACAGCTTAAGAAAATGACACAGCACAGGGTCAGCCCTTTGCCACAGCCAGCATACCTGCTCACATTCAGACAGGCTGCACTCTTTACACAGTCGTCGTGGGACGTGATAGCCAGTCGTATCACTTTTGAAATTGTCAATACTTGTGTAGTAACCCACACTGTCAATTTGTGTTGGGACTTTAAAACCTATATTCAGGGGGCAACGGCAAATATTTGTGAAACAGAAAGCCTGAATATTCCCACAAAGTGAGCTTCAAAGCTAGCGTGCAAAGAGACCGTTTGGGAATTCGGTGAAATATTAGTTTCAAACCTCACAACCGAGTCCAAAACGGCCTTCGCTTCAAACCCAGTTATACACAGGTGGAAATATACTGCAGTACCATAAACTCCAGTTTATACCATAGCTTTCATGCTGTAGGAATTTTTAAAATTAAAATCCTGGCCTTACTGACACTCATCCTAATGCGTAATGGAAACACAAGACTAATCTTTTGGTCAAAAATGACAAAACAGAATTATAGTTATTAAAACTACTTCTGATCATCAGCTCAGCCCCTCCAACTATGCATGCCTGCTTTATACCAAAACAGATGGATAGATGCAGATTCATAAATCAGGAATAATGAAATATCACTGTACTCTTATATGGGATAAGAGAATTTCAGCAGGCATCTACAAATAACCCATTGTTTTAAGAAACAGATTTAAATTCTCTTTCAAAAACTAGCAGCGCCAAGCGAAAATGCCATTTTAATTAAACGGGAAGCCACGATATTCAGAGTTTCATTTTTTTGAAAAAAAACAACAATGTATTGGATAATGCTACTGGTGTGTGCATGTTTCACCACAGACACTTTGAACAGAGCTGCAGTAGCGGCAGCCTGGTGAAATCTGCCTAGATGGTGCTCTATTGTATAACATGAAAAACGTGCTCGAAGCTGCAGTTGCGAGCGTATCCTCCAGGGGGTCTCAGCGTTGGGATACTGTATTTGTAAAGCAACACGCAAACACCTACATGATAACATGGGGCAGACAGGTTAAGGGGTTGTAACAAGTCTCCTACTGACAGCAAATCACAGCGGTCAGCTGGGTGGAACTGAATTCTTGTATATTAGTGGCGAGAGCGGACAAGAGCTCACTCAACCCCCTTCAGCTGAGTAATGTCCACCAAACATCAACTGTTCTACAGTGTTGTATATAATCAAACCAAAAAGGTAGGCAACACATTCTTAAAACTTTTAATACTAACAAATGAGGAACTGGGGACATATGCACTGTTAAGGCAGCCCAACGCAATATTGGATCAAACATACAACCTTCATGAATGTAGAGCTGCAGAAAATTAAAATGGCCAACCCTTCAGTAACAGATGTGCCCAACCCCTAATCCCTCTAAAAGAGATAGACAAGCACACCAAACAGACTGCACAAATGCCCCTACCCCTCCTTAGTAGATGTGCAATTGCACACACATTCTTACATTTATTTTGCAAATCAGAAGCAGAAAAGCCTTGGCAATCAGTTCTGAAACACAGAGAGGACAACCTCAGCTGACCAGCTGTCCTCACTTTGGCAGGCTGTATACGATTACATGGCTCTGGGTAGCCTGGTTTAGATTTGAAGCAGTGAGGGAGAATCAGCTTTAGAAAGCCTGCTCTATACTGCATTATTACACACATGTGTACATTACTGAAGTATAAGGAAGGTGAACCAATTTCCTCAGGGTCACACTCCAAATCAGCTCTTATAAAAGTGCACCATGGTATTTGTGCAGACTTCCCATTGTTATACTCTGCATTTCCCCCAGTTTATGAATATTCTTCACCATACCTCATTATTTTTTACAGTGCTTACCTATGTTTTACCATGCTTTATTAAACTGTTCTATGTTTTTACTACGGGGAGCTTACATACAGGAGTGTCTACAGTGGGGTAGAAGCCAAGTCACACCACCCCCACTTCTCAGCTCAAACCAATTCAGAGTCAGGAGCTAAACTAATGCAGTTTCCACACACCTGTCCAAAAGCACTGAGGTTTCAAATAATACACACAGTACACCTAGTCAGACAGCTGGTGGATATTTTTGGCACTGTACACCATACCAGAAATATCCTGATTGCTTGACAAAGCATACAAATGGGTATGAGATTTGAGGAACATGGAAACATAACCTCACTTCAAGACCAGGACGTTTGCAGCAGTTTGTTGAGATGTTATTTATCTGTGCAGCAGTAGTATGGCACATTGTCAGACACTTCTACCATAGTAACCTTGAGGTGGATGGACTGTTCCACATGACCCAATTTTCCAGAACTTCTAGGTAAGTCATTTCTAAAAGTGTCCCAGTAAACACATTGAAGCCTCTATGCATTTAATAGCCCCTTAATGTTTAATGAATGCAGCCTGAAGTATAGTAAGAGAACATACCATAACTACCATACAGCAGAATAACATTTAAAAAAAAAACAAATTTCTAGCATTGATAATTCCAGAAAAACTTCAAAACATGTGCTAGGAATTGGTTGGGTCTCTTACACAGTCTCAAAGAAGACTTATCTGCGGGCCACAGCGAGGCATGTCATTTCAACTGTGGAGTGGGATTCAACCTGGGGGAGGGATGCTACCTGTACAGGTTACATAACACACAAAAAAAATCTATATAGTGTCCAGTCCTGCTTTACCCAATTGCAGCAATCCTCAGACACTGCTACAACAAACAGGCTCCCCACTGAAATGACACGTGTTTGCAACATAGCAATTGTCAGCAGCCATCAAACTGTGCCCCAGCTCTGGAGAGTTGCCAGCTCATAGAACAGGAGTAGGGGCTCTGTTTTCCAGGATTCCTCAGCCTCCGTTGCATGGCAGAAGCACTAACATGCTACCATATTTATAAAGCTGGTTGATGCAGGCACAAGCTGAGAGTGTCTGCACAATGCCAACTAGGACACATGGCAGCATCCAAAACAAGCACCATACGACATTAAAAAGTATGATCGCTTGTAATTTCAATTAACCCTTAAAATGATGATCTGGTTTTCTATCACAAACAGCGGTGGTGTGTCTCGCAGTAAGCCTGTGACTGTAGCTAGAGAAGGGATATCCTCTACTCCAAACACAGCATCTAAAATAGTCTGGTTAGCTGTCCATGTGCCTTGGTCTAAGATATCTTTCTTGGACTGTCTTGGGACACCCTTCATTCTCCAAGCCCCAATAAGGTTCACCTGGTGCCGACCTCCTTGTTATTTCAGTCCTAAGCAAACCACACTTTGTTGGTTTTTTTTAGCCTTGAAGCACATTTCTGTGGAACCCTCTGCACAGGGTTATCAGGGAGCCCCCTCCACCCCTCTGTTAATAAGTAAAACGTCTCTGCAGAATCTGTGGCTGAGTGTTTCCTCAGAAAAGACCCTTGAAATGTCGTGGCATAAGAAGCTGTTGTTAACCAGGATGGCTTGTAGTGTGTTTTGCACGTCTGCACTCCCACAGAGACATAGAAGAGGTTGTATAGCCCTGCTAGCCAGCACTGTATTATCAAGGGAAGCCTCTATATATGCCAGACTATCAGCTGCACACAAAGTAGGGTTTATGCCAAGTTAGTTTTAATCTTTCTACCTGTATAAAAGCCAACAGTGGAATTTACCAGTCAGGTTGTTCACATGCCACTGCAGTAATTACTTTGCTAGTCTCTATTCAGTATGGGTCTGTGTTGACCAAATGCCTTTTTGTAACAAGTTCAGAAGACCTTCAACTATGGGGTGGCCTGTGCTGTAGGTTGGGCCATGCTCTGATTTGACCTTCCTTATAAAAAAAAAAAATAATAAAAAAAAAGTACCAGTAATCAAACGCTTTATTATCAAAACTGAAAACGTGTTTTAAAGGGGAGCTCATTTTAGCCACAGTATCCCTACCTGTAGGTTGCTTAAATTCATGATTACTGGTTGGTACCTGACAGGGCAGAAATCTGCTGAGAAGGGCAAGGGAACGGGACAAGAGAGTACCCTTAAAAAAGAGGTTTTGATTTTCTATTGTACTGTACCACAAACATTTAAAAAGAAAAAAAGAGAAACCAGGCTGTTTGCAAGAGAATTTCATTTTGTTCGGGGGCCGAGAGTTACACACTCTGTACAATAATGGGTGAAGAGTAATGATGTGTGTGTTTCTTTTTTAAAATTTAAATCAAAAGTCCATAAAAAAAGAGCAACTGGTAAAAGCCACACAACAGGAAACAGCACAGAGTGGGCAAGTTACTTGTTATTAATAACCGCTACTGAATTCAATTTCTGAATATTTAACCCCAACAGTACTCCTCTTCACCCCATTGCCTCGCATCCCCTATTCTCCTACTCCAGAGCACTGTGGAGAGGAGGTCTGTTAAATTAGAAATAAACTGGGATTGGATTACAAGCTGCAGGGGTTCATCTGAATCGTTTGCACTGGCGGTTTTGCTTGTTGCATTGCCTGCTCTTTTTCAGCTTGTGTGTGTGTGTGTGTGTGTGTGCGTGTCTCTGTGTGTGTGTGTGCGTGCATGTGTCTCTGTGTCTATGTGTGTGTGTTGGACGGGCGGAGAGACAGACAGATGAGCGGATGGATGAGTGGGCTGTTTCGGGTGAGGGGGGGGGGGGGCGGTCAAGACTCCTCATTCCCAGAGTCGTCGTCGTCCTCGTAGCAGTCACCCTCCTCGGCACCCCCCCCGCACTCCCCGTCCTCATCCTCCTCCTCCTCCTCTATGTCATCGTCGTACAGGTCGTCGTACAGCAGGTCCGAGCTGCTGTCATGGGAAGGCACTTTGGTCTGGATGCAGTACTCTGCCAGCGTGGTGGGCACCTTCACACCATCTTTCTCAGCCTCTGCCTTGGTGGCCAGGACCTGCTTCCTGAAGGGGGTGGGCAAACAGAGAGGACAGGAGGGGATCATATTAGGGTAACGGTACTCAACTCTGGCCCTCGAGATTGAATCCAGTCCAGGTTTTTACTCCAAGCAGGTTCTAATGTAGTTAATTGTCTCTTGGCAGCTTCAATTAACTACATTTAGGACCTGGTTCAGCCTGTAGGTAGATTGAGCACAGAGAGCTCAAGTGATCAGTGTTTAAACTCCATGCGAGAGAAGCTGAATCCACCATACCAGGCTAATTAGAATCACTGGAGTAAACAATTACATAAGCTGTTGTTTGAAGAAAACGCATTGTTCTTTGAGTGTTTAACCCTAAGTTAGAAAGAACAGAATTGTGGACAGATTACAAAACTAAATGTACAATAATGAAGCCACTAGTCAAAATGTTTGTGTACTTGTCTTAGTTATTAAGTGTTACCTAACAATCTAAAGGCTGGTTTATACTCCAATCGCTCGACTGTCGCTCAACTGAAAACCCAGTGACAGCCGGCTGTCGCTCGATTATCAACTGACCAACACACTGCCACCGTCCATCGGCGCACTGTAAACACACAGTGACACTGAAGTGCCACTTGACCTGAGAAGTATTTGAGCTTCAGTTAGTTTTTACTTCTAAGAAGACAAATACTATTTAGATTAGAGGGCTCCAAGACCTTTTAAATAATGTGTTCCTACACATGTACATAGCTAACCACAAACAAGAACAAACATAGGAACACATCCTATTATTTACACATCCTATAATTCAGCTAAAACGCAGCAATTTAAATATATTTAACTTGACTTGTAAAACAAAATGTCATATTACTACCAAACTGTAAAACATATTTTACATACTTTCAAAAGCAGTTTGTAATTATTTTTACAGTCTCTGTCTATCCACACACAGTAAACATTTATTCTATGGTCTGAAAAGCTAGTACATTCACTATACGAAAAAGGCTTTGTGTATTAACTCTGTATTGACAAATCTGTTTTTCTGAGCTACAAGCTAGGTGGATGGAAATAAGACTTTAGCAGTTTGAGGCATTTCAGGTTTTGAAGCTTTTCTGCTTCATCAAGAGCCTGCAGCTAGTAAACCTAAAAGGTCTCAAAATGCTGTGCAGCACGTGTCTTCTTTCCATCCCGGCGCTACATGCAGATGCATTCTGGCATCTGGTATTATACAATACGTGTGTTCTAGACAGATCACAAGAAAGACGCACTGGGGTTGTCATGGGTTGAGCTCTGGTGTTCCGTTTCGTTATGAATTCATGTGGATTTTATCTGCGCTGTACTGCAATGCAGGCTAGCTTTCATTCTGTTATTTTAACTGACTGCGTTCTAGAAAGAAACACTGTATGTAGTAGGTAGCTAGATTAGACAGACAGATATATCGTTTGATTTCAAAGCTTGTTTATTCGTTATATTCCATTTATAATTCAATCGTATTGTCCTACAGTTCCGCATTGCGGTTCTTTAATATTATTTGAACATATATTAAGATATGACAGTGCGATGACATTATGTGCCCGTCAAAAGACACACAACTTTGAAGCCTTTCATTTGCCGGGAGTGTAAAATCCTCAAGCATTCTCTATTTTCTGCTGATCTTTATAATCTGCTCTATCTACTACATACATGCAGGGTAGGCAGTAATTATACTGAGCAGCTTCTCAATAAATAGCCTGTCATCCATTTTTAGCATTCTATCACCTAGTGACAAGGTCAAAGCTCAGTTGATTTGTACTCTCAGCAACGCTGCCAGCGACTGTCGTTTTGGAGCAGGGCGCTCGTTGGGAGACAATATAAACTGCAGAGCGACACGACAGCGAAGATCGCCGGTCGCTTTGCTCGTTAATGACGGTCGAGCGATGGAGTATAAACCGGCCTTAAGAGTGGTTTTGAAGCACAGTGCTCCCTACAGTGCTGAAAATCGTGAAATATTGAAAACAGTTAAATTAAATGTCCCTTATAAAGTGAAGGACTATAGGACATAATAATTTACAGTCGGGGCGGCCTAACTGCAAATTAACCGAATTCATGAACTACCGAATTGTGAAATAACAAAGGAGTAATACATGAAAAAGTGTGAGTGAGTGTGTTCCATTTCATAATGTGCCTGTGCGAGCACAACCACGTACCTAATGATCTCAGCGTACTCCTTGTCCTTCCCTTTGCTGTCTCTCCACTTGCGGAACATGACCGAGGCGTCCACATTGGCAGGAGAGAAGGTGTTGGGCTCATTAAGCAGGGAGATGACGCTCAGCAGGATGGTCCTGCAAACACAAACATTGAGAACATGCTCTGTATTCACATAATTCCATGCATTTAACTGCCTCCCTTTCTAGTGCTGTAATGTCCCCTTGTGTCACATGCAGACTCCTACCCTAACTTAACACAATCTAAAGATGTTTACACAAGGACTGAGATGCCAAGCTGCAATGGCAGCATATCCTTTTACAGTGAATACGGGACAAGACAACTGTGGAACAGCACCTCCAGAAACACTGTGGTGGGGCTGAGAGTTAAGCAATGATGACTTTCATTGCAACATTATAGTAAAGGGGAAGCAAGCAGAAGCCTGTGCACCTATTTGTGCGATTCTACGGTATAGCCCCCCTCAAAGGTGTTTCAATAAGTGGCTCCCCGCGTTACCTGACGTTCTGGGTGGGGTTCCACCTCTCGGAGGGCAGCTCTCCGCTTTGAGGGTCGTCCACAGGGGGGTGAAGGATCGAGATGCACACATCTCCGTTCTGTGGGTGAACACAGACACGGGCAAAGTGAGTGTTGCAAACTTCTACTGGGGTGCAGTCACAATAAAAAAAAACAACAGGGAGCATTCTGGATACAGAACATCATTATCAAAGGAGATCTAGATAGTCGGTGGTAGTAATACTAAAAGAAATGTTAAGATATTGGGAAATACTTCTTGTCAAAACGCTTGTTAAAGAATTGTATTAGTTATGGGAGAATGGCGATATTGAGGTATTTGTTTTGTGGTGTGAACTTCGCTACTGTTAACTGAGGGCCAAGCTGAGCCTGATAAACTCATTTTGCTTTTTCATTTTAACCTGGATTCGAACCCTGACCTCCCTCAAGAGGGGAAAGCCTTAACCACCGCACACCAAGCATTCAGTTGTATTTCATCCTTTTATTTATTTTGTATTTTGGCAAGTAAAAAGAACACAAAAACAGAAACAAGTTTCTATTTTACTTTGTGAAAGAGAGAAAAGTTAAAAGGCAAGAAAATATAAAAAGGCAGATTCTGGAGAGGACATCTTTGGGAGGCAATTTCCTTAGTACACAGTGTAGCACACTAACCTCTAAGCCACACTATCTCCCCAATTTTTGGATTAAAACACTAAATCCCATTTGCAGCCACAAACTACCCAGACACTTGAGCACACGCACTTACCTCGTAGATATTAGGGTGCCACATCTTGAGCGCACTCACTTACCTCGTAGATATTAGGGTGCCACATCTTGAGCGCACGCTCTTGCCTCGTAGATATTAGGGTGCCACATCTTGAGCGCACGCTCTTACCTCGTAGATATTAGGGTGCCACATCTTGAGCACACGCTCTTACCTCGTAGATATTAGGGTGCCACATCTTGAGCGCTTACCTCGTAGATACCTCTTGTACCTCGTAGATATTAGGGTGCCACATCTTGAGCGCACGCTCTTACCTCGTAGATATTAGGGTGCCACATCTTGAGCGCACGCTCTTACCTCGTAGATATTAGGGTGCCACATCTTGAGCGCACGCTCTTACCTCGTAGATATTAGGGTGCCACATCTTGAGCGCGCTCTTACCTCGTAGATATTAGGGTGCCACATCTTGAGCGCACGCTCTTACCTCGTAGATATTAGGGTGCCACATCTTGAGCGCACGCTCTTACCTCGTAGATATTAGGGTGCCACATCTTGAGCGCACGCTCTTACCTCGTAGATATTAGGGTGCCACATCTTGAGCGCACGCTCTTACCTCGTAGATATTAGGGTGCCACATCTTGAGCGCACGCTCTTACCTCGTAGATATTAGGGTGCCACATCTTGAGCGCACTCTCTTACCTCGTAGATATTAGGGTGCCACATCTTGAGCGCACGCTCTTACCTCGTAGATATTAGGGTGCCACATCTTGAGCGCACTCACTTACCTCGTAGATATTAGGGTGCCACATCTTGAGCGCACTCTTACCTCGTAGATATTAGGGTGCCACATCTTGAGCGCAGCTCTTACCTCGTAGATATTAGAGTGCCACATCTTGAGCGCACTCTCTTACCTCGTAGATATTAGGGTGCCACATCTTGAGCGCTCGCTCTTACCTCGTAGATATTAGAGTGCCACATCTTGAGCACACGCTCTTACCTCGTAGATATTAGGGTGCCACATCTTGAGCACACGCTCTTACCTCGTAGATATTAGGGTGCCACATCTTGAGCACACGCTCTTACCTCGTAGATATTAGGGTGCCACATCTTGGTGAGGAACCTGAAGGTGGGTGGGGAGTAGGGATAGTCCATCGGGAACTTAATATGAGCCTGAAACACAGAGAAAGAAAGAGTTAATCCATCAGTTACCCAGGAAACAATTGTTATACAGTAATAAAAACAGTAGCAAAACACTTAGAGAGCATAAACAATAAATAGCTGTAACACATGAAGATGCATCAAGTGGAGACGACCATCTCCCTCGACTCCCTCTTGGATTTTTACCCACTCCACTCTCCCTGTACTTTCACGGCTGCTTTCACAGACCCCGATTACCACTAATCGTGGACTACCTAATGGGTGTCTGTGAAACCAGCCTTTAGGGCGCCCTGTAGTTCTCTCACATTATCATTCCCCTTTTAAGCTGATCCTATTAAAAGCAAACATGTGGAATTCAACTCCGAGGTTATGTTAAGACAGCAAAACGAAGTTTACTTCAACTACTGCCAATTCCCTGGTTTTATTAGGAGGTTTAAGATGACAGTTTTCACTTCCCGCCTGCTTGCACTCTGCTAATTAAAGCCTGTTTTCAAACCGGATGCATTAGCACATGGCTCTGGTGATGCTGTAGATATGTATCATCCATAACTGTTGAACACTCAATAGTGCTCAATTTAGAAGTACTACAGCACGAGTACACGAGAGCCAATTTCACAAACAAATGCCCGTACTGAGCCATCTCAGAGATGTTTCAACAATTCTTCAAAAGCCCCATTCACACAGCACAAAATTGCTCGATTATAACTTCAGAATCCCTTTCACACAGCTAAAGGGATCATGACAGACCAACTTTCAAACCTGTCAGTCAACAGATTGTTCTCATGGCAACGGAAAACCAAAAGAATGACACAGTCTTCAACCGAAGAAGTGGATTTGGCTGTGTTTTGTTTGCTTTTAGTTTTCAATTATATTTATACAATATAACAACCCGGTAAGTACCAAATTGCAGGTGCTTCAGGCACACTGTAGACGATACAGTATTGTTAAAACAAGTCCAGCTGTTCAGGCAACAGCAGAGAGTGACAATATGGTGGATATTTGCGTTACATAAAGGATACTGGTGTGAACGCTCGACTTGGGTAAGGGAACGCCAACACGGTGATGTATTTTTATTGTTACGTCTTGTATGCAGTCATGTGGGGTGTGTTGCCATTTAATCCACGCCCACTATAGCACTTCTGGGCTGGCATAATGCTGGTACAGGCAATTCACACAGCCCAACATGCCGCTTCACTGCTGTAACACCTTGTGAAAGGGGCTTTAGGTGAGGTTCTCCATGCCAAGCTTCACTCTTTCTTCTCCAATGGGAGGGACAGAAACATCTGTCTCTTCTGGGTTGCTCCTTCAATCAACACCAAGCACTAGACACGGAGACTCCCTTGATTTACAGCTGAAAGGCTTTGCAGTGCAGGAAGACCATTTGAAAACATTGATTCCATCACCACACATGCCCCCAGTGACCGTAACGTCCAGGCCAAATGCCAATGATCAGAAAGGAGCCAGGCACTCAGAGGGGACACCATACAATGGAAATGATTTGTGAAATTATCAATGAAACCAAGCAAGCAGTTCCAAAGATATACCCTCTAATACAGCAAAGAGGAAGTTAATGTGTCAGTAATACACTCACTGTATGTGGAAAAGCCTTCAGCACAGTCTACAGTAGATACTGATATAATGCAGAATGTCCATACCAATCCAATGAGTGGCTCTCAATACAAAGCTGAACAAATGGAAGCGAGTCACTCACACAGACGTGCTATAACCTACATGTAAATGCTCCCCCAGGTGGTTAATAAGCTCTAAAAACACAGAATGCATGTGGGAAACTAAGGTCAGCCCATGGACTTCAGTAACAAACCTGGAGCTAAACATACTGAACAAGTGTGTAAGCTAAGCTTTAAGAGTAGTTAAAACAAAGGCTGAATGTATTTTTTGTTCAAACCTTTCTTGGGGGGTGTGGGTTCAAAATAAAGCATTGCTGCTGCAGTTTTAAAGTTTCAAAAACACAAAAACAAATGATTGCAATAAAAGCAGCTACTGTGCTAATCTTTCAGATGATAATCATGATACTAAAATCCCATTATTGTCCCAACACCAACTGAAACAGACAATCAATATCAATTATTTGTCAGCAATGTACTCTTGAAGTGAGGTTTAAACAGACTACCAGCAGGGGCTGTGGGGGAGACTCTGTGTGTGTGGGGGGGGGGGAGAGAGATCTGTCCCAGCTCATGAAGTGCTGACTCACGGTCTGCCCTGTACAGCCAGTCCCTGCAACCCTAGAACCCTACATTCTAGCAGCAGAGAGCAGAGGAGAGAGGGGAGTGGGGGAGCACATCTTACATATGAGAGAGAAAGAAACAGCGTGAGAGAGCGAGAGCGAGAGATGGCCTTTTTAGGGAATGACTCTACTATCCCATCGTGCTGTAAGGGGTGAGAGATACAATGCAGAAAAGTGATATTAGCCAGGCCACGTACAGTATCAGTGTGTGTCTGTGCCTGTGCCCATACCCTATTCTTGTACCACAGACTGAATCACTTGAGATCTCACCTGATCTCTTTGAAAAGCACATGATTTAAAGTGGAAGCCTGTACCATTACCAAATTAGAAGAAAAAAAACTAAAAGAAAACGGAACTGCACTTGTGCAACACTTTGACTGTAGCTGCTTGTTTAGCAGATTATCTGCAAGATAGACCATAGGTTGCAGGCAGACTGCAGTTAAAATGTAGGTCTTAAAATGGTAAAGGCAATATTCACTGCATTGGTTATATACAGTTGTTTTTGTTTTTTCCCCTCCTTGATAAGCAGTATACACATACAGCAGTGTTGTATACAATGTATTCTTCGTTTATACAGTACAAAGATTTTATAATTAAAAATAAATAACCGTGCCAGGGCTTTTAGTCTGGCAGACTGGATCAGCTTAGATTTACAGTACAGAGCAGGAAGCAACGAGGGTTAAATTAAGGCAAACTGTGTATACAGCCAGTCAGATGAGCGAGGAAGGGGGAGGGACAGTGCAAAAGTGTGGTGTTTGCGAGAGAGGAAGGAGAGGGGGGAGGAGAGCGAGAGAGAGAGACTGTATGAGAACAGACGAAGGGAAGGTGAAGGACGAGTGTGAAAGAAAGGAGTAGAAAAGATCAAATGAAAAAGGAAAAATGAAATTGCAAAGACGAGCTAATGAGAGATCTGCAGGGAGGGGGAACGAGAGCGGGGGTGAAAGAGCAAACATACAAAAAAACAGTACAAGAGAGGTCAGACAGAAAGAGAGGGCAGGACGCAGTGACCACAATATACAGTATACTGCTCTGTCCATTTTACATCAAGTAAATCTCATATTATTATTATTATTATTTGTTTATTTAGCAGACGCCTTTATCCAAGGCGACTTACAGAGACTAGGGTGTGTGAACTATGCATCAGCTGCAGAGTCACTTACAATTACGTCTCACCCGAAAGACGGAGCACAAGGAGGTTAAGTGACTTACTCAGGGTCACACAATGAGTCAGTGGCTGAGGTGGGATTTGAACCGGGGACCTCCTGGTTACAAGCCCTTTTCTTTAACCACTGGACCACACAGCCTCCTCATACAATACTCGGGCTATGGTTTGTGGGCCAGAAAAAACATTTGACTACACAGTGAGCGAGATGTTGGGCACAAGTGGGGGTCAGGGGAAAAAAGTGATTTAAAAAGGAAAATCTGCGTGGCTATGGGTAGGGTGGTGGGGAGATGAAACTTGATTCAGTTTAGAGGGCAGGAGCACACAGGCTGCAAACTCTCCCTCTGTGCCAATTCCACAAAGCTAAACATAGCAGTGCCTCGGTCAGTGTATCTGTGGGGTGTAGACTAGGGGAAAGGTTAGGACTGGGGGCAGGAGGCAGTGTGGTCTAGTGGTGAGCACCGACGACTGGGAGGGAATGTGGGCTACATGTTAGAGCTGAGGGACTGGGAGTCAGGAATGCACCCAGTCCTTTGCTGGTTCATTTCTAAAATGTGTTGGATCTGGTCACATTATAATAACTACAGTACAGTACAGTATGCTGCCTCAGGGCCCACATTAAACCTCTCTCCTGTGAGGATATACAGGGCTAGATCTCAACTTACTGGCATCGAATACACTGCCCTAAATAACCTGGGTTCTTTACTGGCCTTGGGACTGTGGATTAACTGTAGTCAGGCACAGTAGGTATATTAAGGTGATTGTATGGACGGCTTAAATCATTTCACCCTGTTTTGTAAATGAGATGGTTTAATGATCTCAGATTCAAAAGTACTGAAGTCATCAGTTGTAGCTGTGAACCTTTTCTGTAAGATACTGTATGGGGAATAGGCCTACAGTATATTCTAGCAAAGTGATTTCATCAGCTGTTCTTTGACATTATTTCCATCATTTTTACTGCACAGAGTCTTGAGCAGCAGTTGTATTTTTGGTTGTCAGTGGAAGCTGATTTGGTGGCGGGACTGCACTACTCCCCAAACTGCATTTATAGACAATTCTGGGTCTCAAAGCGTCTATCAAATGATGTACTCTAAATTGCATTTTGTTCCTCCGATAAACTTTCCAGAGCTTTAAGTTATATATACCTGGTTAGAGGTTTCTAAATTTAAGTACATTTAACATTTTAAAAACAGGTACAATAGATGGTCGTGAGATTTATTGTTGCAGCTGCAATCTTTGTATCCTGTCTGCTTTTAGTTTCAGTGACATAAGCACCAGCTTGATGCATGTGTGTGCACGTGCCAGAAGCCTAATGTACTGCATTGCACCTGGAAGCATTGGCGAACTCGCACATTTCAATGCAGTATGTTCATACAGACCGCAATCACCTTCTAGACCACAGTCACACAATTTGACAGCCTTGCTTGAACTCTGAACTCTGTAGACTTGCTGCTGTGCCACCACCATAAAATACGGATGTCCAGCGGTTACGTCAGCCTCCACTCAGGGGACACGCTAGGAGAGTGGCCAGCAACTTTGAAATGCCTGTTTATTAAAACACATGTACTGTAGTCACGACATATCATTTAGAACGGGATGCCAAACAGCCAATTAGCTCAGAATCATGTAGTGTTTAGACTACAGCACACTGCTTTAAAAGCCCAGAGCAGCAGTAATAGCAGTGTGTTTCCTGGAGGTCCCCTGGGCAAACTGCAGCAGATGTAGTTTATTATTCTGCTTGAAACACCATCCACAGAGCGCACTAGAAGAGGAATCAGCATTGGAAATGCATTGGGTTACTGTTCTCTGGACTTGCATGTGATAGACCGGCACACTGCAGAGCAAAAAATAGCACACAATGCAAAGTGATCTCTATTTCAATAAAGACTAGGAGTGTGGTGCAGTAAATGCACTGCTGACACACGGAGGGCTCTGCACATTTAAATACATGACGATATAAACCAGAGCTTTTCAACCCAGGCTGCGCGTACCCCTGGGGGCGCTTCGAATGGTCCTAGGGGATGCGAAGGACGACTCACACATGCAAAGATAAAAATGGAAGTAAAAGAACATAATGATCTTAAATTGATTTTCTTTTAATTGGTATTATGTATTCTCTAAACCCTTGTTGGCTTTAGTAAAAAGTTTATCGTTGTTAATTATCTTCAGGTTAAGGTTTTTTATGTTGTAAACTTAAATGGCACAGATATGCTGAGATGGGAAGTAAATGGTAACGTGAAACATTTACAGACTATTTTGGATTTATTTATTTTTAGTAACTTTGCCGAATAGAAAGCGAATACGTGCGTTTCTGAAGAGATTCCCAAATAATGTCTCTTGATTCTGTGATGAAATGTTTTATAAATTACTGTTTAGTATTCTGTCCTACACCAGCAGTGTGTCAGTCCCAAACTGTTAATCAAATTATACTGCCTTTCATTGCAACCCTGGTACCAATCAGTACAGCGAAAATGTTAAAGGGGTACTTGAGCTGAAAGCTTCAGACAGAAGGGGTACAGTTTTTAAAAAGGTTGAAAACCACTGCTCTAAACCATACAGACTCCTGATTTTCAGTATGATAGCAGGTTTGAACTGTACATTTGTACTAAACAAGCTTGGATCACAAAAGGCGGCAAGACAATAAACAGAAAACATTTCTCAGTAAGGAAGGTTTAAACTGTGACTTTTATAGAAACAAAAAATGGCAATGTGCACATATGGGACCTGTAAAAGATCCATTAAGCAAGATTTTTCATTTCCAGATCTGACTTGAACTAGTACTAGGAGTCTGGACACACACAAGTATCAACAAATCAATTACAGCTCTGACTCACAGACTTGCCCTAGGACCTCACAGAGAAAGAGACTTCTAGTCTGTTGAAATAAATAAAGGGATTGTTAAGCAACTGTTCTCAGAATCTGTGGTAATTCTGTGCAGTCTTTTTTCTTTTCTTTTTTGTTTTTTATGACCTTTTGGGGATACAAGCCTGTCCTACGACAGCCCAGCCTGAAGAATCAAAGCGGAGCTGTACCGATAGCCTGGCGTCTCTGTCGTTGCCAGCTTCAGTGTGCACTCTCACCCAACACACAAACAAGCTGCCTTGCCCTCAGGAACATGGACCTTCCACACACAGCAGCCCAGCACAGACGCCTCATCTTGAACCACTCCCTCTCAGCTGCCCAGCTCTGCACCTCCAGCAACCTCTCAGCCTCTCCAGGCCTTCATTACATCAGTCTCTATCCTACCTCTCTGTTGCTTTGTTTTTTTCTGATTATAGATCCAGAAAATTCAACACCGTGACAGCACTCTGCTGGTATCTCAGAGCCAGCAATGTCAAGCCAGAAGATTAAAAGATCACAATCTGAGATCCGACTAATTCAATACAAAGGATCTGAGGTCCGGCTACTTTAATTTGAATACAGCGCAGTGGCATCTTAAGTCTCACATTCACGTGTAAAATGTCTTCAGAGACGCAAGGTGCCTACTTTATCTATCTATCAGGGCTTCAAAAGAGGGTCTGGTTCCGGGTTTACTGTATTTAACACTAGACCGACCAAGGCAGTCATTTTGACCACTTTTGGAATTTAAATATAAATTGCTGTGCGTGTGTTTAAGATCCGGAGCTGTGCTTTCCTGGCTTTTCCTAAATATATGTACTAATTATCCTGACAAAGAAAGAATCACGTAGCTGCAAAAGGGAGATAAAATACTGTCATACCTATCTGACCTGGAGCGGTCAAATTGACCGCTACATATAAAACATATTATAACAATGAAATGTTGCTGTATTATTTGTATTTATCAGTCGGGACTTGCAGCCTTGTATTGAAGTTTGATTATAACAGTCTGCATTCCTCAAGTGAGCGGTCTTCTGACATTTCTTTTGTTTCAATGCACCTCCTGATGCCCATCAATCAGCCTTGACAGCTCACGGCACCCGGCACTCTGGTTACTATACAAGTCACTTGGTTTTTCCAAGAAATAAATTGTTACCCCAATACACATTGAAATTGGATAGTGGAAGACGCAGAACAGCAAAGCAGTGTTTGGAATTACTGCAAAGTTTACCAAACAACGATTCAGCAGAGACGGAAAATGACCAATCTGGCTCTGAAGCAGACTGGGTTTGCGAAGATAAATCTTACAGCAGTAGTGACAGTGAGGAGGATGCCAGCGAAGTGCCAGGACTGAGTGCACGAAGGGGGTGCAGGAGATCCCGTGGGAGAAGCAATCCTGTGGCAGCCCCTGCAAGGATGCCAGCCACTTCACCTGCATCAGCCCCTGCACCTGATCCAGCCACTTCACCTGCATCAGCCCCTGCACCTGATCCAGCCACTTCACCTGCATCAGCCCCTGCACCTGATCCAGCCACTTCACCTGCATCAGCCCCAACACTGATGAGAGCGCAGAGTGCTTTTCACCTATTGATTGACATGCATACGCTTCACCACATACAACGCTGCACTGAAGCAAAAGCCCACCGATAACTACAAGATGATCCCTGGTCAATGCCTTGGAGGAATTAGAAGCTTTCATTGTACTAGTATGTGCCTGTGGAGCATTTGGTGCCAGAAGCCTGGGTTACTGCTGATAGCTGTGCCAAAAGCGCAAAGAGTCTGCAGTAAGTGCACTGCATATGTTGAAAAGCACAGGATCTGTGTGATTTGTGCCAGCACTTTGACTTGGAAATCGATTGTAAATGAAGCCCATTCTGTTCACATGTTTATTTCTTCATGTCATTTCGATTCTAGTATGTCTGTGTATAAATGCTGAGCTTCGGCTGCGTGCTTTATGTTATGTAGGCAATATAAACCCATTTATTTAAAAAATGTGGATACTTGCATTGTTTCAGTTGTACAGTTTTGTATGTACATGATATACCTGTATCTACACAAATTTATTTTCAAATATTTGTTTATTTCATTTTTTACCATTTTTGAGGTTGCCCTTAATGTAATGTGTCTGCATATAAACACATTTCTGTTCAAATGTCTGTTTATTTACAATGTTTCGGTTGTGTAGATGCTTTATATGACGTTCCTGAATAAAACTACGACTTTCATTCAATTGTTTGTCCTTTCATTAGAATATTGATGTTGTTTTTAATACGCCGGTCAAATTGACCGCTCATGGTTGTTTTAAGTATGCGTATAAACACACTCGATCTACTGTTAAAAGACTTTAAACAAGAGGCGTCGTTATCGAGAGCCTTGGGAGAAACAGCCGATATTAGTTTTGAAATTGACACAATCTTGTCATTTGCTGTACGGGAAGAGCACTTCATTTTAATTTAAATTGTTTCAGACTTGAGTTTGAGAACCCTTATAAAACTTGATCATAGTAAAAGCATAGCAAAGTGTACTGAAGCATAGTGAAAGCATGGTAAAGCACAGAGAGGTATCATAAAGCATATTAAAAACTAAGGCAAGCCTGGTTAAGCTATGGTAAATGCATAGTATAACCATTGGAAAAGCATGGTAAAAGTGCAAAAATATGGTGCAAAAATACTGTGTTAAAACTAAGGAAATACCAGGACATATTTACTTGCTGTCGTAATAATTTACACCTCTTGCACATCGAGTTGAATTTAGCAAGTTCTTGTTATGAAGTTTGAAATGTTTGAGAAGTGCACAGATTTCCATACAGCAAGTGAACTCGTACTGCAGATGGAAAGCTGGTACTGGCAGGTGTTTCTGCATTGAATTTCCTAGAATACCAAAGGCATACGAATCTAGTTGTTTTGGTATATATTTAACTGATGTGGTTGAGTTTTATTTTGTATATAATACTAATGAAACATGTGGTACTACTATCACATTGCTAGCTCATTCAGGAGACTAAATGTAAGCTATCTTGCACACTGTAACTGCATGCTGTTAGTATTTGACCAGTTTGGGTCCGAAGTCCAATTAAAACATAAATAAAAAAATAACTGTTTGCTTAGACACAACTCCTGATTGTGCCAGGCAAGAGCACTTATCAACTGAATGACATGATCGATGTACAGTAGTTCAGCAAAAATGATAACCGGTGCTCTTCTGGCAAGTTATCTTCACGAGACTCAACGTCTGCAATGCAAAGGGCCAAGGATACGATGCTTGTGCAACTGTCAGGTGCATACAGAAGTGTTTAGTCAATAATCTGCAAGTCAAGGGATAAAACATGTTTTGTGCACTGCTATGCACACAGAGTAAATCTTCTTGTTGACACATGCTGCATGATAACTCTGTCGTAACTTTTTTGGAGTCACTGAACAGCTGTTCGCATTTATCAAAAACTCCACCAAGAGACATGGCCTGTTTCTTGCAGTACAGGAAGAATGTGAAAGCCAGCGACTCCTGCTTTATTGAAACTTAGTGAAGCTGATGAGAGTAACTAAATGGTCAAGCAGAACTGACAGCTGCAAAGCCTTTCTTTCCACCACTGAGTCAGTTCTACAGGCACTACGACAAACTCAGACCGATACAGCATTTGACAGATACAATTTTGGTACAGCTCTGGCACTCAGCAAAGCTGTTGACTTATTTTTGCTTTTATTGGATAGGATTTAGCAGAATTCTTTCAGTGACAGATGTGGCCTCAACATCTGTGGACATGCAGACTTTAAAGAGTAAGTAGAGGGGTTCCAAAAAATACAGCATTACACGTCTCCACATGCTGCTCCTGCTGTTTAAATAATGCACCTGTAATGTTTATTTTCATTGTTAACATCCTGACAACTTTTTACACTTATAAAACTCAAAGCTCTTTTCAAAATGTCTGCTTTAGTGCACTGATAGTTTAAGGATTATTGCCCACATTGTCAAACACGTAACACAGCAATAACGATCCATGATGTGGTACAGAACAGAAAAGCCAGAGCACTACGGATTTACAGGACAGATCCCAAACCCCAGTGCACTAGAGCGGACATTTTGAAAAGAGCTCTGAAACAGGCTTTAAAAGTTGTAAGTGTAAAAAGTTGTCAGGATGTTAACAATGAAAAGAAATTACAGGTGCATTATTTGTAGCAACAGGTGGGGACGTATAATGTTATATTTTTTGGAACCCCGCTACTTACTCTAAGATCAGATTAAACATTTCAGACAAACTGAAGAGCTCGTTTGAAAAATACAAGTAGAGTTTCAGGAACAGAGACCAAGAAAAGTACAAAAAAGACTGGACCAGGAATATCCACCCAAAATTGGTAATTGGATACCGGAGGTGATACCTACAGTGTGCCCCCTCGAGATGTTTTTTTTTTTTGGAGACTATGGGAATTATTTTTGGAGTGGGCGGATCCAGTAAATTTAAGCACATAGTGCGACTACCTTGGTGAGTTTTTTTATTTTATTTTTTATTTTTAACTTTGGTACAGAAATGGACACCTCTGAAACACGGTAGAGTAATCCATTGCATATCCGACTGCAGTGAGACCAGAGTATGGACGGCTATGTAAAAAGTCGGATAAAGGAATACTATTATACACAGCTGTAACAATTACTACTTTGAGATTCAGCTTTTATTAGGGAGCTCCCCTAAATCCCTTGTTTAGAAAGATACAGGGTATTAATGCTTGTGACAGAGCAGCCGTCTGCAGTGTGGGTGCGTGCATTCACTGCTGAGTGACAGGCAGGAGATCCACACGGAGGTTGAAGTTGATACGCCCCCCGCAGGCGAACAGGATTTATTTACATATCAGCACACTGAACAGCTCACGTGACACTACCAGCAATGGCAGCGCATGGAGCTCATACAACACGGTGTACAGAAACTTTGGTGGGATCTTCAATCTCTTTTTAAATCAATATTTAAATAATATTGAAAAAAAAGGATAATATTTGCATTGAATTCTGCTTTGCAACCCTGGATCTACGTACAGAAAGTGTGAGAGAGTTGCAACGCTGGAGCATTGCCACTGTTAAAACACATACCTGCAGACTGAGGCAGCTTACAGCTACTACAGTATAGAGATGCAGACCCACAGATGGTAGAGCAGGAACACAGACTGAGGCAGCTTACAGCTACTACAGTATAGAGATGCAGACCCACAGATGGTAGAGCAGGAACACAGACTGAGGCAGCTTACAGCTACTACAGTATAGAGATGCAGACCCACAGATGGTAGAGCAGGAACACAGACTGAGGCAGCTTACAGCTACTACAGTATAGAGATGCAGACCCACAGATGGTAGAGCAGGGACACAGACTGAGGCAGCTTACAGCTACTACAGTATAGAGATGCAGACCCACAGATGGTAGAGCAGGAACACAGACTGAGGCAGCTTACAGCTACTACAGTATAGAGATGCAGATCCACAGATGGTAGAGCAGGAACACAGACTGAGGCAGCTTACAGCTACTACAGTATAGAGATGCAGACCCACAGATGGTAGAGCAGGAACACAGACTGAGGCAGCTTACAGCTACTACAGTATAGAGATGCAGATCCACAGATGGTAGAGCAGGAACACAGACAGAGGCAGCTTACAGCTACTACAGTATAGAGATGCAGATCCACAGATGGTAGAGCAGGAACACAGACTGAGGCAGCTTACAGCTACTACAGTATAGAGATGCAGACCCACAGATGGTAGAGCAGGAACACAGACTGAGGCAGCTTACAGCTACTACAGTATAGAGATGCAGACCCACAGATGGTAGAGCAGGGACACAGACTGAGGCAGCTTACAGCTACTACAGTATAGAGATGCAGACCCACAGATGGTAGAGCAGGGACACAGACTGAGGCAGCTTACAGCTACTACAGTATAGAGATGCAGACCCACAGATGGTAGAGCAGGAACACAGACTGAGGCAGCTTACAGCTACTACAGTATAGAGATGCAGACCCACAGATGGTAGAGCAGGAACACAGACTGAGGCAGCTTACAGCTACTACAGTATAGAGATGCAGACCCACAGATGGTAGAGCAGGAACACAGACTGAGGCAGCTTACAGTTACTACAGTATAGAGATGCAGACCCACAGATGGTAGAGCAGGAACACAGACTGAGGCAGCTTACAGTTACTACAGTATAGAGATGCAGACCCACAGATGGTAGAGCAGGCACACAGACTGAGGCAGCTTACAGCTATACTGTAGTAGCTGTAAGCTGCTGAAAAGAATGTACAGGTGACTGTGTGTGTGTGTGTGTATGTGTCAATCATACTTCAGGGAGAACTTTTCTGACAGAGCTGGTGTACAGTAAATGCCAAGGCAGCAACTTTCAGACAATGGGATGGAAATACTGTGACACACAGCAGTTTGATCCATTCCTGGTTTTACTATGAGTTTAATAAGACACACCTGAGCTTGTTACCTATACACTGTGGTTATTCCCATCCCTGCAACATTTTCCTCTTACTTTTAAAGCAACTAGTTTAACGTGACATCTTGAAGAAATGACCAGCACGTTTATCAAATCCAAACTGTATGATGTTGTTGCTTGAACATTTGGTGCCCTTCGATGTGCAGGTCCCTGGGTGAGACCATGTTCCACTGGAGGTGATAACACTATCAAGAGTCTGCAGCTGGGATACACCGGAATAAGGTCAAGACTGAAACATCACACAGACGTGCAAACACACAAAATATTACTCATGTCCACCAATAAACCTGTACAACTACTAGATAGGAGAATGCCAATACTGTACAGAAAACAAGAAGAGAACAGGGTCAAATCACACAGCTCCAACCACTGCAGTAGACCACACTGCGTCCTGGCTCCCAACTTCAACCTCTAGACAAGCCGGTCCCAGACTGGGGGCTGGGATACCCTGCAGGCTGTGAGGTGGTTACAGGGGGGCCTCAGCACATACAGAAATGTTCTCTTCCAACAACGGACCCCCAACACAATGCCTGCACTAACAGTTTGTACCATTATACAACAAAGAGGGGGGTTATTACTGTATATATATACAGTGCCGTGAACAACACACACACAGAATTCACCCATTCCTCACTACTACTCCACACAGCTCCTAGTTCAGGCCATAGTACTGTCCCACCTTGACTACTGCAACGCCCTCCTGGCTGGCCTCCCTGCCTCTGCTATCCGTCCGCTCCAGCTCATCCAAAACTCTCTGCCAGCCTTGTCTTTTCCCTTCCTCGTTTCTCCCACACTACATCGCTGCTCTGCTCTCTGCACTGGCTCCCTTATCACTGCTCGCATCCAATTCAAAACTCTTGTACTCGTCTATCACTATCTTGAACTTTTTGCTCCCTCCTATCTCCAGACTATCATTTCTCCCTACACCTCCTCTCACTCCCTCCGGCACCGGCAGCTGAAATAATAATAATAATAATAATAATAATAATAATAATAATAATATTATTATATCACAACCTAGGTCAGCATTGCTTTGCATACGATATCAAGTCAAAACCTGCACTGCTAAAACAAGTATGTCAGTAACATACCTCCCCTGCCACTGCTGTAAATTCTACTGTAACAGTACACCCCTATGCTCTACATCCACGGTATGTATTATACAGTGCATTAAAACAGACGTCCAGGTTCCTTCATGCTGGACCCAGATTTAAACTTGTATAATCAATATCAATCGGAAAAGTCATTCTCAAAATACAAATAAAAATGTTAGTGACATACTGTGCTTATGTTAGTAAAACAAATCTCTTCTTAATAACGTGTGCTAAGGAATGTCCCAACCAAGTTTAGGCAAATCTTTTATTGGATAAGCAGTTGTCCAGACACACATGTAAGTATGGGCGTCTCCACCACAGCTTATAGCAGGGCTTGAAACTCGCATTAGCCCTGCACCCAGTCCTGGGTTTCAGAATGCCCCTTGTTGAGAGACAGATATATATTGAACTCCTCTGGCGTCAAGAACAATTATGTAACAAATAAACTTGCTCTGAACTGATCACAGCATGAATAAAGCACACCTTAATCTGTAGGTTTATATTAATGAGAGCTATAAAATGCAGGAAGAGTATATTTAACATCAAGCCCCTGGCTCCTGACTCATTGGAATAATTGAAGTGAAGGTAGTTCTGAAAGCCAGCAATGGGTTTGGGGCCTACGAGTTTCAAGCCCTTTTATAGGCCTAACAGCTGCCAGGACATTCAGTCCCTGCGGGGAATAATCATTTTCTGTTGATGGTAGTGCAGAAACTTAAGCTGTTATAATGCGTACAGTACACTGAGAGTTCTGGGTATTTGCCTACAGCAAGCAGCCACAACTTCTTCACAGGTAAATTGTTAAATGTACATTTTATTGAGAGGTCACATGACAGATTGAGGAGCTGTGACTCAGTTGGTATTGCAAAGAGAGATTTGCTACCTCCAAGGCAAAAGGATCAGCAACCCAGCAGTACTCATCATGTGGGTTTCCAGGAAAGAGGTCTTGAAACTTAACGCAAAGGGCTTTTAAATGCTGGTCAATTACCCGTTTGGTAATGGAGACATCAAACTCCTCATTCTTTTCAATACATTTCATAACTGCATTCTGTCATTCTTTTCTGCCACAGTTGCAGCTTTACTTTGAATGCCTCAGTTTTGCAATGCCGCTCATTTTCCTTGCATTGCTAAATGTAATTAGTTTAGGTAAGTGAATAAATATGCAAGGTATTCCAGCTAAAGAAGCCAATTCTGATCATCAATAAAATCAGCAAGGGGGTGCTTTTTCTCAGTGAGGAAGGAACGCACCTCTTTTTGAAATTAAAACAGACGCTGCAGCATCTTCCCATGGGAAAGCCAATGTATTTCAGTGTGCATTAACAGCTGTTCATGATCGGCTCCTAATTCAAATTACAAAGCCTAAAAGCAACGTGCATGTAAAGCACCGGTCTCAATGTAGTTCACAACCTTAACTGCTGCATTTAAAACCTTGTGAAATTCATCACAGAGTAAGTTCTTACAGGCCAGAGCTTCACGGTGTAGAAAGCAGTGGAATTACTCTGAACTTTTCTGCAGCACTGGCACCCAGCATTTCACTGCGCATGTCGATTCACGCTGGTAAGATTAGTTCCTCAGCAACTGTGTGCAGTTTTTTTGTTTTTTGCAATATGCATTGCAACCAGATAGGACCCATGCATCGAGAGGGTGACTGATTGTTTTACGAATGTCTTGCTGTTTTGCTAATTGATCATCTTTCTTCTGGAACAACTCATCCTTTCCCAACGCAATCGCGTCTCAAGATGCTGCTTCAATTTGGATGGTTTAAGGCTGTCAGGAGCCAATACCACACAACCAATGACACACGAGTACTGGGACCATCCTCGTTTCCAATGCAAGAAGAACTTAATATAAGACGGTACGTAATTAAGATCATTTTTTGTTTCTTTGAGCTGCATGTAGGATTAGACATTATTCGCTTTGAATCCGTTTTAACAGCTGTTTTAAAAATCACAAGTAACCGCAAATAAAATGTCCTCATGCTTTATTTTACGGTTCATATTTAAAGCAGAAGACTGGTGATAAATACATTGCTTCCATAATTACTGCTAATGATTTGTTTGCAAATTATATTTATTTTGAATATAAGCACAAGAAATTTATAGTGAAACAAAATCTTAACAGTGTGCACTGAACGTCATATTTTGTAGATTGTTTGGAGACCCATCAGAAACCTTGCCTCGACCCATATTTGGGTCGCGACCCCCACAATGACGTGATGCTGCAGTTTGTTATGAAATTAAATAAGTACTTTGTTCAGCTGATGGTAAACAGAATTAGGAAATGATCTTATTGCTTAAAACACAAACATGTACCAATACAGGTTATTATTGAAGAGCAGAGATGAGTGGTTTCATTTTTGCACTAGATAAATGAACTATGTATAGCAACACTATTAAAAATGTATTTTAATACTAAAACGTGTTATTGGATTTATAGCTGACATTGACATGTGCATGACATTGCACAAGTAAGCTTCCAATGCTGTTTGTTACTAATGAGTATTACACATTTGGAGTTTGTGCAGAAAAAATAAATAGAACAAAAGGAATGCTATCAATAGTGTAACATACCTAAACTGCGGCATACCGACCCACCCCTACACCAAACACAAGCAGGAGATTTTCAAGCACAAATGCTTTGTTTTTTTGAAGACAAAATACAGCAAACTGGATCCTGACAGTAAATGGGCTTACTGGCGCAAAACCTTTTTTTTGTTTGTGAAACTAAATGCAAGTAAATGCCAAGAGTGTCAGCTTCGGTGGTGGTTTGAAACATGTGGGCAGTGAAGCTGGCAGCAGGAAGCCTGGCTGGCAGGGCTAGAGTTCAAAGCCTGCAGCTCCAGCAGCGTTTACCACTCACTGCATAACACTGAACACACAAAGCAGAGCCAAGGTGGCACCGCAGCTTAGGATACTGACCCCAAAACACTGCACACTGCACACTGCACACTGTTTCTCCTTCTGGTGCGTAACATGCAAACTGGATGCCACTGCAACCAATCCGAACAAACCACTAAGAAAAAATAAAAAAATGAAGCACTCCTAAAACTTTGTGGACTTTGTTGAACCTTCCATAATGTATTCTTGTTTCCAAAGCATTAGCTGCTCAACACAAACAGAGTATTCCACAGTATGGCCTCTTAACACTTTCTAGTTTAATTGTATAAGTTTCTAATATGGCTTAAAACGCTGCTCAGATTAGTGTGGCAACAACATGTTGTAATGCTTCTTTTACAGCACATTAACGGACTCAGTAGCAGTGCTGAACACAAAGGGTTATATTGAATTGAGCAGAGTATTTTATTTATTTTTATACATACGAAAAAAAGATATACTGTACGTCAGTACCAGGGCAAATACCTGAATATGCATTCGAAGCCTAAAAATGAAATCTTTGTCTTCCAGAAAGTACGTATCAAAGTGTTTTGCCTTGCGTCAATTTACCACAGTGGCAGAATCCTCGAGGCAGCTTCTAAATTAGCAAGTGTAAAAATAGCTCAGTCTGTGTGTGATTTCTATATAATAAAACCAAATATCAACACAGCCACTCCTGGTGCCCGATTTACTGCTGGCTGTCAAAAACCAGCCTTCAGCCTTTTAACCAGAGTCCAGCCTGGGAAGAGCTTGCAGCACAAGCTGCCAAAGAGTGAGCTCTAACTCGCCAGGGCTGCAAAGATTTAGGAAGCAAGGCAGGTCGGGGTCCGTTTCCATCAGCAATTGAGACGTTTCCCAACACTGACCCCCTGCAAAGGAGATGTTTGAACAACGGTTTGTTCTTCTGTTTTGTCAAGATCCTAGTTTTTGTTATGTGGAATGTAATAGAATAATGTTATATAATTATGTGGAATGTAATATAAAAGAATAATGCTTTGACATGGACTGAGAAGCCTTGGTAAGAACGGTTTTTGGAATGATGTTTTGGAAATTGCCAGATATTGCATTACAGTGCTTTGTTTTTTCGCTGATTGATGTTCTTTGTATAATGTGCAGTCAGTGCTTTGGTGTTTTAGACACACTGATGTACCTGACATTGTTCATTTATTATGCCCTGATGTTACTGTAATAAAGCAGCTACAGCGTAGTACAATGACTCCCTCCGAGATACGATATTTTCACAACCGATGAATCCCTGGAACCAATTACACCAGATAACAGGTTCTAATCTATCTATCTATCTATCTATCTACACACACACACACAACTAGATGATTTCTTGTACCAAATAATCTGCCCAGCAACTCATGATACAGTACAGAATATCACTAAATGGTGTCCTACGAGGCTGGCTTGGAAGCACAGTGTGTTCTACATACCGCCACTGTTCAGACCATTCAAACAGGACTTTCTGTGTATCAAGGTTACAAAAAATAAAATCGAACTTCTCAAAGTGTATGCAAGTCTATCTGCAAATGTAAAACATCAAGGGGGGTCCTATTTGAATGATTTAAATGGTTCAATTGAACAGACCCCCAGTACTTTGCACAGGGTGACAATAGGCCTGATTCTCAAAGCAGTTTGTTCCAAATCATCATAAGCACAATTTTCTCAATGGAAACCCCCGCCAATTAAACATCTAAAACGAATAGGACCCAACTCGATACGTCATTCATCCCCTGGATTAAAAGTCTTTGTTGTTTATTTCTGCTTTGGTAACTTTATTGGGTGCATTTCCCCCTTCAAAAAACAAGAAAACAAAGAAAGTGTGCTAATGACAACCTGGAGCAAATCGCTTTGACAATTCATCCCAATGTGTTAAAGTTAAACCAACAAATCATTGCAGGGTTACCAGCGCACTTTACACCAAGGGACTTGCTGGGTTCAGAACCAAAGGAAAAAAATCTAATCATGAAGAGGAAAGCCGTGTCCTCCGGGGGTCTTGGAAAAGAACAAGATTTGACATGTACTTTATTAACTATCAGTTCTGTCTAACAAAAGAGAACAGAACCTGCTAGCGAAGTTCTTTACTTGAAACTGCGAGACAACCCAGTTTCTGTTTTTCACTGAGGCTTTGTGGAGTGTGGTAAACACTCCTGCATTTGCAAGCAGGTGCCTCTTCAAGGCAGCAGTGTGTGCGTGCGTGTGAGTGCGTGCGTGTGTGCATGTGCATGTGCGTGTGCGTGTGCGTGTGCATGGAGGGCAGGAGGAGGAGGCATACATCCCAAGGCTATGAATTGTTCCACTCCTGCATCATGAAGGCTGGTAAACAACACAGTTAGATGAACCAATCTATAATTCAGCGGGTGCCATCAATATTAATCAACGCCCATTTTAATTTTGGATGCATAGCATGAAAGGCACTTTGCAAGTGTGTTTATGCGGTACATTTTTAAGTGTAGAATCTAGCACAGCAATTCCTTGTTCTAATCTAGGACTGTTCTGTGTGTTTTGACACTTGCACTGACTGTTGCATTCCCTGTCTGAACTGTAATGCATTGTGCTATGATCATAGACTGCTGCTCTGCTTTTAGCCAACGTGAATATCAATAAATTGAGTCAGATAAAGTACAGTAAATGCATTCTCCACAGATCAGCCCTAACACCCCATTTTAGGGGTGTGCTGATTCATCGAGCCACACAGTGAACCGTGATATTTCTCAACCATACCATTTCCATACAGTAAGTAAAATTTGATCTGCTAACATAAACACGCACTCATTTGTGTCTACAAATATTATTTGTGAGCCTCACCTACCAATCACTGTGTTCAGGGTGTTTCTGTCAAGTCTTCCGGCAGCGGAGTGAAACGGAAGCTGAGCGGAGATGGGTTTTTAATGTTGATAATCTCATCAGGGTGACAGCGAAATTCAACCTGCTCTGGACGGTTTAAAATCCAGTGTGGATTCTCTGCATGTTCTTGAGAAGAGTCATGCTGTGTATAAAATGTGCAAGATTTGAATTTGCAGGGTTCCTGACTGGGAATAAAATGGTTGCAAATGCAACAAATATATCTATCTATCTATCTATCTCTATATCTGTCTATCTAGTCAACAGTTTTTTAGGGGTTAGGCGCATTGGCACCTGTAACACAAAAATGCTGCCTCCCCCTTTAAAAGCATGCCTCAATATTTATGAATGGGCTAAGACGTCGGTCTGTAAGAGGAAAACATGCATATCACATGTTTAATAAACTGAAGAGCGCGAAGGACGGCAACAAATATACACCCTGGATAACAGCGTCTGCTAAGAAATAAATAACAACAACAACAACAAATACACTAATAATAATAACAACAATTTCATGGAATACAAATGCTTGTAAGCACAGAGAGGTGCTGTATTCACACCAGAGGAATACGGGAATCCCAGTTTCATGCAGCACTTGTGACGCTGACCAGACGTGTTGTGTAAACATTTAGCATGTAATATCAGAAATAGCAGAGCCACCTCACTGCAATTTAAACATGTTTCTACTGAAAAATAAATGTCAGCATTTACTCATAAGAGCTGTGTGTGTTAAATGCTGTCAGGTCAGGACTTCACATGGAGCATGGGGGCTGCAGCATGCTATTCCCATGTTACAGCTTTCACTGTACACAATTAAAATACACACATGCAGAGTTCACTGTAGTCATCAGCTGCACAGATTAACCATTCAGCAGTGTGGCAATAAATACGTGAGTATAGACATGAAGTCACTGTTTTAGAGTCACTTTAGTGTCTAACAAGTTGTTGCATTTTAAGCAGTTGAATATTGTAACAACCAACTTGCTCCTGAAGTGGCTCCAGCAATTGGATTTGACCGACGAGCCACTGGCTCCTAAGATAACAACTGTGTCTGGAGCCTGGATTTGTAATTTTGTTTTAAAGAAATGGATTTTAAAGAATAAACAGGAAACAAAAGCAAAACAGGCTGTGAAGCTCGTTTGAACAGAAGTGCTTTACCAGTGTTATTGCAATGGTAACCCAGCCCTACCCCCTTTACTGTGAGGAATCAAGCAATCTCCCCCACACCCCCTCTCTGTCCAGCACTGCCTCTCAGTCACAAACACTTCATGCTGAATTGAGCTTCACCAGGCCTGTCGATCACACAGTGCAGGAGCACAGAGGAGCACAGTGCCCAGACCCGCTGCCAACAACAGAGCTTCAGTGCCTATTGAGCACAACGCAGGCACACTGGACAGCACTCTCCTCGGGGACAGAAGGTCACTGCTCCCAAACCAGCATGGTATGCGAGGGAAACACAGCATGCTGTTCGGGATAAGCTAGTTTTGAGATAACCTGAATAAGCTCTATCTACAGTCTGAGCAGGAGAAACCCTGCTAAAAGCACCTACTATTACAAACCCCACGTGCATGGTGCTGAGGACTTCTAGATGGCAAAACCTCAATCCAAAACTTTCCATTCCAACGGTACAGCTTAAAAACAAAAAGAAGTTCCCTATTTATTTATTTAGGAAATGTGTTTTCATGATGTACAAGTTCATACTATACTAGCTTTTTTGTTTCTGTAAAGTGTAAGACATTGTTTTTATCTGTGTGCATGTTGGTTGTGTGTGTGCGTGCGTGTGTGCGTGCGTGTGTGTGTGCATGTTGGTTGTGTGCGTGCGTGCGTGCGTGTGTGTGTGTGCATGTTGGTTGTGTGCGTGCGTGTGTGTGTGAATGCGTGTGTGTGTGTGTGTGTGCATGTTGGTTGTGTGCGTGCGTGCGTGCGTGTGTGCATGTGTGCGTGTGTGTGTGTGTGTGTGCGCGTGCGTGCGTGTGTGCATTGCTGTGGAAATGTATTACAGTTATCTATCCAGGGATGTCTCTGAGCAACAACAGCCCTTGTTCTGTTCCCCGTTGCTGTGATCCTGAACAGACACAAGACTGGCAAAGAAGGATTCTTCCTATTCTGATAGGAGACTGTGTGGTCCAGTGGTTAAAGAAAAGGGCTTGTAACCAGAAGGTCCCCGGTTCAAATCCCACCTCAGCCACTGTGTGACCCTGAGCAAGTCACTTAACCTCCTTGTGCTTCGTCTTTCGGGTGAGATGTAATAGTAAGTGACTCTGCAGCTGATGCATAGTTCACACACCCTAGTCTCTGTAAGTCGCCTTGGATAAAGGCGTCTGCTAAATAAACAAATAATAATAATAAAGACAGGAAAAGAAGGCAGCGCTTTTTCTCTGCTGCCCTTGAGGGTTTCGGTCTAGGAGACAAGGGAAAAGTTTACCCAAGATTCCTATATGATGTTTTTTTGTTTAAACAAGAAAAAGAATGGTCAGCAGCAATATACAGTGCTGTGCCTTCTGTTAAAGTAATCCAGATCTGAACTATTCAAACCATATCCAAGATCCCATCTTTGGTATTGTACAACCTGCACCACAACGAACACTTAAAACACTCCAGCACAGCAGCTCAGTGCCTTATAAAGCTGCTTTATCAGCTCCCTGCACCACAACGAACACTTAAAACACTCCAGCACAGCAGCTCAGCACCTTATAAAGCTGCTTTATCAGCTCCCTGCACCACAACGAACACTTAAAACACTCCAGCACAGCAGCTCAGCACCTTATAAAGCTGCTTTATCAGCTCCCTGCACCACAACGAACACTTAAAACACTCCAGCACAGCAGCTCAGTGCCTTATAAAGCTGCTTTATCAGCTCCCTGCACCACAACGAACACTTAAAACACTCCAGCACAGCAGCTCAGTGCCTTATAAAGCTGCTTTATCAGCTCCCTGCACCACAACGAACACTTAAAACACTCCAGCACAGCAGCTCAGTGCCTTATAAAGCTGCTTTATCAGCTCCCTGCACCACAACGAACACTTAAAACACTCCAGCACAGCAGCTCAGTGCCTTATAAAGCTGCTTTATCAGCTCCCTGCACCACAACGAACACTTAAAACACTCCAGCACAGCAGCTCAGTGCCTTATAAAGCTGCTTTATCAGCTCCCTGCACCACAACGAACACTTGGAAAAACGCTCCACTCTCGTCTCTCTGAGGCACCCATCCTCCAGTACACCTTACTCTACACCTTTTCTTCTTGCATCACAATCCCATCCCTAACCCTTAAATACACAGTTTCGAGCTCTGTGTAGCTCTCTCTGCTTGTTCATCGCATTGATGCAGTTCCTGAAATGTTTCACTCCCTTTCTAATCTTCCCAGCAGTTAAGAAATCACCACCCTCCCCCATCTTTGATTTTTTGCTCAATACTTCTCCATTCCATTATGATTTATTTATTTATTGTTTTAACACAACATGTTCAAAAATAATTATTTTAACCCACCACTTAAAAACAGATATTGATAGCCTTTCAAACAGCCTCCCCCTCCCTGCCTCAAAGTGTTCATTGCTACCTTCCCCTTTAAGCATTGCACTAACTACTGATTTTAACTGAGATGTGATATTCTGTAATGTGATTTTCTGTACTGTGATATTTTATCAAGTGATATTTTGTAATCACTGTATGTCTGCTATGAAATCAATAACACTAACAGTGTACTGTACCAAAGTGCTCATGTGCTCTCCAGCTACAGGACACCCCAATGGAGGGCAGATTGAAGACGCTGCTGCCTTTCTCCCACTCTGACAAGTACTGCATCCCAGGTTAAAACCACCACCACTAAACCAAGTTCAGTGGGTATCCCAAAACAAAGAGGAGGCTGGGCATTGGCAATGCAGCACTATGTTTAAATACACTGTGTACTGTAGCATCAGATCCACAGTATGATTTGTTTGTTTAGCAGACCCTTTATCCAAGTCCACTTAGGGTGTGTGAACTATGCATCAGCTGCAGAGTCACCTACAACATCATCTCTGGAGCACAAGGAGGTAAAGTGACTTGCTCAGGGTCACGCAGTGAGTCAGTGAGTGAGTTGGGATTTTTAACCACTGGACCACACAGCCTCCTATGTGTAACTAAATAAAATATTATGAATGACAGGGGTGGCAGAGGGGAGTATATTCACCTTTACCACACAGGTTCAGCTAGCAAACCCTGTTTACAAACTGACAGGCAAGAGCTGCTGACTGGGGGAAGTACTGCGTCCAATACTGGGTCCATGAGGGAGATTCTCACAAAACCTGATCTGCAATATAGGATGGGAACTGCTGTGGCTCAGCCTTTTACCAACACGGTCTAAAACATGACCTGATTCTAAAACAAGCTTCACTGTGTAATAATATTATCACCATTGTGCTTTTATATAAAAAGATCATTTTTCTTATAATGCTTTTACTTGAATTGCTTGAGGTGTGTTGCTGTAGAATTCAGGGTTTGCAAAGACAGCATGAATGGTGTCCAGTTTACTACATTCTTGACTTTACAAGACAGATGTATAGACTCCTCCTGCTGCACTGGGATGTGTGCCTGTATGTGAACGCAACGCAACCTCTAACCCATTGTCAGAATGTGCATCTATAACCCATGGGTCAAATCTTACACCGAGATGTGTCCCAGTTGTGATCCGGTTATACAAAGAGTAAACATATTAATGTAAATAAAGAAACAAACACAGTGTGAGCTTTGAGTGTACTAGCCCTCCCCCCCTCCTCTTATTAGGGCCCCATGGCGGGTAGCTTTACCTTAAAGTAGCCCCCCTCGTACAGTGTGTTGGGGGGCCCAAAGATCGCCACCTCCCAGTTGTAAAGATCGGACTCCTCCACTAGGGTTATGCGGAACCCCTCCACCGGCTCCTCCTGCAGAGACTTGAGCTCCAACATCAGCGCTTTCTGCGAGCTGGGCATCTGCTGTTGAGCCATGCTGCAGTACAGTCGGACCCGGGCGACACTAGTAATACAAATCAGTCGGAATCTCGGATGCTGAGATGGCCTCGGACTGTGATTGTGTGCAGGAGGCTCCGGTTCCCAGCTGAGTCGATGAAGTTAAACGGGACCACCAACTTCTGAAATACATCCACCGATGACTAGTATTGGTCGGAAACCCAATTTATGTTGTGTCAGCCCTGGGAAAAAAAGCAGTCTTAATGAGGAATGGACCTCGATCAATCCCAAACAGGCCAAGCAAATCCCGGTCCAGAAGATTTATTAAGAACGGGTTAATCCCCAAACTCGGGTTAAATCTGACCAAGAGCCAGTCTGAACGTACCCGATCCGAAGTCCCCCAAAACAGAACAGATCCGACTAAACAAACGCGAGGGGAACGGATGTGTCTTCCTTGAGTTAATTATGGGATGTCGATTCGAAGTACAAGGCGTGCTGGGGTCGGCGTCCTGGACCAAACCGAACCGAGAAATCAGGCCGCAGAGGTGGGGGTAAACTGGGGAAGGGTTATCGAAGGGGGGAGGGGAGAGAGTGTGAAGAATCCATTTACAACCCACAATAACCAATCCTAAAACAAGAAACAAAAGAGCTGTTAGAATTTAAAACAACAACGCGACTCTTGCCATGGAAGGAGCAGAAGCACAAACAAAAAAAAATAATAATAATCTCACTTTGTTTCAACTTGACTCATTCCGCAATGCTGCTATCATTGACAGAAATAATAATAATAATAAAAAAAACAAAAAAAAAACTGAAATTATAACATGAAAAAAGAAATGGCAATGCAGCTCCGGGGTCCGACTTTACAAAAGAAGCAGGCAGGCGAACTATCGAGGTGCTGTTGTTAAGAAATATAAACCAAAGAGGGGGTTATTTAAACCCGAGTTCTGCGTAAACAAACAAACAAACAAAAAACAACAGTCCAGCCGCTTGGCTTCCTTCTCTTATCCGAGGTGATATATGTTAGATCACGGGTCTCCTAGCTCCTCCGAGTCCTTCCAGTTTCTGGGCTTATTTATTTATTTATTTCCTTTGCCAAACAGCCGGGGAAACAAAATCTCTCCCGCTGCCCCCTTCGCCCCCGTCCAGCCGCCTGCGCCTCCGTTTTCGGTGAATTATTATTATTTATTTTTTTTAATCTCAGTTTTGATACAGTGTCTCGGTTATACGGTAACCCCAGCTGAGTTAACACGTCTTATAGTGTATTATGTCTTGTGGTCGGTGCTTATTTATCTTATTTTAGTTAGAAGTAAAGAGAGTCTTGGATACAGATGGATCTCTTCGGCTTCCGGCTGTGCTGAAGCTGCTGTGCTGCTCCGCCCTCACGTCGCCAAGCGACCCCAACACGCACAGGGTCACAGCTGCCGTGCGCGCCCACCGCTCAAGCGCGTCCCCGGCGCTTCCCCAGTACTAAAATCGATAACTAATATTGTATTGGTTCATAAATTGGTTGAACAAAAATCACATTGCTAAAATCATTGTAACTGCCTTTGTTACCATTGCCTTATACGGACTTATAGTTACACACTTACTAGCCAGAACGTACAGTACTGTGCAAAAGTTTTAGGCAGGTGTGAAAAAATGCTGTAAAGTAAGAATGCTTTCAAAAATAGATATGTTAATAGATTATATTTATCAATTAACTAAATGCAAAGTGAGTGAACAGAAGAAAAATCTAAATCAAATCCATATTTGGTGTGACCACCCTTTGCCTTCAAAACAGCAAAAAGCATCAATTCTTCTAGGTACACTTGCACACAGTTTTTGAAGGAACTCGGCAGGTAGGTTGGCCCAAACATCTTGGAGAACTAACCACAGTTCTTCTGTGGATTTAGGCAGCCTCAGTTGCTTCTCTCTCTTCATGTAATCCCAGACAGACTCGATGATGTTGAGATCAGGGCTCTGTGGGGCCATACCATCACTTCCAGGACTCCTTGTTCTTCTTTACTCTGAAGATAGTTCTTAATGACTTTCGCTGTATGTTTAAGGTCATTGTCATGCTGCAGAATAAATTTGGGGCCAATCAAATGCCTCCCTGATGGTATTGCATGATGGATAAGTATCTGCCTGTACTTCTCAGCATTGAGGAGACCATTAATTCTGACCAAATCCCCAACTCCATTTGCAGAAATGCAGCCCCAGACTTGCAAGGAACTTCCACCATGCTTCACTGTTGCCTGCAGACACTCATTCGTGTACGCTCTCCAGCCCTTCGACGAACAAACTGCCTTCTGCTACAGCCAAATATTTCAAATTTTGACTCATCAGTCCAGAGCACCTGCTGCAATTTTTCTGCACCCCAGTTCCTGTGTTTTTGTGCATAGTTGAGTCACTTGGCCTTGTTTCCACATCGGAGGTATGGCTTTTTGGCAGCAAGTCTTCCATGAAGGCCACTTCTGACCAGACTTCTCCGGACAGTAGATGGGTGTACCAGGGTCCCACTGTTTTCTGCCAATTCTGAGCTGATGGCACTGCTGGACATCTTCCGATTGCGAAGGGAAGTAAGCATGATGTGTCTTTCATCTGCTGCAGTAAGTTTCCTTGGCCGACCACTGCGTTTACGGTCCTCAACGTTGCCCGTTTCTTTGTGCTTCTTCAAAAGAGCTTGGACAGCACATCTGGAAACCCCTGTCTGCCTTGAAACTTCTGCCTGGGAGAGACCTTGCTGATGTAGCATAACTACCTTGTGTCTTGTTGCTGTGCTCAGTCTTGCCATGGTGTATGACTTTTGACAGTAAACTGTCTTCAGCAACCTCACCTTGTTAGCTGAGTTTGGCTGTTCCTCACTCAGTTTTATTCCTCCTACACAGCTGTTTCTGTTTCAGTTAATGATTGTGTTTCAACCTACATATTGAATTGATGATCATTAGCACCTGTTTGGTATAATTGTTTAATCATACACCTGACTATATGCCTACAAAATCCCTGACTTTGTGCAAGTGTACCTAGAAGAATTGATGCTGTTTTGAAGGCAAAGGGTGGTCACACCAAATATGGATTTGATTTAGATTTTTCTTCTGTTCACTCACTTTGCATTTAGTTAATTGATAAATATAATCTATTAACATGTCTATTTTTGAAAGCATTCTTACTTTACAGCATTTTTTCACACCTGCCTAAAACTTTTGCACAGTACTGTATATGTTTATTAGTGTTCAGTGGCTAACTGTTCAAGTTGAGAGTGTTCTTTCTGCTGCACTCTGTCAATGACATTCTGTGTGAGATCTACACATGATGTCCCAACAAATGCCCCACCGCTGGTATCTCTGTATTCCTATGTCCCAATACTGGTTGAAGCAGACTAACACATGTTCACGTTTCTCAATGCCTCTGGCATCACGTGAGGTTAGGTGTACAAGAACACTGTGTCTGTGTGTTCCTTGCATGGCACAAATGTGTTGTGACCTTGGCAGCTGCTTATTCATTCATTTCACTGTAAGTTCTCCCAACGTCAGTAATGCAATGGTCAACGTGACCCTTGTAACTTAGTTCAACACCTAACTAGTGCTTCTGCTGTGAGCTGGGTGAGAGTGCTGGCATTCCTCCGCTTGTGACAGACACTAGCAGATGGACTGAAACATGAAAGCGCTACACTAATGTTTCCCTTATATTCCAGAGCAAGCTCTGTAGTGGAGAGGCGAGTACGGGCCCCATGCTGATGTCAGGATTATTAACTGATCAGCCGCTAGGAGGAGATTCATTACACCCCACATTAGAAGTTCTGTGAATGGTTCACCTAGTGAAAGCACATCCTCGCGGGTGGTAGCTCGCTGGTTTCGTACCACTTCATGCCACATTGCCGATCTCGGCTGGGGGCTCACAGGGCTGCTACATCTGCCTTTGTGCTCCCATGTGTTAGGGAAGGAAATCTAAGGATACAGTCGTTCTGAAATCCAGGCAGACCCGAGCGAGACCGGGCATTGCTTAGGTTTAACAGGTGGAAAGAGGCGATTGGCTGGACAGTGTGAATCAAGGTTGCCTGCTGACCTGCAGTCATCCATATTTGTAAGTGGCTTGCAACTGTGAGGTGACATTTGAACTGGGCATTTCAAATTGGGTGGAAAAACCAAGGGGCAAAATCTGCCCCTGGCATGACCACACAATGTGACTGCCCTTGTGCGACAGTAGTGGGGGTTTCCAGCGAGTGGCAGGGGTGCTACTCAGGAGAGATTGACAGGAAGAGGGGACCTAGTGCACAAGTGGAGGCTGAGCGTGAAACTGATACCAGCACCTTAACCACTGTGCAAAAGAGCCGGCATTATCTAGTGAGAGCTGTTCCAGACCTGCTATATGTCTCTTTGTGTATACTACCGTATTTACACTGCAGGGGCACTCTCTGTGAGAGCTGTTCCAGACCTGCTATATGTCTCTTTGTGTATACTACCGTATTTACACTGCAGGGGCACTCTCTGTGAGAGCTGTTCCAGACCTGCTATATGCCTCTTTGTGTATACTACCGTATTTACACTGCAGGGGCACTCTCTGTGAGAGCTTGTTCCAGACCTGCTATATGCCTCTTTGTGTATACTACCGTATTTACACTGCAGGGGCACTCTCTGTGAGAGCTGTTCCAGACCTGCTATATGCCTCTTTGTGTATACTACCGTATTTACACTGCAGGGGCACTCTCTGTGAGAGCTGTTCCAGACCTGCTATATGCCTCTTTGTGTATACTACCGTATTTACACTGCAGGGGCACTCTCTGTGAGAGCTGTTCCAGACCTGCTATATGCCTCTTTGTGTATACTACCGTATTTACACTGCAGGGGCACTCTCTGTGAGAGCTGTTCCAGACCTGCTATATGCCTCTTTGTGTATACTACAGTATTTACACTGCAGGGGCACTCTCTGTGAGAGCTGTTCCAGACCTGCTATATGCCTCTTTGTGTATACTACAGTATTTACACTGCAGGGGCACTCTCTGTGAGAGCTGTTCCAGACCTGCTATATGCCTCTTTGTGTATACTACCGTATTTACACTGCAGGGGCACTCTCTGTGAGAGCTGTTCCAGACCTGCTATATGCCTCTTTGTGTATACTACCGTATTTACACTGCAGGGGCACTCTCTGTGAGAGCTGTTCCAGACCTGCTATATGCCTCTTTGTGTATACTACCGTATTTACACTGCAGGGGCACTCTCTGTGAGAGCTGTTCCAGACCTGCTATATGCCTCTTTGTGTATACTACCGTATTTACACTGCAGGGGCACTCTCTGTGAGAGCTGTTCCAGACCTGCTATATGCCTCTTTGTGTATACTACCGTATTTACACTGCAGGGGCACTCTCTGTGAGAGCTGTTCCAGACCTGCTATATGCCTCTTTGTGTATACTACCAGTATTTACACTGCAGGGGCACTCTCTGTGAGAGCTGTTCCAGACCTGCTATATGCCTCTTTGTGTATACTACCGTATTTACACTGCAGGGGCACTCTCTGTGAGAGCTGTTCCAGACCTGCTATATGCCTCTTTGTGTATACTACCGTATTTACACTGCAGGGGCACTCTCTGTGAGAGCTGTTCCAGACCTGCTATATGCCTCTTTGTGTATACTACCGTATTTACACTGCAGGGGCACTCTCTGTGAGAGCTGTTCCAGACCTGCTATATGCCTCTTTGTGTATACTACCGTATTTACACTGCAGGGGCACTCTCTGTGAGAGCTGTTCCAGACCTGCTATATGCCTCTTTGTGTATACTACCGTATTTACACTGCAGGGGCACTCTCTGTGAGAGCTGTTCCAGACCTGCTATATGCCTCTTTGTGTATACTACCGTATTTACACTGCAGGGGCACTCTGTGAGAGCTGTTCCAGACCTGCTATATGCCTCTTTGTATATACTACCGTATATACTCTTGTTCACTCTTACTACCCCGTGTCACTCTTGTTTTTTACAATAACGTAGACAAGCAATTTATTTACAACAACACTGTACAGAAAGGACTGGACGGCTTCTTGTGCTGCAGAGCAGTCCTACAGAAAGAGTATGGTCACATATCTCACTTCAACTACCTGTTATTAAAGCTGATTTATTCTCCTTAATTCAAAGTAGGTTATTCCCTGTCCCTGATAGCCTTTCATCAATAACCAATTACACCTGCTGAAAATAACAGCGGTTTTAGGTTAAGCGTTTAGCATTATTTTATTTTTTTACATGTTTAAACCTTTAGAATAAATATCTGAATATTTGAAAAGTATAATAACTGTGTGGAAAAAGTCAAATCATTTTAATTTGTATTACAAATCATTCTTAAGAATGACACGACTCGAAGGTGATTCACACCCCCTGACTAGGTGGCAGTAGCACATGGAGTGAGGATTGGATCTGGTTGCTACACGCTTCTTTGTCAGCCAGCGCTCGTCTATTGCTTTGAGCCGCGGCTGCTCCAGCGCAGGACCTCTTGAGAAGCTACGCGGCTCTGCAGACTTTTAAGCCGGTGGATGCGTGACCTGGTGACGTCTTTTCCGGCTGAGTTCACGCAGACGATGAATTTGGACAGGTGTTCCGCAGAATCTGTCCAGACTTTGCAAAGTCTGCGTAAGTATTTGAACTATTTTTGTCCCAGATCAAAATACAATACTGTCTAATATAAAAATACGTTTATATTATCTCTTTATAGCAGGGACTGTTTCTACTATACTTTTTCTGATCATGCTGTAAATTATGAATCTGGTGGAGGAACTTCGATAGATCCACTTCTTCTGCGATTTGAATTTCTCTCAACACCACCTCCATTTCGGTTCTGCTCAGAACTGTTGTTCATCTACCAAAGCTGTCCACGCTGCGTCTGCACAGACCGTGACGTGACGCGCAGACTCCCGTCTGCAATCAAGCCGGCAACAAAGTGTCGTGACCTCACGCTTAATTCTGCCTCATGAATATGCATGAGCCAATCCAGAACGAGGCTAGCGGGTTAAAACCAAAACAATCATGGCGGCCAACGTTAGTTATAGTGATCGCGATCTGTCTTTTGTGCTGGAATTAACATTTTGAACAATGAAAACTTACATTAAAACCAAATCTAAGAACTCTGGACAAAAGCATGTCTCCAAGGGTGTACAGTCTTACAAGGAGGCCAGTGTGCATGCGCCGAGTGATTGATAATGAGCAGCATTCACTTCTCACACTTGGCTGTGGTTTGTCGACACTACAATGTGAAAATAATCATGCAAAAGTCACTATCTTCTCTAAGTGCCATTCTTTTGTAAACATGCATATGCTATAAAGAGTGCTCGAATTGTAAACTTTTAACAAAAGGAACTGCACGGATTGAACACAATGCATTCTGTGCCCCCTCCCACCGCACACGAATATACCTGTACTTCCACAACATCACAATCATATCTGTGTGAAACACGAATATGACTTGCAGGTAAGCCGTGACCCTGCGTTCCATTTCGAGGTTAAAGGCTGGAATGCCTGTGCTGTTCTATCGCACGTGTCGTTTCCTCAGCCAACTCCAAGAACTCCTGGAACTGCGACTGCCGTACACCGGTTACCAAGACTTCAAACAGTCGCAAAATCTCCTGCCGTACGTTAGCGTGTGGTGCACCCAAGCTTCAGTGGGCGGGGAAATTAAAGACCATCAGAACTCTCAGTTAAACCAATCAAAGCGAGCGATCCTACAGCAGCCTGACCCCACCAATAGGGGACGACAAGGGGCGCGGTTTCGGTGTAAGTGGGTTAGATTGTCCACGTGAATGTTCCACGTGAGTCTAACACGCAAGCCTGTGGACTGATGCGTGATTGTGATGTGCAGGAAATACCAACCTAACACAAATAAAAAACAATAATATCTTAATAGAGTAGAATATGAAGATGAAGATGAAGAGGAAAGTGCAGGAGACGGCGGTGATGGAGAAGGAGAAGGAAAACGAGGTACGATGTGATCATAATAAGACTAGTGAGCGTAGATTAAGCACATGACCGCATTTTAAAAAATGTTTATTTCAAATGTGTGTGTTTAAATGATATGGCTATTATTAATACGAATATCAGAATCCAACAGTTATTCAGTGCAAATAATATATATATATATATATATATATATAGAGAGAGAGAGAGAGAGAGAGAGAGAGAGAGAGAGATACATACACTACCGCATTGGCTTTGATGGAACGCCAGGTTGGATGGATGGATAGATAGATAAATAGATAGATAGATAGATAGATGTGCACTACCGCATTGGCTTTGATGGAACGCCAGGCGGATGAAAATAAGACTCCCATTGTTTATCAGTTATCACATCCATTCCAGGTTTTAATACGAGCTTTATTAGACACAGTATTTATGGAGCAAGCACAGGTGTGTCTTCCTATACTTACTGTAAAACCCGGAATGGATCAAGTTGCTGTGCAGTGGGAGCCTTGTGTCCATCCCTAGCCTGAGGTCTACTGACTCTGTACAGTTTACCCCAAGTGTTTAAAGTTGAAGAATAAATGGTTCCGGTTCAGAACCTGCCAGTGTGAGCAGACTGTGGAGAACATGAACATTTCCACTGTCTGTTCTGTAAGATAACAGAGTTGAGGACTATCCCAGCATGACAGCTTTGTGTACATCTCGTTCACACCTTTGTGTTCTTTGCAGCTCAAAATCAGATAATGTTAGTGTTCTCTTACCTCGAATGATCGTTGTTGATTAATACCTGTCCGATATTACATTAGGAAGTTAGTTACCGATTGCACCTCTGCCAAGTGTCTGAATTGTGTTCATAAAGATTTACTGGCATGTGTTTGTGTTTGTGTGTGTCCCAGGAGGAGCTGTCGGACCTCTCGGAGGAGGAGGATGGAGACGAGGGCGGTGCTGGTCCAGGGGCCCAGGGAAGAGGAGCCGTGTTCAGAGGAAGAGTTTGGGGATGGGGTCCTGAAGCCTGTCAAACTGACCAAACAGGAGCTGTACAAACCCCCACTAATGAGGAGCTGAACCGCCTGCAAGAGACCGAGAGCCTCTTCCACTCCAGCCTGCTGAGGATGCAGGTGAGAGACGGCCTTCCCTTTCAGCCTCCTGGGGCAGCTCTTTTGCTCAGTGTGGGCCTGGGTGTCTCGGCTCTTTTGCTCAGGGTGGTCCTGGGTATCTCGACTCTTTTGCTCAGTGTGGGCCTGGGTATCGGCTCTTTTGCTCAGGGTGGTCCTGGGTGTCTCGGCTTTTTTCTCAGGGTGGTCCTGGGTATCTCGGCTCTTTTGCTCAGGGTGGTCCTGGGTATCTCGGCTCTTTTGCTCAGGGTGGGCCTGGGTATCTCGGCTCTTTTGCTCAGGGTGGTCCTGGGTATCTCGGCTCTTTTGCTCAGGGTGGGCCTGGGTGTCTTGGCTCTTTTGCTCAGGGTGGTCCTGGGTGTCTCTGCTCTTTTGCTCAGGGTGGTCCAGGGTATCTCGGCGCTCTGCTGCTCAGGGTGGGCCTGGGTATCTCGGCTCTTTTGCTCAGGGTGGGCCTGGGTATCTCGGCTCTTTTGCTCAGGGTGGGCCTGGGTATCTCGGCTCTTTTGCTCAGGGTGGTCCTGGGTGTCTCGGCTCTTTTGCTCAGTGTGGGCCTGGGTATCGGCTCTTTTGCTCAGGGTGGTCCTGGGTGTCTCGGCTTTTTTCTCAGGGTGGTCCTGTGTATCTCGGCTCTTTTGCTCAGGGTGGTCCTGGGTGTCTCGGCTCTTTTGCTCAGGGTGGTCCTGGGTATCTCGGCTCTTTTGCTCAGGGTGGTCCTGGGTATCTCGGCTCTTTTGCTCAGGGTGGTCCTGGGTATCTCGGCTCTTTGCTCAGGGTGGTCCTGGGTATCTCGGCTCTTTGCTCAGGGTGGGCCTGGGTGTCTCGGCTCTTTGCTCAGGGTGGGCCTGGGTGTCTCGGCTCTTTGCTCAGGGTGGGCCTGGGTATCTCGGCTCTTTTGCTCAGGGTGGGCCTGGGTATCTCGGCTCTTTTGCTCAGGGTGGGCCTGGGTATCTCGGCTCTTTTGCTCAGGGTGGGCCTGGGTATCTCGGCTCTTTTGCTCAGGGTGGGCCTGGGTATCTCGGCTCTTTTGCTCAGGGTGGGCCTGGGTGTCTCGGCTCTTTTGCTCAGGGTGGGCCTGGGTATCTCGGCTCTTTTGCTCAGGGTGGTCCTGGGTGTCTCGGCTCTTTTGCTCAGGGTGGTCCTGGGTGTCTCGGCTCTTTTGCTCAGGGTGGGCCTGGGTATCTCGGCTCTTTTGCTCAAGGTGGGCCTGGGTATCTCGGCTCTTTTGCTCAGGGTGGTCCTGGGTATCTCGGCTCTTTTGCTCAGGGTGGGCCTGGGTATCTCGGCTCTTTTGCTCAGGGTGGGCCTGGGTATCTCGGCTCTTTTGCTCAGGGTGGGCCTGGGTGTCTCGGCTCTTTTGCTCAGGGTGGTCCTGGGTGTCTCGGCTCTTTTGCTCAGGGTGGTCCTGGGTGTCTCGGCTCTTTTGCTCAGGGTGGTCCTGGGTGTCTCGGCTCTTTTGCTCAGGGTGGGCCTGGGCGTCTCGGCTCTTTTGCTCAGGGTGGGCCTGGGCGTCTCGGCTCTTTTGCTCAGGGTGGGCCTGGGCGTCTCGGCTCTTTTGCTCAGGGTGGTCCTGGGTGTCTCGACTCTTGCTCAGGGTGGTCCTGGGTGTCTCGACTCTTTTGCTCAGGGTGGTCCTGGGTGTCTCGGCTCTTTTGCTCAGGGTGGTCCTGGGTGTCTCGGCTCTTTTGCTCAGGGTGGTCCTGGGTATCTCGGCTCTTTTGCTCAGGGTGGTCCTGGGTATCTCGGCTCTTTTGCTCAGGGTGGTCCTGGGTGTCTCGGCTCTTTTGCTCAGGGTGGTCCTGGGTATCTCGGCGCTCTTTTGCTCAGGGTGGTCCTGGGTATCTCAGCTGTTTTGCTCAGGGTGGTCCTGGGTATCTCGGCGCTCTTTTGCTCAGGGTGGTCCTGGGTATCTCAGTCAGTGGGTCCTGGTTAAGACTCTTTAAAGGAGTCCTTAACAAGCTTTTAAAATGAATTCTCTTGGCTCTTATTAGCAGTATCTACTATACATTATTCCCGCTGGTGCAGCGTTTGTTCTGTTTAAGATCTTGCAACGTGCTGTACTTTGACTTCATGTGTAACCACGTGATGTACAGCTAAGGTACCGGGATGCAGCACTGTATCTGTAGTGTATCTGTAGTGTATAGTGTATCTATAGTGTATCTCTAGTGTATCTATAGTGTTAACACTGAAATAAAAAAAAAAAGAAGACGAAAGGTGGTGGAGAAACAAAGTTCTGTACATATTTGATTTAAGAATCATACTAACAGTAAGTAGCATGGAAATGGATTGTTTCAGCACACCTTTAAAGAATATATCTGTACTAGCTGAAGTACCTGGCACTGCCCAGGGAAATTCAATATTTCATGCATGACAAATTGCAACGGTATCGTTATGATTTCCTATAAGTTTCCGATCTTGGGTGTCACACGCTGCGCTCGGACCCCTTTCCTTTTTCTTTTTTAACGTTTTTGGGGGTTTTGCCATTTTTACATTTTTTTTAATTTTTGTTCTTTTTATTTATTTTTTTGGTTTTGTGGGTTTCTGTAATTTGAGATACATGGCTACTGTAGTGATCCAGCAATGGGGTTACTAAATAAAGTACCCCAGGGGTCAAAAGTTTGGATCCAAACATAACCCTCGACCTTCCCCTAGATGAAAGAGGAGGCCATGCAAAGTTTGGTTGCACTGGCTCCTGCGGGGTCCGAATGCATACAGACAGACAGACACACTTTCCCAAAGCCTGTCCAGTTTAAATTCATCTGCTTGTACTAATCTCTTGTATATGATGCATGTAAGCCCTGTGGTCCTGGATACAACCTAATGTCCCGTGTATTCCTCTCTGACCCCTGTGATATGGTAGTTCTTACCTGTTTTAATCTGCTTGATATATAAAATCCCCCAAGTGATGTGGTATAGCTCCTGTTAGACACGCACTGCTCTGTGTCTCCTGCATGATCCTGTTTGATTCTCTGAGCTCTGTGTGTTTGCTGTGCAGATGGAGGAGCTTCTGAAGGAAGTGACTCTTTCTGAGCGCAGGAGAAAGACGATCGACTCACTCGTGCAGGAAGTGACATCGCTGCTGGCTAGTGTCCCTGAGACGACTGACACAGAGGTAAGGGGTTAGTCGCCTAACCTACTGTAAAATCCATGCGCCTTACTTAGGGTTTGAACCACAAAATCATGCTACGCCTCTTATAATGCACGTTCTGCCAGAAATACTCAAAGAAACTGAATAAATTCAAATGTTTTGAGTCCTGAATGTTGTCTTGAAGACATTGAAAGAGATTTCTAGTCTTTGAAATGTTTGTCACTGAGTTTATTAGGTTTCTTTTAGTATTTCTGAATGTAGCACTATTGAGTGTTCAGTAGTCCAGGTAGTTTAACCATGCCTTTTTTAATAATACAAGTTACAACTACAGAGTAACATTCTCTGCAACAGTTCACTATGGTGCTATTGAAATAGAGGTTATTCCGCTTAAGAATCTTGTGAGCCAGGACTCTGACTTGCCTTGATATGAACCTCTCTGTCCTGGTGTGTCCCCCCAGCTGAGTGATCAGTCCTGGGTGCCATGTGGTATGAAGGTGCCCCTGCTGCAGGTCCCCTACTCTGTGAAGGGCCGCTTCAGAATGGCACCCCCCCTCTCTGTCAAGCTGGTGGGCAGCTACCCCCTGGGCACCTGCTCCAAACCTGACGTCAATGTGGACCTGGCCGTCACCATGCCAGCGGTAAGAAAGGCACGCCTCAATACAGAACGAATGGAGGCAGGATCGCTGATGCGTTGTCTTTGATTGGAGCTGTGTTTGTATGCCTGAATAATTAGTCTGACGTGCAGCTATAAATCGTTGGCTCCAGACTACAGCATTATAACGAGGGAGCATATTATGAACAATTGTAATTGCACGTGCATAGTGAAAGGCACAAAGCTGTCTCAGTGGAAAAGTCCTTTGAGAACTGTCTTGCACCATTGCAGCAGCTCAGTTATCTGAATTTTTAAATCAATCCTGAATTGAACAGGAGACCAGTGCAGTGATTTCTGAACTGGAGTAACAGGCTGTGAACGGCACGGGCGAGGCAGCACTCGGGCTGCATCCTTCTGAACCAGCTGGAGCCGATGTCATTTAGAATCAGGAAGGCCACAGTGATAGTTTCAATTTGAAAAGCAAACTTGAAAAAAAAAGAAAAGGTTGGAAATACCAATGGGTCGAGTGTCAGGGCTGTCTTTTAATCTGATCAAACAGGTAACACAGCAAGAACGATCCGCGATGTGGTACGGGACAGAAAAGCCAGAGCACTTGTTATGTTTGTTTGTTTGTTTGTTTTTATTTGTTTTCTGTTCTGTAGCACATCATGGATTGTTATTGTGGTGTTATCTGTCTGACAGTGTGAGCAGTAATCCTTACACTATCAGTGCACTAGAGCAGCCATTTGGAAAAGAGCTTTGAAACAGGCTTTAAAGTTTAAGTGTAAAAGTTGTCAGGATGTTAACAATGAAAAGAAAAATCACATGTACATTATTTAAACAGTTTTAGCAACACGTGGGGACGTGTAACGCTAGATTTTTCGGAACCCGGCTACTTACTTATGAAAATAACAAACAATTTAAAAAAAAATTAAAATAATAATAATTCTCCCTCCCTCCCTCCCCTATAAGATCCTGCACCCAAAGGACCACCTGAACCAGCGTTATCACCGCAAGAGGGCGCTGTACCTCACCGGCCTGGCACACCACCTGTCCTCCAGCCACGCCTTCGGCAGCCTGCGTTTCACCTATCACCATGGAAACCACCTGCGGCCCCTCCTTCTGCTCACTCCGCAGGGTAAGGTTCGGCCCAGCTGAGACAGAGGCTTCATAGCCAGTCAAAACACGCTGTGTGATGCCAGACGCTGGGTGGGATTGTGTGAACCAGGCAGCTTGTTTTAAATGTGTAGCTCGAACTATTCATAGTGTGAAAAAGTATTTTAAAATGTCATCTACAACAAATTGCCTTATAAGTTGCCTGCTGTTTCCTCGACTCGGTGTCTCTGCCTCTCTCTCTCCAGGTACGGAGGAGCGCTCGGTGACCCTGCGGCTCCACGTCTGCCCCCCCGCCGGGTTCTTCAAGCCGAGCCGATTCCACCCCCGCAAAAACAACGTGCGCACTGCCTGGTTCCTGGGCCAGGAGACCCCCCAGCAGGGTATGCAGCGCTCCGGGGGGCAAACTTACCCCCGTCTCTCCAGGAACTATCACCTGGAACCCAAAGTAGTCAAGAGCAGTGCCGTCACAGCTGCGCGAGTTTGCAATGATACTGCAGCACACCTGTGGTGGCCCTTCTTAGCTTCATCTGTCTGTACAGTTGCAGTGGTACAGAGTGAGCTGCAATATACGACCAATACATAGTAGAACTGGAAGCAATGCAAATTGTAATTCTTCATGCTTCGAAACAGATTCTGCAAGTTTTATTAAACTCCAATACCAGTAAACTCATGATCTACCATTCTAATGCTGCATGCATTTCCACACCAATTCCATTTATCAGTAATTCAGTCTAACTGTTTAACGGTCTAGGAAATACAACTGACACTTCATATAAGCAGGTTTTGAGAATACAGTTGGGTCCCAGTTTCACCAGATCCCATCAATCGGGAATCATACAGCTGGTAATTCCAGCGAGGAATTCCGTTTGACTATATTGGCATTATTGTCAACTTAAAATCTGCTAATCCAGGGATGGAAATAAGAATCCGATTGCATAGCAATTTGATCCATTCCTGGTTTTACTGTGAGTTTAATAAGACACACCTGAGCTTGTTCCCTATACACCGTGACGAATCAGGCTTGTATTAAAACCTGGAATGGGTGAAACTGCTCTGCAACAGGAGTCTTATTTCCATCCCTGTAATTGTACCATCCCTTTAAAATCAAGTGTGTGGAAATCCTGTGATGGGGACACTAGCTCAGCACTTTGTCTGCTGGTGTGTTGAAGTACGGCAGCTCAGACAACATGCTTGATACAAACTGAAACAAAACAAAGTGTCTCTCCTTTACTGCTTGGGTGTCACCATGCACATCAGGGAGCAGTGTGGTACTGTGAGAAGCTATGTATGGGTGTTTTCAAGCACGCATTTTTGAAGGTACAGTCAGCGCCGCTTCATTGGGACGCATTGGGAGATGTAAAAATGTCCCGAATGAGCAGCTGCACCAATTAAACGAGAGGCATTTGAGACGACCTTAGTCACACTGTTTATTTCTACGTGAAATGAGAATGAAATCACATCTTATCACAAGGCGAGACACCTGTGATGCTGACACACCAACACTGCTCAGGACAATAATGAATTCACGATCGGAACAACGGGGTACCTGAGTAACACAAGCGCATCACTGACTGTGTACATGCAACACGTGCAAAACGCTTTTTGGGGTGAGGCCAGCCCCCCCTTCTGTTCCTAACTGTCTGGTTTTTCTCCTGGTCTGGCTGTGTGTAGACATCAGCGAGCCACCCACCCCTCACTACAACAACTCTGTGCTGAGTGACATGCTGCTGGAGTCCCACAAGAGCTTCCTGTCTGCCAGCGCTGCCGACTTCCCTGGCTTCAGGGAGGGGGTGGCTGTGATCAAGGTGTGGCTGCGTCAGAGAGAGCTCCACCAGGTACAGTGCAGCTGCTCATTCACTCTGAGAACCACTGCCAAAGATCTCTGTCTGGGGAAACTGCTCAAGACCCCTTTTAGCAAAAGAACAGCAGCACGATTAAGGAACAATTTTCCAAAACGTTGGTCTACTTGCATTTTTTAGTTTCTTATCATTTTAGCTGCAGCAGCAGCACATCTGTCCCTCACAGATACAGGACAGGCTGAATGATAATGTGCAGTTATGCAGTTCATACCGAAAGGAAGGGTCTGGTGATTCTGCTGTCGTTTTCCCTGTGTGTGTGCTTTGCAGATTGTTTTCATCCTCTCATGGATCTGTGTCTCTCTCCCCTGCAGGGCTATGGCTGTTTCAGTGGCTTCCTGGCCTCCATGCTTGTCGCATACCTGCTCTCCAAACACAAGATCAACTCCATGATGAGCGCATACCAGGTGCTGAGGAACGTGCTCCAGTTTCTGGGTAAGTGTGATGGGGGGCTCCTCTCATAAAGGATGAAGTGGAGATGGAGAACGGCAATGAGAATGTCCACGCCCCAGACGAGAGGACAATTTTCTTCCAATCAGCTTTAAAAACACTCAATGGGAAGTTAATTGCCATTGATTGGTACCCAGGTGTTGTTGGAGGGAGGACAGCTTTTCTTGTTTTGAAATCGACACGTTCATGAATTTTCAATGCTGCTTTAAGACACTAGTAAACAGCGCACCCTTACAATGTTCTCGTACATCTGGCTGTGATGTGAAATATGAACCGCTGTCGCCCCGTCATTCTGTCTTCAGCTAGGTCTGTTTTTATGGGTGTGACAGGACGGCTGATTGTCAAGGAGGTGAAAACAGTAAAGATGAAAAAAAAAACCAGCTGCTTTGAACATTTTTTTGTTGGCTGGCACCAAAGTTAAAACTTGTAAACTTCAACCAAAGGTTATCTTAACCTGCAGAGCGTGCAGCCCCTGACTAATCAAATGCCCAGATCCACACCTCATGTGCCCTGCAGGGGAATCAATCAGCTGATTCCTTCATTGAAGTAATTGTTGATTGAGCGACCAGGGTTTGATTTGCCTTCATTCCAGCAACGTTGTCGCATGGCTCGAACGGAGAGGAGCAGAGGTACTCATTTGTTTGAGGGATAAGGAATTTTAACTCTATCGTCCCCAAAACACAACATATATCCACTGATCATGTGACAAGGGAAACCTAAACACCTGATATTGTGTCTTTTAGTACCCAAAGACCGCATTCCATCTATAGATATACACTTCAAAAACAACGTCAACTGAATACAGCGGCTGACCCTCTCTCTCCCTCTGACCCTCAGCCACCACGGACCTGACAGAAAGCGGGATTACTCTGGCGAAGGGCACAGACAGCACGGTGGTGAGACGCTGCTTTTGTTTCTCTTCCGGTTTACTGCCTGTCAGTCCAGAATCTGATCTGACTCTCTCTCTCTCTCTCTCTCTCTCTCTCTCTCTCTCTCTCTCTCTCTTTTTCTCTCTCTCTCTCTCTCTCTCTCTCTCTCTCGTTTCCCCTCCGGTAGCCGGCCCTATCTGAGTTCCACGATGCTTTCCAGGTGGTGTTTGTTGATCCCTCGGGTCACGTTAACCTCTGCGGAGACATGACTGCCAGCAAATACAGACAGGTGGGTTCTGCTTAGGGGTGAAACAATTAAAAATAACAATAATAAAAGACACATGACATGAGTTGCTCTTGCAGTCTATTGACAATAACTGAAGTGTAACATTTATAAAGCCCCCCCCTCCCCCTCCCCACTGCTCCAGGTGAACCACAAAAAACCACACTAGCTTGTTTAAGTCAGCGATGAACAGTTTCTATGTGGTCTCACAGTCAACACACAGGTTTCTTATAGTGTGACTCTTAAAATATGTAGGTCTAGTAATAGGGGCGAATTGTCGTGCACCCCAATAGATATGATGGTCCAGAATGACAACTTGTGTGATGCATAATAAGATCAAATGATCATTTAACAATAGACTGTTTTTAAACAACTGAAAGCAGGGGAATGTATTCATACTATAAAACACACTTGTTCGTCATTTAAGAATCACTTGGTGAATTACAATGAGCTTTTGGTCTTGTACCACAATGCAAACGATACATACCTTTGGTATGATACAATATATGCTGTAAAGAAAGTATCACGATTCATGGGTACGTGATGAATCGTTACATCCCTAATACATCTACAGGACTGTCCATCTGTCTGCATGTCAATGACTGTCCCTCTGTCCCTCCCCAGGTACAGCACGAGGCACGTCTGTCCATGCAGGTGTGGGACAACCCCAAACTGGACGGGTTTCACGCCCTCCTGATGACCCCCAAGCCCCTGGTCCGCACCTTCGACCACATCTTTCAGTAAGTACTGCAGTGGCGGGTTTCCTCCACCAGGGGGCAGCACTACACTGATTTAATGATTTTAACATTAAATCAAGGGAAGTAATGTTAAAACTTTACAATGCATTAGTAAGACCTCATCTAGAATACTGTGTTCAGTTCTGGTCACCTCGTTACAAAAAGGATATTGCTGCTCTAGTAAGAGTGCAAAGGAGAGTGACCAGAATTCCCGGGTTTAAAAGGCATGTTGTATGCAGACAGGCTCAAAGAATTGAATCTGTTCAGTCTTGAACAAAGAAGACTACGCGGTGATCTGATTCAAGCATTCAAAATCCTAAAAGGTATAGACAATGTCGACCCAGGGGACTTTTTCGACCTGAAAAAAGAAACAAGGATCAGGGGTCACAAATGGAGATTAGATAAAGGGGCATTCAGAACAGAAAATAGGAGGCACTTTTTTACACCGAGAATTGTGAGGGTCTGGAACCAACCCAGTAATGCTGTTGAAGACGACACCCTGGGATCCTTCAAGAAGTTGCTTGATGAGATTCTGGGATCAATAAGCTACTAACAACCAAACGAGCAAGATGGGCTGAATGGCCTCCCCTCGTTTGTAAACCTTCTTATGTTCTTATTAACCCAGTATGAGGTCAGAAGTTGACCTTTCGCATGACCTACAGGGATGCAGGGATGGCAGTAAGACTCCTGTTGCGAAGCAGTTTCACCCATTCCTGGTGTTTTTTTTTAGCTTGATTTGCCACAGTGTATAGGTTACAAGCTCTGGTGTATTCAATTAAACTCATAGTAAAACCAGGAATGGATCTTATTTCCATCCCTGCAATGTACAGTATGTGGCACTGTGTGATCTGGCAGTGTACAGTATGTGGCACTGTGTGATCTGGCAGTGTACAGTATGTGGCACTGTGTGATCTGGCAATGTACTCGCCAGAAGAATATTTTGTGGTTGTATAACTGGTGGTTGCACAAAAAATGTCAGGTCAGTGATTTTATGTTAGAAATTGGCACTTCAGTAGAATCCAGAGTAAGGCATGACAGGTTTTGTCTGGGCTTATTTTATAGACACTACGGTAATGGCCAGCCTTCCAGAGTCCAGGCTGTATTTCTTTATTTGCAGTCTCTATGAGGTGGAAGGGACATGGCCCTACCATGATATTTGTTAAATAGGGGGATGTTGGATTCCATTAGAAATGTTATGTGACCAATCAGAAGCCACAGTGAGTCGTGCTGTGCTGGGATGCTGGTGACCTGCAGGTGCTGACGAGCCCTGCTTGTTTCCCCTCTTCCACAGCCTACCCGCTGTGGTGAAGCTGCAGGCCGCCTGTAAGAAAATGGAGCTGTTGTCTGAGCTCATGGACCACGCTGGGAACTACGTAGCAGCGGCTCTGCCTTTCATCATGTCCCTCCTGCAGCGAGGCCTGGGAGACAGAGTCCGGCTTCTGGCACACTCCCTGCCTCAGAGCCCCGAGGTAAGGTTCTGTCAGAGAGGATCTGCTCTGTACCTTGAGATCTGTATGACCTAGTTCATAACTGCAATTGTTTTGGAGAGAGCTGGAGAATCGTGCAGGCTCTTTCCATTCGTGCTGCACAAACAGGTCATTTGATTATTAGGATTGGACTCTCCTCTGAAATCTGTTGAAGATCAGGTGAGGGTCACTGGTGTTGACCAGGCTAATGCACCATTTAAAATAAAAGCAGTAAAGAAGCAGCTGTTTGGATTTGTGATGACTGCTGCTCTTCCTAGACTGCGGAAAGCAGTGACCCACACAAACCCAAGCAGCTGCTGCTTCACTTGTTTTACTGGAAGTGGTCCATAAGCCCAGTCAACACCAGTGACCCTCACATATGGAGAGCGTATCCGAATAATTGGTCTGTGCAGCTCTACTCTTCTGCAGTGTACACTTTAATCAGGGAGTAATTTAAGACTCCCATCGCGTGGGTATTCCTGTGAGCCGTATTCGTAAGTTACCTGTGCAGATGCTCCATGCAGTGTTTACTGCAATTGAGCTCTTTTTACTGCAATCTAGTAATATGTATGTTTTGTATTTATTTTTCAGTATAAAAAGTATTAATTAATTGTGTAGTATTTCTGTCTTTCGTAAGGTTACTTAGTGCTGAAACAATGGAGGAAAGAGGGTGAGAACCAGTCTGTTGACTGAGTGACTGCTCCATTGAGTTGTGAAAAGTAGCAAGTGGGTCAATAGGCAAGTCAAATATTTGTTGATTGTATTAGTCTGGTTTTTAATTTTTCTCTGATTTCCTTATTTGATTTTCAGTGGACGATCGACTCTGAGCCCCCCAAACACAAAGACAAGGGGCTGCTGTCCTTTGGGTTGCTCCTGAATCCTGAGTTCAGTACAAATACACTGGAGAGGGGACCCCCAGCCGACAGCGCACAGGTAGGAACCAGACCACCCCCGTCAGAACCACACCTCTAATCACGAGACCACACTGCACCCCCGTCAGAACCACACCTCTAATCACGAGACCACACTGCACCCCCGTCAGAACCACACCTCTAACCACGAGACCACACTGCACCCCCGTCAGAACCACACCTCTAACCACGAGACCACACTGCACCCCCGTCAGAACCACACCTCTAACCACGAGACCACACTGCACCCCCGTCAGAACCACACCTCTAACCACGAGACCACACTGCACCCCCGTCAGAACCACACCTCTAACCACAAGACCACACTGCACCCTGTCAGAACCACGCCCCTAACCACGAGACCACACTGCACCCCCGTCAGAACCACACCTCTAACCACGAGACCACACTGCACCCCGTCAGAACCACACCTCTAATCACGAGACCACACTGCACCCCGTCAGAACCACACCTCTAACCACGAGACCACACTGCACCCCGTCAGAACCACACCTCTAACCACGAGACCACACTGCACCCCGTCAGAACCACACCTCTAACCACGAGACCACACTGCACCCCGTCAGAACCACACCTCTAACCACGAGACCACACTGCACCCCGTCAGAACCACACCTCTAACCACGAGACCACACTGCACCCCGTCAGAACCACACCTCTAACCACGAGACCACACTGCACCCCGTCAGAACCACACCTCTAACCACGAGACCACACTGCACCCCGTCAGAACCACACCTCTAACCACGAGACCACACTGCACCCCGTCAGAACCACACCTCTAACCACGAGACCACACTGCACCCCGTCAGAACCACACCTCTAACCACGAGACCACACTGCACCCCGTCAGAACCACACCTCTAACCACGAGACCACACTGCACCCCGTCAGAACCACACCTCTAACCACGAGACCACACTGCACCCCCGTCAGAACCACACCTCTAACCACGAGACCACACTGCACCCCCGTCAGAACCACACCTCTAACCACGAGACCACACTGCACCCCCGTCAGAACCACACCTCTAACCACGAGACCACACTGCACCCCCGTCAGAACCACACCTCTAACCACGAGACCACACTGCACCCCCGTCAGAACCACGCCTCTAACCACGAGACCACACTGCACCCCCGTCAGAACCATGAGACCACACTGCCCCCCCGTCAGAACCACACCTCTAACCACGAGACCACACTGCACCCCCGTCAGAACCACGCCCCTAACCACGAGACCACACTGCACCCCCGTCAGAACCACACCTCTTAACCACAAGACCACACTGCACCCCGTCAGAACCACGCCCCTAACCACGAGACCACACTGCCCCCCCGTCAGAACCACGAGACCACACTGCCCCCCCGTCAGAACCACGAGACCACACTGCCCCCCTGTCAGAACCACTAGACCACACTGCACCCCCGTCAGAACCACGAGACCACACTGCACCCCCGTCAGAACCACGAGACCACACTGCACCCCCGTCAGAACCACGAGACCACACTGCACCCCCGTCAGAACCACACCTCTAACCACGAGACCACACTGCACCCCCGTCAGAACCACGCCCCTAACCACGAGACCACACTGCACCCCCGTCAGAACCACACCTCTTAACCACAAGACCACACTGCACCCCGTCAGAACCACGCCCCTAACCACGAGACCACACTGCACCCCCGTCAGAACCACTAGACCACACTGCACCCCCGTCAGAACCACGAGACCACACTGCACCCCCGTCAGAACCACGAGACCACACTGCCCCCCCGTCAGAACCACGAGACCACACTGCCCCCCCGTCAGAACCACGAGACCACACTGCCCCCCCGTCAGAACCACACCTCTAACCACGAGATCACACTGCCTCTTGCATTGACCCACCCTGTCTGTAAATTAGCCTCCTGCCAGCATTGCACAATCCAAAAGAATTAGAATGAAGACCATTTGAACATGTTGTTGAAACGGTCTTTAAAAAGCTTTAGGAATCCCTGGCATTGTGCTGGGGAGTTTGTAGTCTCCTCTGACTCAGGGGGATTGATACAGTGTTGTAATGCAGCTAGCTGAGTGTGATCTAGTCTCCACTGACTCAGGGGGATTGATACAGTGTTGTAATGCAGCTAGCTGAGTGTGATCTAGTCTCCACTGACTCAAGGGGATTGATACAGTGTTGTAATGCAGCTAGCTGAGTGTGATCTAGTCTCCACTGACTCGGGGATTGATACAGTGTTGTAATGCAGCTAGCTGAGTGTGATCTAGTCTCCCCTGACTCAGGGGGATTGATGTAGTGTTGTAATGCAGCTAGCTGATCCTGTTTGTTGTTCCCGTTCTCGTCCTCACAGGCGCTGGAGTTTCGTAAGCTCTGGGGCGAGAGGGCGGAGCTGCGGCGCTTTCAGGACGGCTCGATCTGCGAGGCTGTGGTGTGGCAGGGGGGATCTGCGTTCCAGAAGAGGCTGATCCCGGAGCAGATCATCAAGCACCTGCTGCAGCTGTAAGTGTGGACCTTGATTTCTGCCTCTTATTTGTCAGTCTCACCAGGCGCTACCATTGAGACCTCATTTACAAAAAAGACCTGGGCAAGAGAATGAAACTGTATGCTGTGTATGGAATTACTTTACAATATATACCAATGATTGTATAGGGAGCTATATGATACAAGCCCATATCCACTCCAGAAGAGTTGAGTGGGTGAAAATCAGCTTGTATCTTACACAGAATTGTGACGTAATTACCACGATGCAAGCCGTCTTACACAAACTAATACAAAGCAATTTCAGATGGCATCGACGTCGCATTGAACACATGCTCCCCTTCTATGAAGTTTTCCCTTTTAACAAAATAGTCCACCATTAATGTCTTGTCTTGCAACACACATTACAAAGCAACCCATCAAGACAATCCCATGTATTGTACACATGAGGAGCTGCATATCCTACGTGACGCCTCTGTTCTTGTATGACAGCCTGTGCTCACAGCTCAGCATTGCTAACCCTGCACTCTCTTCCTGTTTGCAGACATGCAAATATCCCAGAGTCCTCGGTGTGCTACGTGGGGGCGCTGCTTGATGAGGTCATCAAGGTGGGACGAGAGGTAAGGAGGTGATGATTAAACAGGCGAGTGGGATTGTGAGCACACTGCTCTCAGGACTGTGACAGTGTTGGGTGATACCTGGGCTGAGGCGTACGCTGCTCTCTCAGGACTGTGACAGCGTTGGGTGATACCTGGGCTGAGGCGTACGCTGCTCTCTCAGGACTGTGACAGCGTTGGGTGATACCTGGGCTGAGGCGTACGCTGCTCTCTCAGGACTGTGACAGCGTTGGGTGATACCTGGGCTGAGGTGTACGCTGCTCTCTCAGGACTGTGACAGCGTTGGGTGATACCTGGGCTGAGGTGTACGCTGCTCTCTCAGGACTGTGACAGTGTTGGGTGATACCTGGGCTGAGGTGTACGCTGCTCTCTCAGGACTGTGACAGCGTTGGGTGATACCTGGGCTGAGGCGTACGCTGCTCTCTCAGGACTGTGACAGCGTTGGGTGATACCTGGGCTGAGGCGTACGCTGCTCTCTCAGGACTGTGACAGCGTTGGGTGATACCTGGGCTGAGGCGCACGCTGCTCTCTCAGGACTGTGACAGCGTTGGGTGATACCTGGGCTGAGGCGCACGCTGCTCTCTCAGGACTGTGACAGCGTTGGGTGATACCTGGGCTGAGGCGCACGCTGCTCTCTCAGGACTGTGACAGCGTTGGGTGATACCTGGGCTGAGGCGACGCTGCTCTCTCAGGACTGTGACAGCGTTGGGTGATACCTGGGCTGAGGCGTACGCTGCTCTCTCAGGACTGTGACAGCGTTGGGTGATACCTGGGCTGAGGCGTACGCTGCTCTCTCAGGACTGTGACAGCGTTGGGTGATACCTGGGCTGAGGCGTACGCTGCTCTCTCAGGACTGTGACAGCGTTGGGTGATACCTGGGCTGAGGCGTACGCTGCTCTCTCAGGACTGTGACAGCGTTGGGTGATACCTGGGCTGAGGCGTACGCTGCTCTCTCAGGACTGTGACAGCGTTGGGTGATACCTGGGCTGAGGCGTACGCTGCTCTCTCAGGACTGTGACAGCGTTGGGTGATACCTGGGCTGAGGCGTACGCTGCTCTCTCAGGACTGTGACAGCGCTGGGTGATACCTGGGCTGAGGCGTACGCTGCTCTCTCAGGACTGTGACAGCGCTGGGTGATACCTGGGCTGAGGCGTACGCTGCTCTCTCAGGACTGTGACAGCGCTGGGTGATACCTGGGCTGAGGCGTACGCTGCTCTGTCAGGACTGTGACAGCGTTGGGTGATACCTGGGCTGAGGCGTACGCTGCTCTCTCAGGACTGTGACAGCGTTGGGTGATACCTGGGCTGAGGCGTACGCTGCTCTCTCAGGACTGTGACAGCGTTGGGTGATACCTGGGCTGAGGCGTACGCTGCTCTCTCAGGACTGTGACAGCGTTGGGTGATACCTGGGCTGAGGCGTACGCTGCTCTCTCAGGACTGTGACAGTGCTGGGTGATACCTGGGCTGAGGCGTACGCTGCTCTCTCAGGACTGTGACAGTGCTGGGTGATACCTGGGCTGAGGCGTACGCTGCGCTCTCAGGACTGTGACAGTGCTGGGTGATACCTGGGCTGAGGCGTACGCTGCGCTCTCAGGACTGTGACAGCGTTGGGTGATACCTGGGCTGAGGCGTACGCTGCTCTCTCAGGACTGTGACAGCGTTGGGTGATACCTGGGCTGAGGCGTACGCTGCTCTCTCAGGACTGTGACAGCGTTGGGTGATACCTGGGCTGAGGTGTACGCTGCTCTCTCAGGACTGTGACAGTGTTGGGTGATACCTGGGCTGAGGTGTGCTAATAGGTTATGCGAATGTAGAGGCCTAAGTGCGTATCCTAGCAACACGCTGATGTTGTTTATCTACCGTAATAGCACTAAAAGAAGCACACTCCAGGTTTTAATGCAAACCGGCAACAGGAGACTTCAAACTGGGTTTTAATTTGATGCATCGATTCACCAATATGCAATCGAAGCTTGTGCAATTTAAGGACAGATGATCAATAATCAATACGGGAGGGAGGTAGGGCTTTTTCTTTTAGAGCCCCTAAGCTATGGAATGCTCTTCCTCCAGCGGGGGGAAGCTGGGTCTGTGGGGATTTTAAAGTCTAAACTTAAAACACATTTTTATAAAATGGCATTTTTATCTTAGTGGTTTTAATAAAACATAATTGCTAGCATTTAATAATTTTTTTATTATTATTTGTATATTATGTGTAGCATTGTATTTTTACCTTGTGGTACTTCGGTATGAAAGGCGCTATATAAATTAAATAAATAAAATAAATAAATAAATAATATAAATAAATGTATCGATTAATTTGTTGCACCATTATAGAATTATGAGGTGAGTGATGCTGCAGTTTGGAATGTGGGTATCAAATCCTGTTGCACGCAGTACTGCTACATGCCTCATAGAGGGCAGTGTAACAGGACATCCTGAAAATTCTGTTTCCACTGCGGCCCTTTTACTAGAACAAAAAAAAATTCATAAACAAGAGGAGGCCATTTGACCCTTTACTAGATAACCCATTCTATACCCGAAACACTGTGTGAGGAAGTGACTCCTACCCTCTGTCCTGAGTCCATTTAATTTCCAGCTGTGTCATCTGGTCCTGGTTTCTGTGCTGTGCTTTAACTATGACCCGTCTTACTATTGTAAGTGTGTGTCCATTGGAAAGCTGTTGCCAGTGCAGGGATGGAAATAAGAGCCATTGCATAGCAGTTTGATCCATTCCTGGTTTTACTAGGAGTCTTTAACCCTTTGCGGTCCGACATTACAATTTTCCCTTTTCAGTCCAATGTCGGACCCTGTCCGACATCATCAAAAAGACGTAAAACACAGGTCTCTTTCTGTACATTCCGGAAAAAGCCAAGAAAAGCGTTCAATGGCAGAATGAGACCGATAGAAGCCGAAAAAAATAAAAAAATAAAAAAGATGTCCGTATCTCAGCAATACACATAGCCCCGGCACCACAGGGATAACACAGACATAAACAAACAAGATAGCTGCTTCCGCATCCAGCGCTCAAACAATATCACAGACATTTGCAGAGATTTTGGAGATGTTATAGTAAAAAAATAATGACTTGGATCGCATTATTGAGGAGTTTGGTGATAAAACGAGTGATCAGGAGATGATTTATCGGTATGCACGACTATGAAGAGGTATGTGGTCCAGTGGTTAAAGAAAAGGGCTTGTAACCAAGAGGTCCCCGGTTCAAATCCCACCTCAGCCACTGACTCATTGTGTGACCCTGAGCAAGTCACTTAACCTCCTTGTGCTCCGTCTTTCGGGTGAGACGTAATTGTAAGTGACTCTGCAGCTGATGCAAAGTTCACAAACCCTAGTTTCTGTAAGTCGCCTTGGATAAAGGCGTCTGCTAAATAAACAAATAATAATAATGTGAAAAAAATACAGCGAACGAGGGGTGGGGCGGGGCTGGAGATGCAGTACTGAGTGTCCTGTTGATATGCAGTGCCTTTTAAACCTGTTTTACTGTGAAAAAAATACTTTTAATCAGCGAGTCTAAAATAAACTGCGCGTGTGAAAATAAATTGGACCTAAAGGGTTTATAAGACTCACCTGAGCTTGGAATTCTATGACTATATTGTGTCATTTAAGCAGAAGTTTGTGGTTTGCACATCTAACCACAAACAGGTTTTTGAGCAGGGGTACAATTTGCATGTTTGATTTTATCAGACAGGTTTGTGTTTTTTCAATAGAAATGAGCAAACAGCTTCTGAAGCGATAACATCTTGTGAGAAACAAAGACGGGACCGAAGTTATACCAGTTAATCGGCGTAGGTGTGAAATGGCTGTGAAGAGTTGAAATTTTCCGTTAATCACAGGAAAATCACACAATGTTCAGAAACAGAGCGTCAATCATTTCTCACTTCTTTACCATTTAAAAATCATTTCTCACTTCTTTACCATTTAAAGGGCATATAAAATGATTTCAATGTATATAAAACCTTACAAGGTGCATTCAGCTAAAAGCTACAGTAGTTACAATCAACCCCTTTATTAATGCAATGTTGTCAGTCTAGTGTACTTTTATCATAGTAAAATATAATTTTGGTTACAAGATGGCATTCATTTTTGTTTTCCAAATGTAGCCCCTGATGGCAGATTTGATGAAGCATTGATGAGCGGTATGTGTGAGGATGACTAAAATAATGGTTAGTCACTGTGGTGTGCTGTGACCTGGCGCCCCTCTTAAAGGTACATTTACTGTGTTCCCCTGCAGGGCGGCAGCACTGGGGAGGAGGCGAGTGTGCAGGTGATCCAGTCCTACGATGACCTGAGCCGCAAGCTGTGGAACCTGGATGGGCTGCCCCTGACGGTGACCTCGGTACAGGGGGCTCACCCCGCGCTGCGCTACACCCAGGTCAGTGCCCTCACATACGAGGGGGGGGGGCGGCAAGCACAAGGACGTTCTGTTCAAGTAATGTACGCTCCCTCGCTGCAGGTGTTTCCTCCTGTCCCGATGAAGCCTGACTACTCCTTTTTCCGGGTGGAGAAATCCCACCGTTCCCTCCTGCCCCTGGAAGGGAAGCCCTGCCCTGCATACGTCCCGGCGATCAAGGGTAACCCTGTCTCTGTCTGCATCTGTATCGAGTTCAGTTTGTCTTTGTTGCCATGACGAGTTTTATTAAGTTAGGGCATCAACTTTCATCATTTTAACTCTCTGCCAGGTCCCCCTCCCTCTCTGTTTGTTTGTTTCTTTCCCTCCCTCTGATTGCTACTGTTTGTTGTTGTTTGTTGCAGCGATTTGGCTCTCTTCCTCTCTGCCCCCCTGTATCAGTGGTGTCTTGACTTGCCTCCCCTCTGCCTCTCTTGCAGTGGTTTTCCCCACACACTCATAATGATATTTTGACATCCCTCTTTCGCAGTGATTTGCCACATGGAGGGCAGTGGGAAGTGGCCCCAGGACCGGGAGGCGATCCGGCACATCAAGGCTGCCTTCCACATCCGCCTGGGAGAGCTCCTGGGACAGCAGCACCGACTCACCTGCCGCCCCGCACCCATGCACCTCGACGTCTACAAGGTAGGGCCCTGCGTGCGTCCCAGGTGAGGGCACGGCCCACTCGCTGGGGCGGCGAGGGGTGTGGAGCACCTGCCTGGTAGGCAAGCGGAAATGCTTATTGATGGGTTAAGGAGCGACCAACTAGGATACACCCTTGGAAAGAGTAGAGCCTTTTCAATTCGTATTAAAGTATGTGGCTAAGGTAGTAGGGGACACCGATCTCATCGTGGTGTGTAGTGCTGATGGAGGAGAGTGGGGGAGGGCGGGGGAGAGACACCCACTGGGACATATTATTTTATTTTATTTTTATTTATTTATTTATTTTTTTAAATTTAGTCATTGCCAATTATTTTTTATTATTTTCTCCCAATTTGGAATGGCCAATTATTTTTTTTAGGCTCAGCTCACCGCTACCACCCTTGCGCTGACTCGGGAGCGGTGAAGACAAACACACGCTGTCCTCCGAAGCGTGTGCTGTCAGCCGACCGCTTTTTTTTCACACTGCAGACTCACCATGCAGCCACCCAAGAGTTACAGTGTCGGAGGACAATGCAGCTCTGGGCAGCTTGGTGAGCCGAGGACATCCAGGCCGACCTTCAGTTTTTTGCTGCATTACAGCACTTCATTCAAATGATTTTCTTTAAGTTTTCAGAGCTTTTTGTTGATGGCACGACACGTGCAACACACAAACCTTAAGTGTATTTTTAATTTTGTTTTTCGCTGTTCTTGTTCTAAATTTCTTGAATGCAGCTGTTCATTTTAAGCATTTTTTTTACACAACAGCAGTACTTGCACGTTTGGTCACCATCACAACTGTTTCATGAAACTGGGGTTACCATACTCTGCTGGTGTTAATACAGCACCTCTCTGCACTACAGCATTTGTATATCAGCTGGTAAGGGCTCAGCTGATATCCCATCATGCCTTTCTTCTAAAAGGCATACAGCCTCTATACATGAATCCTCAATATCTCTCACAAGCACCTGGGTACATGTTTTTACGAAATCACAACAAAGGGACTATGGACTGAATGATAAAGCTGAAAATAATCCTAATATTTTTAATAAAGTAGCCGTCGCAAATATAGTATTAGGCGGTGGATCACCTCCTGTGAACAACAGCACAACAATCATTTTCATTAAGTCCCTGTGTGTAGCATTACAATGCAAACCAGTATGTGAGCAGCATAGACGTGCCCCTGATGTCTACGCTATATACACCACACTAACCGTTACTATCACAGCTTGAGAGAGATTTTCAAACAGAAAGGTAGACTTTTGGAATATTCAAACAAACAATGCTTGAATTGTGTTCGCTGCTAAAAAGAACCATGTAAGTATTAGTTAATTAAGTGTATTATTCCTGGGAGAACTGTAATATGGAAATAAGACTCCCATTGCATAGAAGTTTGATCCATTCCTGGTTTCACTATGAGTTTAATAAGACCCACCTGAGCTTGTTACCTGTACGCTGTGTCTAGTAAAGCTTGTATTAAAACCTGGAGTGAGTGAATCTGCTATGCAGTAGGAGCCCGTCCCTGGTTCTAATGCCCTTGTGTTTTCTCTCTCTCTGTGTTGCAGGACGGGCTGGTGTTCCGGGTGCAGGTGGCTTATCACCGGGAGCTTCAGATCCTGAGGGAGACGGTGACCCCTGAGGGGATGGTGCGTTACCGTGACAACGAGGAGGCCCTGCGGCTGGAGCTGGAGACGGTGCACCGGCCCTACCTCACCAGCACACTGCACGGGTACGCAGCCAACACCAGGGGGAGCTCTAACACAGCTATTCCCAACAACATAGAAACTGTTGAAGATTAATAGAGAACTATGCTTTTCCCTGTTATACTGTGCATGTACTGTAGTTTGCTCTGTTTATCAATATGCTTTACCTTGCCTCTCTCTTTACAGTGCTTACCTATTCTTTACCATGCTTTCACTGTGCTTTATCACTCCTTGCGGTGCTTTTTCTATGGGAGTCGTTTACAAGCGTGTGTGTGTGTGTGTCTCTGCTCCAGGCTCCAGCAGCAGCACTCTGTGTTTGGTGCCACGGCCCGGCTGGTGAAGCGCTGGATCGGGGCGCACCTCCTGAGCGCCAGCCTGAGCGAGGAGAGCGTGGACCTGCTGGCAGCATCTCTGTTCCTGCAGCCCGCACCACACACAGCGCCCAGGTAACAGGGCATAAGAGGACGGGAGGGGTGCCACACTGCTACCATCTGATCGTGATCAGTGCTCATGCTTCCACACAGGAACACGTTTTGCTGTGCAGTAATCTGGCTGTAGAGGTGTCTGCAGGACAGCCTCTTTTTGCAATGGATTACAGTGAGGCAGCATTCCTTTGCATGAGTTGGAGCAGAACATGGGCAAAAATGCAGCGATTTGTCCTGAAGATTCTGCAAAAATAAACAATGCAGGCAGTCTTTTCATTTCCATTTAAAGTAGGAGGCTAGAAATCCTAAGTAGAACGCCCCCCCCCGACCGAAAACCTATTTGAGGGTTTTGCAGGGGTCTAAAACTGCATATCCTGGGCCTAAATATG